>FR997852.1:2412500-3012500 GCA_905475405.1 Schrankia costaestrigalis
CATCATCATCATAACAGCCCATTAATGTCCCACTGCAGGGACGGGCCTCCTCCCATGACGGAGGGATACTTGGCCTACTAATACCACGCTGGCCAGACGGATTGGTATAGGGTTTAATTTTAAGTTTTCCTTCTTTTAATTTCGTAAAGATAATAATCACGGATAGTCCCTTAGTCGGTTTTTACGACACCCATGGGGGGTGACATATTGTATTCTTACTCCGTCACCACACGGACAGTTTACCACAGCCAAACAATAATGGTGTTTACCCGTGGTCCCGGTGAGTCGACCCATTACCGGGTCCATGGGTAATTTCAATTACCCGTGGTTCCATGACAATAAGGATTGTTCCCGGACTTCTTGACTATATCGATAGAATAAACAAATCCATGTAGGTATACTTACGACAAAAGAGATCACATGTTACAAAAAGAGTAGGGGAACCTGGGGACACTTGATCCTTAAGGGAGACTAGGTACACGAGATTTTCAGAACTTGTATGGGTGATATTAAATTTTATAATGGCAATATCGGTTGTCTATGGTACCCGCTAACTTTCTAAAGTTGGTACACCTGTCAAATTTGACGCGTTTGTAAATGGCGGACGACCGAGTGTTTGTTGTTGCAAAGAGAAAATTTCCGTAAGTTTACATTTTGATTAAACATTAATGTAAATATGGCTTTTAGGTGTGTATGAATTTAATTCGAGGCGTTATCTATATAAGTAGCGATTTGTAGCGTAGAAAAGTGGTAATCTAACAGACGTTTGAAAATATTCTTGTTTATAACCTCAAACGGTTCAGGGTACACTTGGTCCACTTAGCTAAGGGAGACTTGATCCGGGAGAATCAATGTCCCTTAACTACTTTTATTTTCAATTAATTTCAGATTACCGATATGCCCAGACTATACAAAACAAGATAAGGTGCCAGAAAAAGAGTACCAATCGATGAAGAGATTATTTTGCTAGAACACCTAAATGAAACTTAAACGTAACTTGAAATTTTGTTTTACATGTCCCGGGTTCAATTCAATAAGATATTGTTTTAAGTCTTTATCTTAATTACGTTTAAATTTTATTCAGGGTGTGATTGCGAGACATTTGAGTTCTTTTATTATTGAAGATATAATTTTGTTTTGAGTTTGTTTTTGTTTTTTAATACGAATACTACGAACGATACGAATAATACGAAACGGAAGTTTCACATTTAGCAATTAATTTATGTTTGGAGACGGTGTGATATGCCTATGGTATGTGATTTTGAAAACAATTTATATAGATTATCATATTCTAAAAATATTTTTTATTTATTTCCTTAGTAATAGTATCATGTGAACCTAGATACGGGAGACTTGAACCCCAGGACCAAGTCTCCCGTATATACGGGACACTTGATACCTTTCTCTATTTTTACTTTTAGTCAAATAATTATGAAATTTAGGCACTTATATCTTTGGGTCTTACATCAATTATAGGCAAATGAATTTCACGTATTTCGGTACTTACCATATAAATATCTTTTAAAATGGATAGTCACTAAGGAAATTAGGGATGAAAAACAAAAGGGGGGATCAAGTGTCCCCAGGTTCCCGTACATAAGCGTTTTCCTATTATTCCGTATTAGTCATCTTTATTCTCTTTGGTCAATTTAAGATAATTATTATTATAAAATTAAATTAGAGAAAAATTGGACAAACATAATGCGCCTCCTGAACGTTTTAGTCAACTTATCGGAAAATAAAAAGAATAGCTATTGAAAATGATGAATATATATAACCGATACATATTATACAAAATTTTTTTTATTCCTAAGGCTGGAATTATTTTTTGAGTTAAAAATAATTGTTTATGTAACTGATGGTTTTCATTTTCTATCGATATATTTAGAAGTCAATCCCTAATGGAACCACGGGTAATTGATGATTTGATCCGGTAATGGGTCGACTCACCGGGACCACGGGTAAACACCGAACAATAATTATTTAACAAGGTTCTATAAAAATAAAACAATGCCATATTTAATAACATAACTTTTATTAAGAATATTAAATCTTGTAGTACACAAAATACAAAACTCAATTAATGTATTCTATATTATACTTTTAAACTATTAATAACTAAACATACTTTGGGGCATGTTACAATCTTTTTATATATAAATAATTTAATCTGTAACCAACCGTAAATACCATATTTTATGTCAATGTCAATCAGCTGTCACTCTGACACCTCAAGTCTCTCGTAGTCGTCTCAAAGTCGTTTGTACTTTTTAATTCTATTCGACATAATCAAAATAGGTTTATTAGACAAACTGTCGTGATGATTGGGGTATAAGCATACCAATTTCCTGTTGCTAGTAAGGACAGGTCCCTTACAAGTAATTAAGAGTTGCTATTTTACAAAAAAATAATCCACCCTAGTAAAAAAAATCATAGAAAAAATTAACAGTAATTTTACCTACATACTTTCAAAATTACAACATTCAATCTGGTATAATAATACAGTAGAAGAAATAGCTTGGGTCTTACACTTATTCATACCTTTCCAAATGATAAAAGAAATAATTTTAAAATTATGAATTTATTATTATTTTTATCTGACTAATGTGGGTATGTATGTCCGTTAATACAACGCCATCTAGTCCCAAACTAATCAGAGCTTGTACTGTAGGTACTTACTTAAATTATAGACCAAATCAACAGAGATTGTTCAAAAACACTAATTTTTACTTCTGTGTGGATCGAACCAGCGATCTTTATCTTAGCAGCTCTAGTAACGAAACGACCACTCAAATAAAATTACTAAAACAATACAATTTCTTAATCATTATAATTTTTTTAATTAGTTTCGTAAATAACTACCATTCCATAGTAGAATAACTACTATAGAGCTGGCAACTCCACGTATTAAAACGTCAACATTTACTTTTTAATAGCGTTTTACAATTAACTACATCTCGCGCAATCTTACTTGGCCGGCTTGAGTTAGCTTTCAAAGACGTACATTTACAGTGACAAATACAACACGCGCTCGTCGCACATTTAATTACAAAAAAGACATCTGCGCAACCTGTAGCAACAACTTCAAGCCGGCCACCTTAGATTGCGCGCACTGTACTTAAGTAACATGACTTAAGTAAGTTAATAAAAAAGTGTATCATCTACTTAAAGTAATAAATTACTTAAATATGGGTTTTCAAATGACATAGGTATTGGGGTACGAATACAGAGCACCTTTTTGCTATTTTAAAACTATTATTAGTATATTATACCCTGTTTTATCATTTTTATAACAATATATTTATTTATAATAAACAAATATTATAATATATTTATTAAGAAATATTTTGTATTTTATAATAATCAATTCAATATTTTATAGATCTGCATTTTTACCTGAAAATAAAGTACACAGATTATAAAAATAAGATAAGCCGGAAAATTACCCTTTCTCTTGAATGAACAAACCTATGTTCATCCGGAGGACGTCTTATGCAACGTTTGCGAAAATGTAGTTTTGCTCTTAAAAATACGTACATCATCATCATATCAGCCAATCGACGTCCACTGCTGGACATAGGCCTCCTGCAAGTATTGCCACCGTGTGCGCTCCTGTGCCTCCCTCATCCATCGGCTTCCCGCCGTCCTAACTAGGTCGTCGGTCCACCGTGTGAGGGGGTCTCCCCACCCTGCGCTTTTCGGTACGCGGTCGCCATTCCAGAACCTTTCTGCCCCAACGGCTGTCGGTTCTCCGCGCTATGTGCCCTACCCACCGCCACTTTAACCGGGCAATTCTAAGCGCTATATCGTTACTTTGGTTCTCCGGCGGATTTTCTCATTTCTATGCTACTTGTGCTACGTAAATTAGATAAATAAATTACCCTAATCAGTGACCATATTGATGGAATGTGTGAAGTCCCCCTTGTCGAGACGTTTCTGCGACGCTTTGGGCTCGTAGATCAACATCGACAAGCGCTCGGGGCTCGTCTTGTTACGCTGTTGTGTGTCTAAAATAACATTACTTAGCTATAGTAAGTATCTATATTATTAAGTAGTCATTTTTCACGTCTTTATTGCAAGACTTTAATAAAGGTGTTTACAAAAATCCAACTCACTAGGAATTTTTCCGCAGGTTGGGGTTTAAAATGCCTAAAATTACTGGTTGATTAATAGAGATTTAGCCATAATAAAAGAGGTAAAACACACATAGGGTGTTTGTGGAATAATCTCCTTGCCGAGGTATTCTCTAGGGACTACAGTATGGAGCAAGGGGTCCTCATCATCAAGAGAGGTGTGGTTAGATTTTTAAAGGGTCGACAACGCGTATAATTCCTCTGGTGTGCCTATTAGCCACCACTTTGGTATTTCATCAGTCATTCATACCAGCCCATTAATGTCCCACTGCAGGGACGGACCACCTCCCTTAATGGAGGGATACTTAGCCTACTAATACCACGCTGGCCAGACGGTTTGGTATAGGGTTTAATTTCAAGTTTTCCTTATTTAGTAAAGATAATATTCACGGATAGTCCCTTAATCGGTTCCTACGACACCCATGGGACGAGATGTAGTAGTGACATATTGTATTCTTACTCCGTCAATCACACGGAGAATTTGTAGAGATGATATTTATTAATTATTTCCTTAGTTGAATTTTATGACAGTTATGGGACTCAAACAGGATCAGTTTTCCACAGTCAAACAATAATTATTTATCAAGGTTCTATAAAAATAAAACAATGCCATATTTAATAACATAACTTTTATTAAGAATATTAAATCTTGTAGTACACAAAATACAAAACTAAATTAATGTATTCTATATTATACTTTTAAACTATTAATAACTAAACATACTTTGGGGCATGTTACAATCTTTTTATATATAAATAATTTAATCTGTAAACAACCGTAAATGCCATATTTTATGTCACCAAATGTCAATCAGCTGTCATTCTGACATCTGTCAAAGTCGTTAGTACTTTTAAATTCTATTCGACATAACCTTATTAGGTTTGTTAGACACACTGTCGTGATGATTGGGTTATAAGGACCCCAATTTCCTGTTGCTAGAAAGGGTACGGGTCCCTTACAAGTAATTTAAGAGTTGCCATTTTACAACAAAATAATCCACGCAAGTAAAAAAAAAATTAACAGTAATTTCACGTACTTCCAAAATTACAACATTCAATCTGGTATAGATAGAACTTGGGTCTTACAGTTATTCACAACTTTCCAAATGGTACAGGAAATAATTTAAAATGAAGAATTTATTATTATCTTTACACAACTAATGTGGGTATGTATGTCCATTAATACAACGCCATCTAGTCCCAAACTGATCAGAGCTTGTACTATAGGTACTTACTTTTTTTTGCAAATATAAAGAAATTATAGACCAAATCAACAGACATTGTTCAAAAACACTAATTTTGACTTCTGTGGATCTGGATCGAACCAGCGATTTTTATCTTTAGCAGCTAGTAACGACCACTCAAATAAAATTATTAAAACAATACAATTTCTTAATCATTATTTTTTAATTAGTTTCGCAAATAACAACCATTCCATAGTAGAATAACTACTAATAGAGCTGGCAACTCCACGTATTAAAACGTCAACATTTAAACATTTACTTCTTTTTAGAGTTTTACAATTAAATGACAACATCTCGCGCAATCTTACTTGGCCGGCTTGAAGTTAGCTTTCAAAGACGTTCGCGCATGTACAGTGATAAAGACACTCTTACACCTGTCAAAGTCGTTTGTACTTTTTAATTCTATTCGACATAATCAAAATAGGTTTGTTAGACACACTGTCGTGATGATTGGGGTATAAGGATACCAATTTCCTGTTGCTAGAAAGGGTAAGGGTCCCTTACTATTTTACAACAAAATAATCCAAACTAGTAAAAAAAATTGAAGAAAAAATTAACAGTAATTTTACCTTTTTCCAAAATTACAACATTCAATCTGGTTTAATACAATAGAAAGAACTTGGGTCTTACAGTTATTCACACCTTTGCAAATGTTAAAGGAAATAATTTAAAATGAAGAATTTATTATTATCTTTACCCAACTAATGTGGGTATGTATGTCCGTTAATACAACGCCATCTAGTCTCAAACTAATCAGAGCTTGTACTATAGGTACTTGTTTACTTTTTTTTTTGCAAATACAAAGAAATATATAGACCAAATCAACAGACATGTTCAAAAACACTAACTTTGACTTTTGTGTGGATCGAACCAGCGATCTTTATCTTAGCAGCTCTAGTAGCGAATTGACCGCTCAAATAAAATTACTAAAACAATACAATTTTTTAATCATTATTTTTTAATTAGTTTCGTAAATAACTACCATTCCATAGTATTAAAACGTCAACATCTAAACATTTACAGTATGGGGACATTGATAATGTGATTGGCTTTTAAAGAAAAACAGCAAATCAATGAGTAAGAAAAGTACATCCGATTACCGAAAATAGCTGGATAATTTTAGCATAAGTTTTGAAAATTATCACATTAAAATGTATCATCTTATGGCGATCGGCATAAGGTTGAAATTATAAAAGATTGAATCCCTACTTACTTCTATTTGACATTGTATGTTTCATCATGTCTTACTAAGTGACACTGGTGACGGAAACATTGCACTTCGATAAAAAGTCATTGCAGTGCAACAAAATATAGCACTTTTTGTTAACGTTATAATATACAATTTCAAAATCATCAATAAATTATAATCTCACTTTCTCGCTTCCTCATTGTTGTCTGTCTTGCTTTAAAATCCAATCATATTATCAATGTCCTCATACTGTACTTCGTTTTAGCGTTTTACAATTAAATGACTACAACTCGCGCAACCTTACTTGGCCGGCTTGAAGTTAGCTTTCAAAGACGTTCGCGCATTTACAGTGACAAAGACAACACGCGCTCGTCGTACATTTAATTACAAAAATGACATCTGCGCAACCTGTAGCAACAACTTCAAGCCGGTCATCTTAGATTTCGCGCACTGTACTTAAGTAAACACTTAATAACATGACTTAAGTTAATTAAAAAGTGTATCATCTACATAAAGTAATAAATTACTTAAATACGGGTTTTCAAATGACAGGTATTGGGGTACGAATACAGAGCACCTTTTTGCTATTTAAAAACTATTATTAGTATATTTATACCCTGTTTTATAATTTTTATAATAATATATTTATTTATAATAAACAAATATTATAATATATTTATTAAGAAATATTTTGTATTTTATATTAATAATCAATTCAATATTTTATAGATCTGCATTTTTACCTGAAAATAAAGTACACAGATTATAAAAATAGGATAAGCCGGAAAATTACCCTTTCTCTTGAATGAACAAAACCTATGTTCATCATCATAATATAAGCCAATGGACACTGCTGAACACAGGCCTCCTCTAAGGGTCAATTTATACTACAGCAGAGTCGAAGCGCATCGAAGCGTCAATCCAAAACTAAATATATCAAATTCAACCTTAACTCCACAGTATAACACATTACTGCTAAGATTGTGGGCGAAACCGATCAGCGTATGTCAGGCGCAGATGCGCGAATTCGAAAGAATGCGCGCATCTTTTTAAAATCTCCGAAGTAATGAGTACGTTACGCTGTGGAGTTTAGGGGTTAATTTGTTAAGTTTTGGATTAACGCTTCGATTCGCTTCGACTCTGTCTCAATATAAATTGACCCTTAAATATTTCCACTTTGCGTGGCCTCTCTTATCCACTGTTTTCCCGTTGCTCAGTACGCGGTCGCCGTTCCATAATTTTTCTGCCTCTAACAGTTCTTCGCACTATGTGCCCTGCCCACCACCACTTTTATCAAACAATCCTGAGAGCTATGTAATGATGAGCACTTTGATTCTACTGCGGAACTCCTCATTCCTGATTCGATCACGCAGCACAGGGAAATTTCTAACATAGCTCTCTCAACGCCTTAACCAGGTCGTCTGTCCGAAATACTTGTATCGATCTCAGCCATAAGCGGTCCACTGCTTTAAATAGGCCTCCCCTAGTGCATGCCGGTCTCATCCAGCCATTTTTGGATACCACTCTCAGGTCGACGGTCTATAAAACCGGAGGACGTCTAACGCTACGTTTGCGAAAACGTATTTTCTCTTAAAAATACGTATGTTACTTCATCATATCAGCCAATCGACGTCAACTGCTGGACATAGGCCTCCTCCAAGTATTGCCACCTTGTGCGGTCCTGTGCCTCCCTCATCTATCGGCTTCCCGCCGTCCTAACAAGGTCGTCAGTCCACCGTGTGAGGGGTCTCCCCACCCTGCGCTTTCCGGTAAGCGGTCGCCATTCCAGAACCTTTCTGCCCCAACGGCTGTCGGTTCTCCACGCTATGTGCCCTACCCACCGCCATTTTAACCGGCCAATTTGAGCGCTATGTCGGTTACTTTGGTTCTCGGATTTCCTAATTTTTATGCTACTTAAATTAGATAAATAAATTACCCTAATCAGTGACCATGTTGATGGAATGTGTGAAGTCCCCCTTGTCGAGACGTTTCTGCGACGCTTTGGGCTCGTAGATCAACATCGACAAGCGCTCGGGACTCGTCTTGTTACGCTGTTGTGTGTCTAAAATAATATTACCTAGCATTATCTATACTATAAAGATGTGATTTTTCACATCTTTATTGAAAGATTTTAATAAAGGTATTTACAAAAATCCAACTCACGAGGAATTTTTTCGCAGATTGGGGTTTAAAATGCCTAAAGTTACTGGTCGATTAGTAGAGATTTAGCCTTAATAAAAGAGGTAGAACACACATAGTCCGTGTGGTGACAGAGTAAGAATACAATATGTCACCACCCCATCACATCCCATGGGTGTCATAAAAACTGACTAAGGGACTAACAGTAAATATTATCTTTACAAAGTAAAAAGAAGGAAAACTTGAAATTAAACCCTATACCAATCCGTCTGGCCAGCGTAGTATTGGCAGCCCTCCTTCACTGAAGGAGGCCCGTCCCTGCAGTGGGACATTAATGGGCTGTTATGATGATGATGATGATGACACATAGGGAATGTGTGTTCTAACTCTTTTATAACGGGTTGTTCCGAAGAATCGTTCGATATAATGCCTACAGCCTTTTTTAATCAATGTAATGTTCGCTATCGGCAAAGAGTTCATCCTCACATACTGGAGTTTAAATCCTGTACAGCCTTGTTTCAAATGAGTTTCTTTCTACGGATAATCTGTTTGTGGGCTAATCTCCTTGCCGAGGTATTCTCTAGGGAATACAGTATGGGGCATGTGATCCTTATCAAGAGAGGGGTGTATAGATTTTTAAAGGGTCGACAACGCAATGATTCCTCTGATGTCGCAGGCGTCAGTAACCACTTACCAACAAGTAGACCGTATGCAAATTTTTTTATCTTTTTTTTAAAGACAACTCCTGCACTAGGGATCATGCCCTGTGTCGCGGGGACTTTTTACAAACATCAATTAACGGACACAAAGAACACCCAGACTCAGGACAATAATATAAATATGGATCTCACAAATTATTGTCCTGCGTGGGGATCGAACCCACAACCTCATGCGCGGCAGCCGCTTGCGCTACCGACGCGCCACCGAGGTCGTAAAAAATATTTGCCACCACTTTGATATAAAATAAAAACATCGGATGTTCAGAAGCATCTTGTTCTTGTCCTATCTCGCAGCTAACAGCACCAAACCTAGAATAATCAAGGTCACTCACATCGCAGACTAAGTCTCCGCTTGTGCTGCGCAGACAGTTCAAGTTGTCGCCGCACCAGCTGCGAGGCAGAGGCGGGGCGCGCGCTCAGAGGTAAAGTGGCGGCCTGCAGGGTCACCTCCGAACATGCTGTCTTACCGCTGAAGTCTGGAGATTACAATATTGAACTTAGTACTGACATTTAGACTATTCTGGGATAGTCTTGAATAATATTTGCGTAGTAAGTAAATCACATTACCAAGAAACTGTAAAGCTTCGTACTACCTCTGTGTCTGGCTGCTTAATGCAGCAGTTACCTTCAAAAAGATTTCTGATACTGCTAACAAGACTGAAAAAACTGAATTAGGACGGAACGGGCAAATTTCCCGTATGCTAGACCTGCTGTGGGTAAAATTTAATAAAAAGTGATGTCAGCAAATAGATTTTGTTGCAGATAATAGATAGATAATTTTCCGAGGGAATATTGGGAAGAGATTCTTTAAGGAAGATCGGGAAGAGGTTCCTGTTTGAAGGGCGGGATTGGATTTACCAAGGAAGACCGGGTAGAGGTTCCCGAGAGAAGACTTGGAAGAGTTTCCCGAGGGAATACCAGGAAGAGGTTCCCGAGAGAAGACCTGCAAGAGGTTCCCGAGATAAGACCTGCAAGAGGTTCCCGAGATAAGACCTGGAAGAGGTTCCCGAGGGAATACCTGGAAGAGGTTCCCGAGGGAATACCGGGAAGAGGTTCCCGAGGGAATACCGGGAAGAGGTTCCCGAGGGAATACCGGTAAGATGTTCCCGAGAGAAGACTTGGAAGAGTTTCCCGAGGGAATACCAGGAAGAGGTTCCCGAGATAAGACCTGGAAGAGGTTCCCGAGAGAAGACCGGGTAGAGGATCCCGAGAGAAGACCGGCTAGAGGATCCCGAGAGAAGACTGGCTAGAGGATCCCGAGGGAAGACCGGGTAGAGGATCCCGAGGGAAGACCGGGTAGAGGATCCCGAGTGAAGACCGGGAAGTTGTTCCCAAAGAAAGACCAGGAAGAGGTTCTTTATTGAAAATATTTTTAGTAGATCCAGAGATTACCTACTACAACGTCACAATCACAAACTTACAAACTCACAAACTTTACCTCTTTATAATATTAAGTATAGATTTAATAATTTGCGACTTAACTATTACCTACCTCGATCAGCTAACACAATCTCTCGATGCATTTGTGAGAGCTCGGAATCATTGATGACCTTATGTTTCTTATCACCGATGTCCCAAGTTAGATTCCTGTCACCTAGAGAGTTTAAATCTGCATCTGCCTTTAAATCATCCTCTTGATATGATGTGTTCTTGCTTGCTGATTCCACCTAAAGAGATGTAATCTTTAAGGTCATCAAAAAAAGTTTAGGAATCATCATAACAGCCCATTAATGTCCCACTGCAGGGACGGGCCTCCTCCAGTGACGGAGGGATACTTGGCCTACAAATACCACGCTGGCCAGACGGATTGGTATAGGGTTTAATTTCAAGTTTTCCTTCTTTCTATGTACAGGTAGCATTCACAGATAGTCCCTTAGTCGGTTTCAACGACACACATAGGATGAGATGGGGTGGTGACATATTGTATTCTCCGTCACCACACGGAAATCCGAAATTTCAAGAATAGATATACAACTAATTGGGCTGATGCCCAAATGATAATAATGCAAGATATAATCACTCCATCTTATCCAAGGGTAATGTCCGATGAGAAAGTACATAACAACGTCTTTTAAAAACTTGACCAAAATTCCTAAACCAACTTGTCTGACTAGAGCCGTATCTTCTGGAAAGATGCTGTGACGATCATTTTGGACTGGTGGTAGAATTGCATATTTTTGTAGTTTTTAACCTCATTCACAATACTGTCCAATTTCTGTGAGTAATTTGAGGCGTAGGGTATTATCCTGTAGGCATTGCAGCATTGGTTCGATTGCGAACAAGCGGGTAATTCTCACAAAGTGGGAATACAGGTACCTATAGATGCAGTCTATCGGTCAGATTGCAGCTAACTACACAAAATTTATGAGGAACAATGTTGTTCATGGTTCAAAACTGTATGAGCCGCGGTTTGTTTGACCTAATAGTGCAACGCAGAATGAATCTAGCGTGACCCGCCTGACAGCGGACTATGTTCGTTTTGACCTAAGTGCAAAACGATTCCAGTGTGACTTAATCCAGTTAAATGTTTCACAGTTTGCTTACCTTCAACCCCTTTTTTAAAGTCGGGCTCGACTGTGGCCTGTTCATAAAATCTATGTGTTGGTTCGCACCACTCTTATTTCTTACGATCGGTGACAATTTTCTATATTCACTCCTTGGCTCCAACTCTATTCTTACAGTCTCCACAATAGTATTATTGGCTCTACCGAATAACGGTGATAATTTTGGCTTGGCAATACTAATGCTGTCCGATTCTTCAGCGCTCTCGATAGTAATAGTCGAGTCGACACTATTCGGATTGAAAGAGATCGGCTTAACAACTATTAAGCCAGATTGTAGGTTGTCGCCAATTTTATTTGGTTTATCGAAACCAAAGTTTGGGTTTTCGAAGCCTGTTTGTGTGGCAATGTCGTCACTTTCAGTAACTGATGTTGTGTTAGACGCTTTATTTTGCATACGTTTGCGTCTTTCCAAATCAGCGTGTATGTCTGTTTGCACGCGTAAATTTATGTCGCCGTAACGTCGTATAATATAGTTAAGTAACCAGTGATAGCCTTTACGCAATCCAGGGTCAATTTTAACCTTTTTGGTTTTGTCGTTTTCAACGTAAGCGCTGTAAGACTCTACTAAAGTTGGACATCGATATCTGAAAAAAAATAAACGGTGACAAAAGTTTAGAAATTTTATAATAATGCAGTAAACTCAAATTAATCAATTAAAGTGGCCATATTGACCAAGTCGGCGCAAATTGCTTCCGAAGGACCCAGAACCACTCAGGTTACACACTTTGAAGGAGGTGTATATGTCGCAGGGAAATGAGGAAACCAGGGATTTTACGAAATCCCTAGGGATATGACGTAATCCCGTTGGTACCAGAAAAGAAATGCTTATATTTTCGTTTCTTGGTTAAAAAGCACAAGGTTTCCAACTTCTGTAGGTTAGGTTAGGTTAGAACTGTGGCCATGATGCAAGGCATTTTCGACATTTACCAGGATTTCGTGATATCCCTAGTGATTTCGTGAAATCCCTGGTTTCCTCATTTCCCTGCAACATATACATAGACACAAGATGATAATTTCATAGATATGATGAGGGTGTAGTAAAGGCAAATTTTACTTAATTTAATTACTTGCAAAATACTAACTTGTTAACCAATGGTTCGATATTAAGTTTGTCGACAACGTCGATGTCGTCCAACGCGCCAGTCTTGTCCTGCTTGTTGGCCAGTACCAGCACTGGCTTACCTGGGCAAATGATAGTAAAACTATTTATATAATGTGTCTTATCACCATTCTAGACGTTTGTAGGTGTCGTAATAGCCCCTAAAGTCGTAAACTAGCTTTACGACTTTAGGGGCTGTCGTAAAGCTTAAATAATGAAAGGGGAGATAAATTCGACCCACACATACGGGTCTAAAAGACTTAGGAAGGCTTCGTTAGGCTTTATTTGAAAGTTTACTATCTGCATTGAATTGTCTAGCCGAAGTAAGATTTAAAGAGCTGAATTGGATAAATTTGGACAACGAGATAACTTCTGGAGAGAAATCCGGACGGATGTTTAAAAAGAGACTTAAACGTCATATGAAGCGTCGGAAGCTGCATCTAGAGTCCGTGGCGGCGTTGGCTAACAATTAAAGTTAAAAAAGAAACTCTAATTGTACACGAATATCAAAGCTCCATGGACAGACAGTTTGCCATACATATGTAATAAAGGCCAATTCAAAATAGTTCATTTATTATGGGTTAGTCTAATCGAAGTCTTTTAAACTCTGACTTGGATAATTTTTAAATAATATCGTCAATCTGTAAAGAATAATTAATTTGTTACAATGGATTATCATAACAGCCCATTAATGTCCCACTGCAGGGACGAGCCTCCTTCCGTGACGGAGGGATACTTGTACCTACTACC
Organism: Schrankia costaestrigalis; assembly: GCA_905475405.1. Classification (NCBI taxonomy): domain Eukaryota; kingdom Metazoa; phylum Arthropoda; class Insecta; order Lepidoptera; family Erebidae; genus Schrankia; species Schrankia costaestrigalis. The sequence continues at coordinate 2,426,338 of FR997852.1, forward strand.
TTCTAATACCACGCTGGCCAGACGGATTGGTATAGGGTTTAATTTCAAGTTTTCCTTCTTTCTTTGTAAAGGTAATAATAATATTCACAGATAGTCCCTTAGTCGGTTTCTACGACACCCATGTGATGTGATGGGGTGGTGACATATTGTGTTCTTACTCCGTCACCACACGGATAACAATTACACAATTGATTAATGCATACAAAATGGCTACGGCCAGGGCATAGATATAAAAGCAATGCCAGTGTTTTCGCCGTCCTATCTATTTATAAGTATGTGAGAGAGGAACACCGAGGATTCTACGTTCTTCCATTTTTCCGGGATTCCGACGGACCTGCCTGGGCGAAAGTTTGGCTAATACTACTTTAACCCGTGTCAACCTAGGTTTACTGCACCTACTAGCATTACACGTAACCCATACAGCAGCATATTACATTACTTATATAATATATTATTATTTAATTAATTAATTATTATTATAATATTGCTCACACATTCACACAACGTCATCTAGTCCCATGCTAAGCAGAGCTATGGGTCGTACTAGACAACGGATAAACATCCTTTTTTTTTTGTAAATACATACATAGAAATTAACACTCAGACCAATGCAAACAATCATGTTCATGCACACAAAGATTTGCATTGAGCTGGAATCGAACCTGAGACCTCTACGTAGCAGTAATGTTATAACGAATACGCCACAGAGGTCGTCGAGATTATAAAGCACTTTACTATTATAACATAACAGTTTACGATAAACATTTTAACTACTTAATATTTACATCGACAATGTCATGCCGATAAACCAGTTTAATTAAAATCCTTATCAACTTTACATTTATTATTTCTAACAGCAGCTAGCTTAACCGATATAAAATGTTGTCATTATAATAGCTAATTAAGCATAGCAGCCCATTAATGTCCCACTGCAGGGACAGGCCTCCTCACGGGACGGAGGGATACTTGGCCTACCAATACCACGCTGACAAGACGGATTGGTATACGGTGTAATTTCAAGTTTTCCTTCTTTTTATTTCGTAAAGATAATATTCACGGATAGTCCCTTAGTCTGTTTTTACGACACCAATGGAATGAGCTATAATTAATGTCCCACTGCAAAGACAGAGAGGAACTAATCAGGGCAGAAGAACGTCTTTTATAAATTTTTGATTGGGCGAAATCCTTAAGGTCTCCTCTACCCTAGGAAGGGCTAAGGAGAGGTCTATCAGACTTTTACCAGCTAAAACGGTGTTTCGTCTCTCACGTACGCTGCGGGAAATCTTCTTCCGCAGCCCCAGACTATCGCTTATCTACTTCTTAACCTATCTTATATCTATCTATCTTTATCTTTAACGTACCCCCTATCTCGAGCATCATAACAGCCCATAGATGTTCTACTGCAGGGACGGGCCTCCTTCCGTAACGTAAGGAATACCTAGCCTACTAATACCACGCTGGCCAGACGGATTGGTATAGGGTGTAATTTTAAGTTTTCCTTCTTTTTATTTCGTAATGATAATATTCACGCATAGTCCCTTAGTCGGTTTTTACGTCACCCATGGGATGAGATGGGGTGGTGACATATTGTATTTTTACTCCGTCATCACACGGATAGATAGGTAAGTGCTACTTAGTAAAACAACCGTCGACCGTCCATCTAAAATGCGACCTCGTCTGCGTTCTTTCGTGTAATGGATCGATGAGGATTATATATACTTAATACGTTCATATTTAAACAATTTATTATGTTTGTAATAGTTTTCTTTTACATTGACCTATAAGTTAAACTTGCGTGTTAATTAGATATAAGTAGTACAGTATAGTTCCTTACAGTGTTAATTATTATGGGGTGTGCGTGACCTTGTACGTTTAAGTACCTACTACAACGACTGGGTACCTTTTTTTAGAGTGACTCTATGGTGCCTGATGTTAAGCATCCAATAGAGTCCAAGAGTGGCGAGCACCATGCCAGCTACAATATTTGTAGAGGCATGAATATCTCTACAATGGCGGCTTAAGAAGATGCTTTTTCACACCTCGCTGCTTACGCTTTACACCTAATAACTAAGGGGTCACTTGGTTTCTTCCTACTATAATTAGAAAAATAGTTTCGATACAAAATTACCGCTGATTTGGTTCTCGCAAATGCGCCTGACACGATGGACCAAACACCTCCTCGTAGTTATGACCGCGTGAAACCGATGGATGAGGCAGGACCGTACAAAGCGAAAATATTTGTAGGAAATAGGACGTCCACTGTCCACATAGGCCATGTCCTGCAGTGGACGTCCATTGGCTGATATAATAAACAAAAAATCGTTCTAAATACATCTTCTCCGTGTGGTGAAGGAGTAAGAATACAGTGTGTCACCTCCCCATCTCATTCATCCCATGGTTGTCGTAAAAACCGACTAAGGGACTAACCGTAAATATTATATTTACGAAGTAAAAAGAAGGAAAACTTGAAATTAAACCCTATACCAATTCGTCTGGCCAGCGTGGTATCACTCCGTCACGGGAGGAGGCCCGTCCCTGCAGTGGGACATTAGTGGGCTGTTATTATGAGATCTAGCAGCGTCGTCCTGCTATCTCTCGCTGCTGTATCCTACAGGACGTACCTAAGTACAATCTGTCCTCTCCACCTTGTATCATTGTAAAACGCAAAAATATAAATAGGTAGTAATATATTGAATAACTCTAGTGATATCCATATTCTCTTGGATAGAAAGAGAAACTTCTCCAACTCCTGTACTAAATTACATTCGGGCTTTAAACAATATACCTAACTTTTCTTTATTTCTCACCAAGTTTAACGTATTTTTTTTTATATAATGGGAGGTAAACGAGCCAGCAGGTCACCTGATGGTAAGTGATCACCGCCGCCCATGGACACCCGCCACACCAGAGGAATCACAGATGAGTTGCCGACCTTTAAAAAGGGATAACGCTCGTTTCTCGAAGCTCCCCAAGTCGTAACGACCGGAGAAATATCGTGCTTTTGCGAAGTCACACTGTTGCTGTCATGAGTGTCACAGTTGTGAGATAATAGGCAAGTAGATATTCACCACACAAAAAATATGAATTGCAATCTATAAAAAAATGTAAGAGCATTGGTGTGTGACATTTGGCATATACAAAATCTACCAAGAGGAAAGGATAGGTTTTTCACGTGGGATAATTATTTTCCGACGATTATCTTCTATCCCGACTACTTTTTATATTAGAAAACATTAAGAAGCCGTCCACCCTTGATCCAGGCGTTTAGAGTCCCTACAAGATGATAAATATGGTTTACTGACTAAACCCCACGGTGTACCTATACCTTTTAAGCAGAAATAATGCGTGCTGACGGGTGCTGTACCGCGTAAACGGTCACTGAAAACAAAGTGCCACGGTCATGTCCTTCCTCTGAAAGACCCTCTGAACCCTGACACATTAACACAAGTTCACCCTCAACAAATTATTTAAATCCAAGCAGGTTTAGATTACAAAATATTGTAGGTGTAAATTAATAAGGCATACAGTTGATTTTTGTTACCATGGCAATAATTACAATAGAAAATAATACGCCTAATAATATAAAATAATGAAAAAATACGCCATTTCAAAAAATGTAATAACGAAAAAAATACAAAAACACATTTACCTGATATTTTGTCGTGCGATAATACCTCTTCAAGTACACTTCTGCACTCGTCCAACCGTGAAAAATCACTAGAATCGATAACAAATATTACACCATGCACTTCGCTATAATATTGTGGCCATATTTGACGAAAATGTGGCCCTCCGCCTAAATCGTAAATAGTCACAGGACAGTCTTTATGCACAAGATTCACAGCTTTAAAACCAACAGTCGGCAAAACCGTATCATCTTTTTCACCAGCCAAATTATTCACAGTTTTTGTTTTTCCCGCGTTATCTAACCCTATTAATATTAATACGATTTGACGTCGCTGTCTCCGACGACAAAAAGCACTTCTAAAACAATTTCCCATTTTAAACACAAAAGAGAAATTAAATTAAAGATTAAATATCACTTAGTTTAGCACAAACACGTATTTCAAATTTGAATTTGTCGCTGGTGGCCATTTGTAAACAAAAAACTTTTGTTGACACAACGGTTACCAATAGCGATTGAATGTGGCCAGTACTACAATGAATGATAGGTATGTTCTCGATTACGTTTAGAATTTTTATTATCTAGAAGGTAGAAATAAAATGTTTATTTTTATTGTGTTCGATAATAATTAATCTTTGTTTTGTGAATAAATTGTTTCTTCATAGTCATCATAGTGTGAATGGACTTTAGTTATGTAGGCACTAACAAATTCTCGTGAGCTTGTACTTACTTACTAAGAAAGAGAGAACAAATTATCGTTATTTTGGTACCCATTTAATTATTTTCTTTTATCAAGTTTATTATTTTATGTTTTCTTATCTCTTGTAATTAAAAAAATAACAAACGCCGCAGCGGCGTTAAAATAAGTAGTAATAGTATTGTTATGCATTCAAGGAGACAGAACAGCTGTATTTAAACTATTTTAATCATTAATATTGTAAATTAAAGGTCACAGCTGTTGTTTACATCGAATGAATGAGAGTTATGTTTACCTACTTACTATTACCTTGTAAGGACAATAGGTACCTGACGTATTTCTTATCACATTATTGTTGTATTTATTGGCGTAGATATACAGATATCTGATTTTCTGTAAAATTGCTTGTGGGAGAAATATTGTGGGTAAGTATGTTGTAGTGGCGAAGTGTCCATATAACTCGATTCCTACCGGCTTACCTTTGCAAAAACCGCTTAGCATTGTCTATTAATCAATTATAAATCAATGACGCAACATCCACTCAATACAAAATAATATAAAACAAAAAAGTATTCTCTTACGTAAATCGCAATAATAATTACAGTAATAATAATTTTCAATATAATTATTTACGTACTCATAACGCCATCTTGTAATTAAAGGTTGTCAACTAACAACTTGTTATGGTTCAGTCAGAGAGTACTTAAAGCGCGCATGCGCGGAGCGCAGTAAGCCGGTCGCGAAATTAGGAATCCAGTACAACAGACTGTACGGAAATCGTACGGTCACGTGACACTTTGTATTCGTCGATCTAAGGTACCATATAAGCCGGTGGCCATCGGCTTATGACAAGGATAAAAGATACAACTACAACATTGCGAGAGCGAGAAAGCACTATTGCAACCAGTGGACCGACCAATTGTAACGAAGTTTCATTTCATTTCACGTTAAGTACTTAATTTGCCATTGACATTCCTTTGTTTTTATCAATTATTTAAATCTGATAGAAATCAGCCTTTCTTCTGAATTTTTAGTTTTTAATTATATTTATTTGTTTTTATATTTTTATACGGCTTGCGTCTTGACTTTGGCAGAATCATCGGTAAACGATAGGACCATTTGAAGAAAAAACAGATATTTGTATTTATTTTCTGCAAATAGGTTATAAAATTCGCTTTCTTGTTTAAAGTAGTAAAATTTGTATGTTTAATTATTTATGATTGTGTATTATGTGTTGTGCATTGGTTGACTTTATTTTTGTCGTAGTGCGTTGGGATCCTATGGAATATTTTTGTAAGTACTTGTTTGTATTGTTTTCAGCAAATTTAATAGTTTGTTGTTTTAAGGGACAGGTTAATAGTGTTATATTATATTGACTATCCTATTATGTGATGTGCGATAAAACATCATTCTCGAAATTGAATTATAAATATAAGAAACGCCGGCGCTGTGGATTTACGAAACATTTTAATACAATTATCTCATTTCGATACGTATAAGTAAGTGGCTTACAGACAGTATTCTCAGATTCTAAAAGTAAGTAAGTAGGTATGTAGAATCATTTAGGATATAGCAATATAAACAATTAATCTAATTGATCAAAGAAGTCTTCCAAACAGAGAAACATTTTCGTATTTTAAGTTTATGAGTTCGGGACAACTAGGTAAAATCGAAACATTTTCTCACGAATACCTATGAACTACAGAATAATAGTAATATAAAGTAGAACAAAAGTCCACGGAATCTTCGGCTTCCCTTTTATAAAAATCCACCCTTCGCCACTGGTATGTTGTCCACTTTGGTATAGAAAAGAGGTATTAAAAGAGAAGATTTATAAACACAGCTCGTTAAAGCTGATTTACACAGGGTCAGTAACTGACTTCAAATTCGAGGCAAGTCAGTGCTGACTCGAAAAAAAGCCCGTGTAAACTGATTTGAAGTCAGTACAGTGGCTTGAAGTCAGCGCTGACTTGAATAATCGCACACGAATATTTTGAAGTCAGTTGGCGCCCCCCGCCACCCGCGCACCCCCGTGACAGCCAAATAAACCCCGTGTAAACAGACAAGTCATTGCGTGCTTGTCACTGCCGCTGCGTTGTAGAGTAACCACGTTTTTTTTCAAAATGAAGTTCTCATAACCAGTTTGTACTCCGCAGGATCTTCAAATTGCAATTGCTTCAGCAACAAAGCAGAGCCACCAGTTTCGTTTCTATCGTCAATCCATTTTTTTACCTACGGTCGTTTATTTTTAGTTATCTCATTTTCTACCATTTCTATTAACTCATTGAACAGCAAAATTGATATTTTTTTAACAAATAATTAAATCTTCGTTTCAGTTGTTTTCGCGAATTCATTTTTCCCACTGACTTCACACACGTGTGGTCACCGTGAGAAACGCACCACTTCTATAGTCTATTTTTTTATCTCAGATACTAAAATGACATTTCATGTGTTGCCTGTTTTTTACAACTAATAAATAGTGATGCGGTACAGCCGGTACTTACCGATAAAAATATAGGTTAGTACCGCCGATTACGGTAAATAGAGACTATAGGCTGTTTTTTAATCTCGAATACTAAAATATCATTACTGTTACCTTTTTTTGTGCAATTTATGTATGGTGATGTACCACCACTATCAACAGTTAACGATAAATTTAAATTTTATACAGTTTTTTGGAAGTAATAATATAAAATGTGCAAATTCTAATTTTAAACTCAGGTAAGTAAATGAAACAAAATTTATTTTTGGTACATAATTTATTTTTATTTGGCTGTAAGTACAATTAATCTTTGAGTCTGCATAATAAAATAATAATAATCTTGTTTCATAATAAAATTAATATATAATTCATAATTAAACATCAATTCTTTTATAGAAACGAATCACCATCCCTGGACAAGGTTATTCTTGTACTGATATTTATATGGTTTTTATTCTTTATTCGTTAAAAGCATGAATTTTCTTTGTAATATAAATATTGTTATGTTTCAAGCTTTATATTTTTGATATTATATTAATAGAAATATAACAATATATGTAATATAATTTCACTTTTTTAGGGACATGTTTTACCATATTCACTACAACCAAATATTACCAAACCCAATATTTACCATGAACACTTAAATTTAAAAAAAAAATTGTTCCGTGAGTCCTCATAATTATGTTTTGTTTTAAAGTTTAATACTAGGAGCATCAAATAAATTCATAATAGCTCACCAAAAACGTCAACTTTTTGTTTATTGACTTATTATAACTATAGAGACAGGTAAAATTTAAAGATATGATCAACTTCACAGTACAATAAAAAAATAAATAAAAGAGAGAAAGTTCTTCCATTTTCTGAATAAATGCCTTACTTTATCCTCTTTCCATTGGTATTACAACATCCTATAAAATAGTAAATAGTTTTTCTACAAAACATGTGTAATACATAATTCAAAGTAAAGAAAACACGTTTGATGAATAAGCACAGGTAAATTTACTAGCTATAATTGCTATAATTGATTCATTCTAGCGTACTTACCTAGTTACTTTAGCTTTTTTTGTCACTGCAGTGGGTCTACCTTATCACATTAGAGTTAATTTTAATATAATAAAAGAAAAAAAAAGTCATCATTTACTATAGCGTCAATAATTACTTCGAATTATTTATTTATTTGTTAAGCACACCAACAGTATGTATGTTTATGTATTACACATGTTTTGTAGAGAAACTATTTACTATTTTATAGGATGTTGTATACCAATGGAAAGAGGATAAAGTACCTACCTCTTCTATCAGCAACTTCTACTATTTGTTTTTATAAATATCTAACAACTATTTGCTAATACATGAGAACTGATATTATGTCAAAGTATCGTCATGATTTAGCTGATGTTTTGTTGTGCGATATTGACCCTAATAGTTTTATGAAATGCAACTAACATTAACTCTAGAGGTGATAAAGGCATTTAGTTCTCGACTATACTAACAACCGTAAATATTTTACAATAATTACAAAACGAATCGAAACACAGGGACAGCACTGTTTCTTAAAAGCTGGCTATATTAGTTTTACGTTTGACATTAGTAGTTGTCATTTTAGTGTCCGAGATAAAAAAATAGACTTTACTTACTTCATGTAAACAGTTAAAGTCAGTCGCGGCGCCGACATTGGCGCTGCGACTGACTTGTCTACTGACCCTGTGTAAATCAGCCTTTAGAAGAACAAAACTTGTTAGAAAACTAGCTCTATTTTTATAGTGATGTGATGAGGCAAAGTAATTGTAATATCAATTAATTCATTATCGTCACATCTACAAATTGATGTCCACTGTTGGACATAGGCCTCCTCCCGCACAAGATGGCAATATTTAGTGATCGCCTGCTATACCAATCTATAGTCAACGCCATCTAGGACGTCTAAAAGTTAACTTCCAAATTATGTAGAATTTAATATTTATAAGAATTCATTTACTTATTCGTTTGGATACTTACCATTTTATATGGATTACTTTAATTATTTCTAAGGGCCTACATATTTATTTGGTGTTTATTTCAAATACATCAATTGTATAGATTTATAGGTATTTACATTATACCTACTACATTCCTTATTAATTTCGTTCAAAAAATAAAACAAATCACTAAAAATACATAATTGAACATTTATTTTGAAAAAAAAATAATATTCATGATAAATACAGGTACAATTTTGACGTAACATTATTTACAAAGCACAATTTTATTAAATAAATATATGTATTAAAATGCACGCCAATCAAAATTAACGGCCATCTTATTCAGGGTTACCAATCGCAAAAAAAAATAATTATTAATTTATCTGAATCTCGCTTCAATTGTGTCGCCACTTTTTACAGAAAAAAATGCAAGATCTTTCATGACATTATCTAAACGTATTTCAACTCCTTGCATTTCTTCATCCAATAAATATAAGTTAGGTGTGCCGTTGTTGCCAGCCTTAGTGAAGAGTCTTTGTGCTAGTGTTACCAGTTTCTGAACAAGCATGGAGGATGGGAATTTCTTTTTTAATGTCTTTCCTTTTTCATCTCTTAATATAACTTCTAGTAGTTGGGATGTGAGTGTCATGTTTTTGGGTTGTTTTACAAGCAAGCTATCTTCTGGTACGCCATATTCTGGAATAATAACATTTAATGTTATTTATTTATTAAATATAAATATTCCTCACACATTCATACAACGCCATCTAGTCCCAAACTAAGCAAAGCTTGTACTATGGGTACTGGACAACGGATAAACATACTTAAATACTTTTTTTTGTAAATACGTACATATTATACATAGAAAACACCCAGACCAATGCAAACAATCATGTTCATGCACACAAAGATTTGCATTGAGAGGGAATCGAACCCGAGACCTGCATTTATTAAAGCAAAAACAATTATTTACAGGTCAAAGTCCATATTTCCCTCCGGCTGATTAAGTCTAAATGTCAAAATGTACTTATTAACATATTGTTCTAATCTCAAAAAAAACTTTTCCCAAAATGACTGATATTCATTATTTCCTTGTTTACAAAAGTCTGAAATAAAACTGTCAAACTATTGTACAGACAAAAACAAAATTTTATTGGAAACTTACAAAAGAGACTAAATAAAAATACTGATAAAATATTACACTTAAAATTAATTAAAATACATAACACACGAAGTACTAGGCTAGCATAAACTTGCAGGAGGTTGTTAATATTTAAAAAAGGAAGAAGGACTATTACTAACAATTATAATTAAGGATGAAGTATGTAACACAACCATTGTTTAATATTACTTCATCCTTAATTTTATTGTTAGTATGTTTTCCAGAAATGAGACTTCATTTATATGACCTGTATTTAACTCTTCCAACTGTTTCCTGTACTGATTGTCAAATAGTATATCACGCCGATTTCTACGTGCCCCGCTAAACAAAGAATTAAGTATTCTGGTGTCCTGATAATTAGCTTCTTTTCTGAGTTTAAATAAAAAACGGATGAGGGTTGGCTTATGCGGCATACGTGTGTTTAGTCGTCTGTGCCAACCCTCAATCGCGTTATTTGTTCGATGCTTCTCGTTTACGCAGCTTATAAATGAAGCATTCCACGTCATCCACTGTTTGTAGAAATACTTTTTAAATTTGTTTATTTCGTCGGTGTCTTCGAAAAGATCTATCATACACGACCACGCCCTAGGAATGTTACTTTCGGGCAGTAATGGAAAGTTCGCACACATAGTTACCAGTTTTCTGTCTTTTCGATTTGAGGTTGCCTTCAAACGTTTTGCCTGTCTCCAAACAGCTTGGTTAAAATGGTAAAAGCAACCGCTAACTTTTGCTGCGGGGAAAATTTCTTTCACGGCATTTATTTGAGCGCTTTCAAAGTCACACTTGTAGAAATCTATTTCCAATCCAAATTTGTCTCTCAATAAACTAAACATTTTGCTGTATGTAGTTTCATTCTTATTAGGAAGAAGTACATATATAATAGGCACCACATTAGTGGTACTATTATTTCTGCTGATGTCGGCATGGATCGTGAAGATTTGATAGAATGGTTTCGGAGTTCTTTTGAAAGTTCCATCACCATAATATACTCTTGTTTTATTGTCACGAATAAATTTTCGGCTTAGTTTTGTTATGAAGATTAATATTTTATCACCCTCATCTTCGATAGCAAGAAACCCAGTTGTTAGTAATTTCGGAATCCTGACATCTTTTAGTGATTGGAACTCTGTATTATTTTGTTCTAAAATTCGGTGTCTATGTCTGTATAAAGAACTTTTCCTTTCCTCATATGCTGGTAACATTATACGGCTTGTACCCTCACTCTCCAAAACACAATTCTCGAATAACTTCTTTATAGGGTTCATTGATTCTTCAACTTTCTTTTTACATGTATCTATAAATACGTCTTCTGCATTTCGGTTGAAATGAGGTAAACATGCGTGGGAACTCTGACGAATTATAGCATTTTTTTCTGGATTTAATGTAACTGATGCAGAACAGTCAATTCTGTTAACACACCTCCACATTGTAGTGCCAGTTTTATTATTATTCGAAAAATTGTATCGTTGTCCCTTGTAGATCAAAGATGGTTTTCCTTTTTGATTTCGTATAAATTGCATCGTATTTTTGTCCATCGTTTAAAACGGCCGCGAAAATTACTTAAAAACTCAAACAATTAAACAAATAAAATGGTCAATATAATAATTTACAAATTATGACATGCATGAATTATTTTACAAGTGTCATCATCAAACATAAGTGGCCTGATACCCAAAGAGCACCAAAGAGATTGTATACCAATATGGCACATGGCATAATATGTAATGAGGTGCTATTGTTAGAAGGTAAGTAATATTAAGAAAGGAAACATCGAAATTATTATAATGTTTGTGTGTACGAGTATACGTATTCTGTACGACATGTTAATATTCCGACATTTTTATAATATGACCTTTATAAAATCAGTCATTTTGGGAAAAGTTTTTTTTGAGATTAGAACAATATGTTAATAAGTACATTTTGACATTTAGACTTAATCAGCCGGAGGGCCATATTTATGTTGACAGATTAAGGATACAAGGTTGTCACAAGCTTATCTTATACTATATAGAAGATATCTTTGTTATAAAAGGCAAACTTGACCCAAAACCTGATCGTCATCATCATAACAGCCTATTAATGTCCCACTGCAGGGACGTGCCTCCTCCCGCGACGGAGGGTTACTTGGCTTACTATTACCACGCTGGCTAGACGGATTGATATAGTGTTTAATTTCCAATTTTCCTTTATTTCGTCTCAGATTTTTCACGGATAGTCCCTTAGTCGGTTTTTACGACACCCATGGGATGAGATAGGGCGGTGACATATTGTATTCTTACTCCGTCACCACACGGATGTCGTCAAATATTAAATACACAATAACATCATCATCATCATAACAGCCCATTAATGTCCCACTGCAGGGACAAACAATAACATATTCTCTTATAATACATACTCTCAATAAGCTGTACAAATCTGCAATGTTCGATACAGAAAGCATGTTTAGCTATCAGATCTTGTTCAGCGAGCTTCCACTCAGCTCCGTAGCGTTTCATGTAGTCGTATTCTGCTCCGCGACGGAGTTCCCGTGTTATTGTTGAGCCGTTTAATTCCTGGAACAAAAAATCAAGGTTAGGTCTAGGAATAAAAGGCGTCACCACTTTTTTTTTTTAATTGGCCTACCAGAATGACTCTATAGTGCCTGATTATAAGCATCCATTAGAGTCCAAGAATGGCGAGCACCATGCCAGCTACAATATTTGTCCTTACCGACTCGTAGTCACACCAGTGTGACAAACAGTAATCTTTTTCTTGTTTGTCACACTACTGATTCTCCAACATCATGTATTACATAATTGCTAGTGCAGTGCCTACATAATAAAATCGTTTCCCGATTAATAAGTACAAGTTACTACAACCTCATCTATAGAACTGACCGGTTGGATATACATTGATATAAAATATGTGATTTGGTGCTCCCACTTTTATGTACTACCTAGGATGCTTCCTTATAGTTTTAGATATTTAAAATGTATATTGATTCCTTAGTATAATCCTTAGTTTTTATGGTTATATATGGTAAACAAATCAACACAGACAGACAAGTAGATTTGAGTAGTAGATTGGTTTTATTTTTCTCCTCTAATTTACATTGGACAATACAACGCGGTTTTCTTTAGTGCTGTGGCGTTTGTCTGTGTCGATCTATAATTTTTAACTATAGCTTCAATTTCAAGTAAATTTTAAAAGACGATTTCAAACAATTTGTGATAAATTTTATGAAATAAAGCATTTTGAAGTTTGAAACAATGGTTGCTGCACCTTATTGAAGTTACCCCTTGGAATGTAATGTAAGTGGGAAAGCTTGATAAACTTTGAATATGTAAACTTAGATTAAATAGTAGAATAAATGAAACTGAATAAAGGAGAATTCGCAACGAGAGGTAAACTCAATTTCGGTAAAAGTGTTTAAAAATGTTTTGTTTGGTTTATTCTTTGTTGTAAGTTGAGTTGAGATGAATAAAAAAACGTTTTGTGTATAATTGGTCTTTTTCTGGTACGTTTTGAACACTACCTACATACTTTGATGATTTCAATATAAAAAACTTAGTACCGTAACTTGGACATCACTAGTTTAGATATAAATACATTAAATGGTGTGTCAAAATCAGTAGTGTGATAAACAAGAAAAGATTACTGTTTGTCACACTGGTGTGACAAGCTTCGTGTGACTACGAGTCGGTCAGAGGCATGAATGTCTTCACTTTGGCGGCTTCAGAAGATGCTTTAAATATATAATCCATCCTCGAGACGGACATCATGGCGTCTTTGACGGGAACCTCTTCCCGGAATTCTTCTCGGAACCCATTGCCGATCTTCCTGGAACCCATTGCCGATCTTCCCGAAAATACTTCGGAAACCCATTCCCGATCTTCCCGGAATTCCCTCGAGAACCTATTCCCGTTCTTCCCGATATTCCCTCGGGATCCTGTTCCCGCTCTTCCCGGTACTCCCTCGGAACGCTCTTCCCGGAATTCCCTCGGGAACCTCTTCCCGAAATTCCCTCGGGAACCTATTCCCGATATTCCCTCGGGAACCTCTTCCAGGAACTCCCTCGGGAACCTATTCCCGGAATTCCCTCGGGAACATTTTCCCGGTATTCCCTCGGGAACCTATTCCCGATCTTCCCGGTATCCCTCGGGAACCTCTTCCCAGAATTCCCCGGGAACCTATTCCTGATCTTCCCGGTATTCCCTCGGGAACCTATTCCAGATATTCCCTCGGGAACCTCTTCCCGGAATTCTCTCGGGAACCTATTCCCTGAATTCCCTCGTGAACCTCTTCCCGGAACTTTCTCGTGAACCTCTTCCCGGAATTCCTTCGTGAACCTCTTCCCGGAATTCCCTCGGGAACCTCTTCCCGGAATTCCCTCGGGAACCTATTCCAGATATTCCCTCGGGAACCTCTTCCCGGAATTCTCTCGGGAACCTATTCCCTGAATTCCCTCGGGAACCTCTTCCCGGAATTCCCTCGGGAACCTATTCGGGCTCTTCCTGGTATTCCCTCGGGAACCACTTCACGCCCTCACGTCAAGTGGTTCCGTCACGTCCAGGAGGGCGGGGGCGTGTCCAGGAGGGCGGATCGTGTCCAGGAGGGCAGGGTCGTGTCCAGGAGGGCGGGTTCGTGTCCAGAAGGGCGGGGGGCGTGTCCATGAGGGCGGGGGCGTGTCCAGGAGGGCGGGGGCGTGTCCAGAAGGGCGGGGGGCGTGTCCATGAGGGCGGGGGCGTGTCCATGAGGGCGGGGGCGTGTCCATGAGGGCGTGTCCAGGAGGGCGGGGGCGTGTCCATGAGGGCGTGTCCAGGAGGGCGGGGGGCGTGTCCATGAGGGCGGGGGGCGTGTCCATGAGGGCGTGTCCAGGAGGGCGGGGGGCGTGTCCATTAGGGCGTGTCCAGGAGGGCGGGGGGCGTGTCCATGAGGGCGGGGGGCGTGTCCATGAGGGCGTGTCCAGGAGGGCGGGGGGCGTGTCCAGGAGGGCGGGGGGCGTGTCCAGGAGGTCGTGGGGCGTGTCCATGAGGGCGGGGGCGTGTCCATGAGGGCGTGTCCAGGAGGGCGGGGGGCGTGTCCATGAGGGCGGGGGGCGTGTCCATGAGGGCGGGGGGCGTGTCCATGAGGGCGGGGGGCGTGTCCATGAGGGCGGAGGGCGTGTCCAGGAGGGCGGGGGGCGTGTCCATGAGGGCGGGGGGCGTGTCCAGGAGGGCGGGGGCGTGTCCATGAGGGCGGGGGGCGTGTCCAGGAGGGCGGGGGCGTGTCCAGGAGGGCGGGGGGCGTGTCCAGGTGCTGGATAGAGCGTAAACTGTGTGCGCGTGAAGCGTGAACTGTGTATTCATAACAGCCCTTTAATGTCCCACTGCAGGGACGGGCCTCCTCCCGTGACGGAGGGATATTTGTCCTACTAATACCTTGCTGGCCAGACGGATTGGTATAGGGTTTAATTTCAAGTTTTCCTTCTTTTTATTTCGTAAAGACAAACACCCAGGGGAAGAGATGGGGTGGTGACATATTGTATTCTTACTCCGTCACCACACGGAGAACTTCCACTTATTCTAATTTATTATAATATTTACACAGTATTTACACTCAGTAACCGTTACTTTATACATTGATTTATAAAAACATAGTTAAAAATATATAAGTGAAAAAAAAATGGTGAAAGTATCGCTGAATAAATCTCTTATACGCGGTATTATCTCTATGCGGTCGCTTTTCGAGAGTTTTTGTTTCGAGTTTTCGTATTAAGTATACGAAAACTCGAAACAAAAACTCTCGAAAAGCTGCAGTATTTCGAAATATGTTTGGTCAACTTGGCATCGTTGGAGAGACTGCAACACTACACCACCAGTAGGTAAATAATGGCATCTACAGTACGCGCAATCTTATTTGACCGACCTGAAGTTGTTGCAACTGGCTTACCAGATATCTTTTTTGGAACAAAATGGCGGGGAGCGGGTCCTTTTTCTTTGTCTACTTGCGCAAACGTTTCTAAAAGCCAACTTCATGCCAGCCTAGTAAGAGTTTGCTTTCTGTAGAAGGACCGCCGGAAATCACTTCTTACATTTGTCTGCTATCTGTTCAGCGCTACGCTTACAGTGGTGGCAGAGAGGGTGTTGGGTCAAAGTAGGCTCTACCTTCGAATCTCTTTAGTAATAGTTATTAAAAGACTAATTAGATAAGATTTTTTTTTTAATTATTAAAAACACTATAACAGTTTCCCTGCACGAGATACGGAGTTGTGCCCATACAATAGAACATAGCACTCACTGAGATATTGCAAATGATATAGGTGGATAAATGTTACAACCCATGGGATCAAACCGCCCATTCTCCTTTAAGTGCTTAACGCCTGTTTATAGATCGTCCCGACGCCTGCTTATAAAGCGTCGCGACGCCTGTGTTATAGAACGTTGCAATGCCTGTTTATAGTGTCGTAACGCCTGTGTTACAGAGTGTCGCAAAGCCGTTATTATAGAGTATCGCGACGCCTGTATCATAGACCGTCGGGATTTCGGGATGCTTGTTATGGAGCGTCACGACGCTTCTTTTTTGGAAAGTTACGACGCCTGACTTAGGGTCGTAAACGGATCGGCACCGCCTCGCCTTTTTCCTCGGTGTCAAACGTCAAAAATCCGATTACGTTACGATTCCGATTAGTGTGCCTTGCAGTAAGGAGTTTCATACAAATAATACTGAACGGCTCGAGTTGATACGGTGCCGATCCGTTTCCGTTACGTTATATGTGCTACGACCCTTATAGGGTCGCGACGCAGTACCTACCTACGTATAAGTGATGATAGTATTACTATGCGTTTCAAATAAGAATAGGATCGCACTTGCTGCCAACTTCATGTGGCAACTGTCATTTTAGTACGACCTACAAAAAAATTCGTAAAATATTTTAAATAAAAATATTTAGCAATGAAAATTCCGAAAGAAACAGTTTTATTCAACGAAAAAAATGTTTCTTCGTTTTTAAAGAATAACATTACAATTACGAAAAAAATCGGTTTTAATGAAACTTTTGCCGTTTGTTTCACATGGAATCCGATTTGGATGAAGAACGTAGCTATGATGACATAAGTGGTGTGGAAGAATTAGATTCCAATTAAAGTTTAATTTATGTATAAAATTATATAACATATTGAAGTAAAAATTAATAAAATTTTGTGTTTATTTTTTTGTTTATAACATTCATGAAGTTCGTTAGCAATGCGAAACAAGATGGCGCTTTGACAGTCCTATTCTTATTTGAAACGCATAGTAACAAAATATTAAATATATATACCAGTAGCATATCAATCTTGGCAATAATAAGTTGTGATCCGGTGTCGTAGTCTTCAGTATTCTGTATCGGGTTCTTCAAGAAGTAGAGTTTCTTTAGGTGGTTTATTTTGTTCAGTTCACTCAGCGATCGCCACTGAAAATATAATTGTAAAATTATTTATAATTATTTATTGTGCCATTGGAAAGTAATTTTACTATTCACGCTTGAGTCAAGATAAACGTCCCCCAATTAAATTAAATATATAAAAGGAGTATTTATTTATTTATTTAACACTTAAAATACATTTGTATAAAGGCGTTTTCTTCCAGTCAACCTTGGGTGATCCAGAGAATAGATGTGGTAGGTGTTAAAACAGATTAAAGAAATAAATATAAAATTAAGTATACTTAATGTAATATAAACATACTAAATATCTAAAAGTCGTCTGTCGTCTCTGCCTACCCCGGACGGGATAAGGCGTGAGTTTATGTATGTATGTAAATACCTAAAATATATAAATGGTACATAACTAATGCATACACAAATAAATAACTTATAACTATTACTCACATCATTAATCCTATTCCTATTCAAAAACAGCACTTCCAAATTTTCAAAAACGTCGACCTTCTCATTAGGATCATCATTAAACCTTATTTCAGCAATCTGGCAATCGTTGAGACTCAAAACCTTCAAATTTTTCAAAAAACCTAGATTCATAACTTCATACCAAGACTCTAGGGCGTTCCCATCCAATTTTATAACGGTAAGCGATTTCATAGTTATAGAAGATGGGATGATTTTTTTGATTCTGTTGTATGCAGCGACAATTTCGTTTATTTTTGGCCACAAGTGGGATAAAGATAGTACGTCTGCCCATTCGTAGTCGCATACTGAAATGTTGATTTTCTCGAGTGAGGCAAAGTTGATTGAGAGGGTGTTTAGAGTTTCTTCTGGCATGTCAATTGCCATGCGATTTTTGCTGGAAAAGAAAAATATATTTAGTGAAATATTATTGTAAATGGGAACGATTGGGGGCAATGAATGTAAAAATGTGTGAATCTATATAATTATTATTAACACGATATTATTACGACACGAGTCTACTCGTGACCATGGCTGGTGTAACCTGGCCGAAACGCCGAACATTACCTGACATCCAACTCCCTAAGATCCGGTAGCTGTGCCGACAGCTGTATAATCTCGCGCCAGTTAGAGAACAGATTACGAGACACATCCAGACTTCTAACGTTAGGACATAGAGCGGCCACGTCGCCAGCCTTCGCTATGTTCTGATCATGGACGCATACTTCTTGGAGACGATCGAATTTTCTGAAAAAGATGTGTTTTATGTTAGTAATAATGTGGAGGTCGCGGTGACGTAACAGCCTAACAGCACCACGCCTCCAACGAAAAGGGAGGATCCTCCGACCAGGCGAGGGTGACCGTGCCTGGCGGGACAACTGCCCAACGGTTGTTCGTTGTATATATGCTGAATCGCTGTGCGAATCTTGATATCGCGATTCAGGACGTAGTGTAGGTGTTCGCTTGAGTAGGCCACTAGATGACGCTACAATAATATACTTAAGAGAACGCTATCTAGTCCTAAGATAAACCTAAAATATTCTAGAGGTAGTACACAAATGGAGTAAGAACGGAGTGAGAATACAGTATGTCACCAACCCATCTCATCCCATGGGTGTCGTAAAAACCGACTAAGGGACTATCCGTAAATATTATCTTTACGAAGTAAAAACAAGGAAAACTTGAAATTAAACTCTATACCAATCCGTCTGGCCAGCGTGGTATTAGTAGGCCAAGTATCCCTCCGTCACGGGAGCAGGCCTGTCCCTGCAGTGGGACATTAATAGGCTGTGATGATGAACTTGTGCATTTAACAAGGGAAATACTCATTATCCAATTACCTATATATTAAACGAGTATCGCCCACATACAAGTTAGTGTGTAATCTAGGCCATTAACTGTACATTTATATAAAGCATCAATAACACCTTATCATTTACATTGAAATAACTTGTTCATTTTGTATATTGTAAATAAATATGGAGACAAAGAAATGTTACTTAATAGTTATGTTGTTACAGTTCATTTTTTTTTTAATAAAATTTCCTTTTCTTAATGTTATGTTACAAAATAACAACATACTGATGTCACTTTAAATCTACTTAATCTAAGTTTACATATCAAAAGCTTTTCAAACTTTACCACATGATTACAAAGGCCTGGACAATGAATTAAAATTATCACCAGGGTTTTTTGTTTTCTCCATATCAAACAGTATTCTTGCGGTGACTAAGTAAGGAAGAATAGGGGAATTACCCCACTTCAACTAAACATGTTTTGAAAGCAGACAATAACGACCTTTGCGGCATAATGGTTATATAACATGAACTGCTATGCAGAGGTCTTGGGTTCAATTCCCGCTCATGTTATATAACCACTACACCATAGAGGTCATCAAACTGTTATATAACAAAAGCATAGAACGGGGCATGGTAGAAAGGTTTTATGTGATCCACAAATTACTGTCCGTACCCTTTCATGTCTATAAAACTTCCCAAGATACAGAGCCCAATCCCTATTCCCTAGTAAACTACTTAGTTGCCTTTTCAAATAATAATAAAAAAAGATATTCTCTCCATCCATTTTGTCAATCATTCCATGTCCAATTTGATAGTAAGCTATACAATTAACTTACTGTTTCTGATGTATCTTCTCAAAACCAACCATCTCAATGAACGGTGCTCCCATCTCTCTCTTCCACTCATTGATGACGGTTCTACGATGAGCTGCCACTGTTTCATCCTGTAATTAGGATAGGCTAGTTAATTGATTGATTGATTACAAAACCTTATTAATATTGTAAGGTGTAAAATTAAGGAATGGATTATAATAAAACTTCACAATAGCTAATACAATCCGTGTGGTGACAGAGTAAGAATACAATATGTCACCACCCCATCTTATCGCATGGGTGTCATAAAAACCGACTAAGTGACTATCCGTGAATATTATCTTTACAAAATAAAAAGAAGGAATACTTAAAATTAAACCCAATCTGTCTAGCTAGCGTGGAATTAGTAGGCCAAGTATCCCTCTGTCATGGGAGGAGGCCCGTCCCTGCAGTAGGACATTAATGGGCTGTTATGATGATGATGAATAGCTTATACATCAGAATAACACATAGGCTACTATTTTTAAAGATATTAATCCTGTGTAGACAAAGTCACAGGCACCAGAGATTGACAATCTAATTTAATTGTTTTTAATTTATTTTGAATCAGTATGACAGTTTACAGCAAAGTAGACACAACAAATAATATGGAAATTAAGTATGAGTCATAGAGTAAGAATCACAACAACATACTAACTTATGTAAGCAGAATAATTATGTTATTGTGTTAAAAATAAACAATAATAGTTAATGTTTTCTACTACAGTTATTAAGTAAATAGTTCTAGGCATGCTTTGATATGTAGAACAGATCACAACAAATATGTTTTACACCCACACAAACAATTTATGAGTAAACATAACATAAAGTGTGATGTATTTAACTCTATTATTGAGATATATTTAACTCACCTCTCGATCTCCATAATATTTTCGGATCGCTTCTGCACAAGTTCGGAATGGAGTTATTTTGTTTGGGCGTACGAAAGAACCAGCTCCTGGTTTCGACGTCTTAAAATATTGAACGTCATCCAAGGAACCATCATGTTTTCCTCTCGCAGATTCATCCCATTCTACTCCGTACCATACACCCTTATACCCCTGCACTTCCCCAATATATTTCACTGTACCAAAATCGTCGTTACACTTTACACGACTCCCAATGTGAACTTGAATTTCGCTTTCGTCAGTACCATTGTGGCTTTCCATGGTACCGTTACAAAATTTTGGTATTAAATTAACAGGCATAGCGCCCACCATTATTTTTGTATTTTCGAAAAAGGAACTGTTTATCAAAAGGAAAACAGGCTGAATTCTTTCCCGAAAACTGTTGTCATTCACTTCTCTTGTCAAACTATTTTTTTTGTGTACTTTTCGTTCCGTGATAGAGTTGGGACTAATGAATCCGTCAACAATCGAACACTAGTTAGTCGAGTAAAGAATCTGTGCTAAGTACGCAGTTTTAAAAATAAGTTTTTCAACTAGGATAAGTAATAAAATTACCCCCTGACTTATAAACGCCTCTTAAATTTAATCACTGTTTAGCGAGATTTGTTATTACGAAAACCAACCTTATACCAAATAACGTAAGAGCTTAGGCTAATTAATCAATTGACTAAAATTTGAGAATATTTTTATGAGTAAGGGGGTTACCCCCTTACTCATAAAAATATTCTCAAATTTTAATATTCTCAAATGTTTCTACATTTTGCCAATAATTCTAGATAATAATTCATCCTAGCAATATTTAAGATGCAGATTTAAATTATTAAATTTTACTTTTTTAATCTATAATACATCATTTCACGCTGTATGTGATACTGCTAGTGAATAATAGATGACAGCACATAACCTGTTTCAAAATTGTCTGGACAATGAATGATGGCAAGACTGTATTATCCGCCCAAATAGGGTAGAAAGTAGAATTACCGAATAGGTAGGTACACCGATTTGAACGACACATTATTTCGCGTTCCGAATCGTATGTTTATTACAGTACTAGTCCTTCGTTCTTCTAAGTTAGTAAAGAAAACCAGCAATCGATGTTGAACTTTTGCTCCTGGAGCGGCTTATGATTCAACTTGCAGAGTGTGAATCGGATATCGACATACCTTAGATTTGCGAATGCCCGGTTCAATGTTCCATTTATTTTCATTCGTTGTCTCGGTGCGGCGCTAGCGTCATCTCGCTCATAGTTTTCCCAAATCGGGAATCGGGACGTAAAAAGTGTTTTTTGACAAAAATGGCTACCGAAAGGATCCCAGCAGTGTATGCCAGTCGTTAAACAAGGAAATGTTCGATTGTGTCAGTGGAAATATGCAGTTTATAAGTGAACAATTGTTTCGTGCTGTGCAGTAGTGCATACGGATTGACCACGACAAAGGAGGAGCGTCAAAATGAGGTATGTACAAGTTCATCGCTCCAGAGCTTTCGTTAGCAAAACAAATAAATAATTACAGCGTTAATCTTGCACGCGTTGATCTATTTACGTCCCATAAAAGATTTACACCTTTACCGGACTTCCTTTTTGTTTTAAATGTGTTTTAACACACTGAAAGAACGTAAACACAGCACGGGCGTGCGGTCGTTAGGGTTCATCGATTATTTGATTACGATAGTAATTACTCACGTTTATGAATGACATCGTAATTAAATACTGTAAAAAAGTGTGTCTTAACCATTCATAGTTGCATATAAAAAAGGTGAAGATACTACACATTCATATTGATTTTTTTCTTTGCATTCTCGTTACTCCCCCATACGAAGTTCAGTATTATTACCTTTTTCGTTAAACCAATAATACTTTTAGTAATGACCTTGTGCAAGTTCCAAAATAATATTAAAATTGGGGCATGGTTTGTCGAATAGGGATGTGAATGTGCGTAATTAATGTTTCGCCGAAATAGGGTGTTTGGACCCACAGGAAGGGAAGGGTGATTCAAATACACATGACTAATATTACCTACACACCCTATTAGAGTGCTTTAACTAAACTAATTATTGTATAGTGTGTAATGTATTAGCTAAAAATTATTTACCAATCTATTATCTTTAAGATAAGCTTAATGATTAATTGGTTTCACAAGAATACTAAAAGAAATTAAGATAATAACTTTTACATACATAAGTGTTAACTACCTTGATTTTTTAAATTTTGTTTTTATTTTAGTAAAGAGTTTTTAATGTTTAAATTTTTTTTTTTAATATTTATAAAGGAGGTTTGTCTCAAGCCTTTGCTTGTAGATGAAATAATGTGGAAAATGTTAATTTTATTTATGTTATTATTGTTTATTATGATTACTTATTATTTCAATAACACCTGAATTGTTTTTATACATTAAACAATGCTCTAAATTTTCAATACTAGTGTATAATAGTAAACAACTATTTCAAAGAAATAGAGAACAGTTCTTACTTATTATATTAAGGAATTTCAAAGTCAAAAAGGACTTATGTAAACATAAAAGAATTACTTTAAACTTTTATAAATACATGCTAGCTACCAGACTTTCTATGGCTAAAGTACAATGTATTTTAACATGTTCCCAATGCAGTGTACCATATATGGTACACATGCATTGTCTTACTATTGTGTCTGCTGGCGGCACTGTGAAAGGGTTTAAAAGCTATTTCTATAATTAATGAACAACATTAAATAAATATTTTTTGTTAAAATAATAAATTTAAAAAACTTAAGCATATTACAATTATATTGTAACATGCTTAAGTTAGTGTTGAAATAACATTTAATTAATTATTATTTACACCATTTTCCTCTAAAGGTTTACCAGTTAAATTAAATTGTTATTACTCGTTAGTATTTTAGCTTATATATAGGTTTGCTCAGACAAATATTTGAATTAAAGCGCTGATTACACTAGACTACATGTAGTCAACTACATCATGTAGGACATTACATGTAGTCTAGTGTAATCACATGTAGGACAGTGTAAACAGAACGTCCTAGCACTAAAAAGTTAGGATGTCCTTATGTAGGAGACTTTATGTAGTCTAGTGCAATCGGCGCTTTAATTGTTAACGCCTTAGTAAGCATTATTAACTGTTGTTTTATGTTGTAAATTATGAAACAAAACATATAAATGATTGATCTCTTGTCTATGAAGATACAGCCAGTTTTAAAGAAGGTTTTAAGCTACATGTTTCAAACTCAGTATCTGGATGAAAGTCACTGCTAATAGGTATGAAATATGGTATGCTAATAGGTTTCTGAGGTTCAAAGCTTCCTCCAGTGATGGAGGGAAACTAGATCTATTAATACCACACTGTCTAAATAGATTGATAAAAGGTATTCAGTCAAATTTTTCTTCTTTTTTTTTTATTGATTATATCAGCCGTATAGAGGTTCGTTACTGCACCTGTGATGCTAACATGATATATTCTTAATCACTATACTACAAACTCCGTGTGGTGACAGAGTAAGAATACAATATGTCACCACCCCATCTTATCCAATGGGCGTCGTAAAAACCGACTAAGGTACTATCTGTGAATATTATTTTTACGAAATAAAAAGAAGGAAAATTGAAATTAAACCCTATACCAATCCGTCTGGCCAGCGTGGTATTAGTAGGCCAAGTATCCCCCCGTCATGGGAGGAGGCCCGTCCCTGCAGTGGGACATTAATGGGCTGTTATGATGATACTACAAACTTACTTTATTATCCCTAGATAGCTGTTACAGTAACCATGGTATGAGAAGGTGTAGAAACATCCTATATTCTAACTCCATCACCATGCATGTATGACACCATCAGAATCTATTTATAAACAGCAATTGTGTGTCCTTGACATTATAAAGTAATTAGTTAGTAGAAAAAGGTTAAAACATTTTTCAAACTAGGGCACATTTTACTAAATGATTCATTGAATACTTGGAATATAGAATGTTTGATTATTTACCTTATTATGGTGAGTAATCAAGGTCATTTTTCTTTTTAAGTTTAAGAGTTATAAGCTGCCATAAGTCCTTATCTATACTAATATTATACCTAAAGAGGTAAAGTTTGTGACGTTGTAGGGGGTAATGTCTGGATCTATTGAACCGATTTTAAAAATTCTTTCTGTGTTGAATATACAATTTATCGGGGAGTGTCATAGGATATATAATATTACGCTATGACTAGTAGGAGTGAAGCAGTAATGAAATATGTTTAAAAAAGGGACGCGTTTTTTTCGCCGTCCAACGAAGTGAGCGCGGGTTAGCTATACATAGTTATAGTAATCTATACATTTTGTCATTCCATCAACATATATAATATGTGGTTAACTGTAAATTTAACTTATCGTTTCGTTTAATTAAAAATGTTTTCACATACTCGAATCTCGAGAGACCTATTTTAATAATTGCAAAACCAATTTAATGGACCTTGTCATGTCCATCCTTTTCAACAGGTTTTGTCAAGGCAGTACAGTTAATATATTCATAATTGATATTTCTTGTTGTAATGTGTCACTTGAGTATGAAGTTGTAAAAGATGACGTGGTATTGAGATATACCATCATTGACAGTGAATGACTCACGTACGATTTCTAAAAACCCATATTTAGCTCATTTTTTTCCCATAGGAAGTAATCTTTATAGATAAGCACTTTGAAACAAGTATACAAGGCTAGTGTGAAAGGGCTAGTCGGTGCGGGTAGGCCCCGAAAACATAATTATGTTGAGCAGATAGGTTGCATATTGGAGAAGGGCGAAATAAAGAGTACTCGTAACCGACGCGCATGGACGAGGCCCAATCTGTTTGCCAGGACCGTGACAAGTGGCGTTCTGTCGTCTCTGTCTACCCCGGACGGGATAAGGCGTGAGTTTATGTATGTATAAGCACTTAACTTTTATTTAAAAACTATGGACTATACGTGAATATTATTTTTACGAAATAAAAAGAAGGAAAACTTGAATTAAACCCTATAAAAATCCGTCTGGCCAGCGTGGTATTAGTAGGCCATGTATCCCTCCGTCACGGGAGGAGGCCCGTCCCTGCAGTGGGACATACTTGACGTATTTCTTATAGCCCTGTTTTACGTCTCCAAGCCCTATTATAATATCCTTCGGCGGACTGGTTTTCTGACTCATACGTCCACGACCGCAGCCTATATAGACTCTGGAGTAACTCCTGTCTCTTTGTTAAGGGCTAAAGGGTTTCAAACTGACTAAAACACCGGGAAACCACGATTCTTACACAGCCCCCGACTAGTGCTGGCCCGCTCCTTAGCGGACCCCATCTCGAGGATGGAGCGAGGTGCTTCTCCCCAAAGGGTTTCAAACTTAGTTTAACTCTGGAGGTAGATATATGTTCATCTGAATTACGCTGATTAGGTCGTTTGCCTTTTACTTAAAAAAATACTATTGTTGAAAATGACCGGTCAATGTTTTTTAAATAAATGTCTATATTTACGAGTAATGCCAGATCAATCAAAGATGAAAGTGCAGAATACTGAACTTGATTCTATTTTAAGACAACCTCTAGATAATGTTACTTTATATAATGATACGTTTATAATTAATAATTGTACTAATAAAGTAAATATTGATTTTATTGAGAAATGTAATAATTGAGATATTGGATTTGAGTTTAGGAAATGATAAAGGCTATAGCGCCGATTACACTACCCTACATGTAGTGCCCTACATATTGTAGGGCACTACATGTTGGTCTAGTGTAATCACATGTAGGCTGTTAGGACACTACATATCGGAGATTGGCGAGTCCCGACCGCGCTACATCATGTAGTCTCCTACAAGATGTAGTGCACTACATGTAGGGTAGTGTAATCGGCGCTTATCTTATACACGGCACTATAGATATTATACTCGTATACTCCCTTAGGGACTTTGATGTACATAACTATTAGGACCTTTCGATACGGAGGGGAATTTGATCCCTTGACCCTACAGACCGAAATGAACTGGCAACTTGAGTACAGCATCCTTGCCTAATCTCTGCAGAAGAAAACCATCACTTTCCTCTAAAATTATCAGGGCCTGGAGCTAACCAGCACCTGGTGAGACAGGCGACAGCTGGAGTAATGCTTTGTTCCTCGCGAAGTTGGTGATAGCTAGGATGTAACAAAGGTCATATTACTACAAATAATGTCAACCCTACGTAAAACACAGTAATTAATGATAATTAAATATGTCCGTCTGTATGGAAGGAAGTTGAGTTTACACAATAATTTTGTTTTGAAATTATAATGAAAGTAAACTATACTGTAGTTTATTATTTTAAGGTGGTGTCTACCTTAACTGGCAACTTGGTGATGCTTGTCGATATTATCATAACAGCCCATTAATGTCCAACTGCAGGGACGGGCCTCCTCCCGTGACAGAGGGATGGTACTTTACTTGCCCTACTAAAACCACGCTGGCCAAACGGATTGGTATTGCGTTTAATTTCAAGTTTTCCTTCTTTTTATTTCGTAAACATAATATTTACGGATAGTCCCTTAGTCGGTTTTTACGACATTTATGGGATGGGATGGGGTGGTGACTTATTGTATTCTTACTCCGTCACCACACGGAGACTATGGACCTCGATATTACCAAGGATCTCTAGGTCAAATCGTTCTCATCGCTGCATAAGAATGAAATCGCTTGAGCAGACATAGGGTCCGCTCCAAGCTGGTAATATAAAAATGTCGTAACGTCAGCCTCTGCTAATCAGATTCACCACAGAGTCTCCTTTCATTTTATTTTATTTATTTAGAAACAAACGGTCATACAGTTATACAAAAATAACATACATAATTATATATGAAACAGACCTACAGTTTCCTAAAAGAAATATACTCTTACATTATCTGATGACAGAAATTGTTCAATTAACTAGTATAGGTACATCTAAATTAAACAATATCAAATTAAATCTTAAAACTAATGCAAATCACGCATGCGAGACTAAAGGTACATACAAGCTGAGACTACGCTAATAATCGAGTCCAGAAATACAAAATAAAGCCTTTTTTTTAAAACATTCCAAACTTTCACAGAAAATATCAACATCGACAAGCTTGTCATTATATAATCTACAAGATCGCCTAATGAAACTATTACAAGCTTAACAAGTTCTACTACTATGAATACAAAACAATTCTTTTATTCGACATACTCGTTCACGTCCACGTGGCACTCTGAATGAAATTGCATGCAGCAGTGCAGAGGTATCAAAACTACCATTTAGAGTTTTATAAAGCATGGTAGCATCAGCCAATTCACGACGATGACTTAATTGAGATATGCTGTGCTCCTTCAAAGAACTAACGTAATCTGAATAACAATGACCAGTACGGTAGCAGAGAGCTCTTACAAACTTCTTCTGAACTTGTTCTATTTTATCAATATGATTATTAAAACATGGATGCCAAACAGGACTTGCAAATTCTAAATGAGAACGGACATAACAGTTATTAAATATAAAATCGTATAAGTTGGTGTTTGACGAAAAGGTTTGTAGACACGTAATATAAACCCTAATTGCTTATAAGCCTTATTTATAATACTATCAATATGTGGGACAAAACTAAGCTTAGAGTCCATAATAACCCCCAGATCACGGATTAATTAACGCGCGTCAGGTTCTCATTGCAAAGTGTGTAAGGATAATATTGAATTTTCTTTCTGGAAATTTATTGCCACTTTATCAAATAGCACCATGGCATTGCCGCATTTCAAATTCAAAGTCGGTTTTTAATTAAATAAATATTCTGAGTATATTATACTCGTAGTAGGTCTTTTTTTTTTGTTTTTCACAATAGTTAGCTTAAATATGCGCTATTACTTATACGAGTACCAAATTTAATTCTATTATGTTTAATAATTATTGAAAAATCTAAGAAAACGTTAGTAAAAATCTAACTTCTGATAAAATCTTCAAACAAAACGGCAATTTCACAGGTAAATTCGTAACTATTATAAGCACGTCTCTTATGTTTGGCTAGTTTATTCATGTCAAAGCGGATACATAGTGTACATTATCACTGCAAGTAGTATTATTGACGATATCGACCAGTAAATTTCAAATATTTATATAAGTAAGTAATATCAGTAGAAGTTGTTTTACAGTGTTATTTTTCAAAGAAACTTTAAATCAAGAAACTTTGGTTACTAAAACTTTGATTTATTGTCAAAAACAGCTGGTCTGGTGTTGATTTATTTTTTATATATTATTTTGCTAAAATAGAGGGGTTCAGACTGTTTAGTTTTCTGAAAATAGTACAAAGATTCAGCTATGGCCTTAAGTTTCGTTTTAAAACGTATCTAAAATGAAGATGTGATCAATTTGTACATGTTTTAATATGCTTGTTAACTCAAAACAACAATATTCATCATAACAACCCATTAATGTCCCACTGCAGGGACGAGCCTCCTCTAGTGACAGAGGGATACTTCGCCTACCAATACGAAGCTGGCCAAACGGACTGGTATAGGGCTTTATTTCAAATTTTCCTTCTTTTTATTACGACACCCATGGGATAAGATGAGGTGGTAACATATTGTATTCTTACTCCGTCACCACACGGTCAAGGTATAAAATGAGCTTCCTCGTTACTAATACATAACTTAGTTGATATTTTATTCCTTACATACGTTTTGTGGTTGATACCTTACATCTTTGAAGTCCTTTCAGTACCGTTGTCTTATTATAACCGCATACGGTATAATATAGTGGTCCTGGGATCCTTATACATACAACTTTATATCAACTTACGACTTTAATGAGTTGTAATAAGACACACATTTCAATGAAAATGTTAAGTTTTGATGTGTTTTTGTGGAGCACAAGAGATGGTTAATTAAAGCTAATATTTCTAGTTAATAAGACACGAAAGTAATTAGAATCATTTGCTTTCTAATGTAATAGTTTTTATAATGAGTCATCATCATAACAGCCCATTAATGTCCCACTGCAGGGACAGCCCTACTCCCGTGACGGAGGGGTACTTGGCCTACTAATATTCACTTACTAATATCACGGTTTTATGTTAATTTTTCCATTATTTCATGAACCTGGATGTAATTTGTAACCTTCATCTTCTGTAAAAGTCCTCGCGACATAGATCTCCTATGTATAATATGTATATATTTATTATATTAGAAAAAAAAAGTATTTAAGTATGTTTATCCGTTGTCTAGTCCCATAGTACAAGCTTTGCTTAGTTTGGGTCTAGATGACGTTGTGTGAATGTGTGAGGAATATTTAATTTATTTTTAAAAAAGCATAACCTCCATTCCTAGTACGGGAGTTGTCTTTCTTAAGCATAAAGGTGACTAACGCTTGCCCTTGCAGTAGGCCTTAAAGATTCAATAATAACATTTCCCTGAATGGATTGTTATCAAGAAGCCAGCTGTCGGCAGCTGCGTCCATTAATGTTTCTGTTTTACCGACGCTAATTAGAGTTCTTTATAATTGTGATTAAATAATATGGTTACGTTTTTGATCTGATCTTTAACGTGATTATTAAGTTTTTACTGGTTTGTTTAACATTTATAAGTAAACTGATAAATAATAATAAAAAATCCCTGTCTAATTTAAGATTTTTCCTTGTTATACCCACAGGACATGACCAATTGGAAAATATACTTACAAAAATATTTTTTTTTTTAATCACATTTTTTCGTGTCTCCTTCATCCATCGACTTCTTGCTATGCTTAGGAAGGTTCTCGGTCCACCGGGCTACTTAATTGTTACGTTATTTACCAACATTAATGGATTAACAAGGTGTCTTATCTTATCAGGTTACGGAAGGCCTTTTCATATTCCTGTGTTTACACTATTCCATATACTTACCTAAACCCACTGGCTTCCTTAAAACCGGTTTTTGGGTTACTACTAAGTAGACACTTCTCCGTGTGGTGACGGAGTAAGAATACAATATGTCACCATCCCGTCTTATCCCATGGGTGTCGTAAAAACCAACTAAGGGACTATCCGTGAATATTATCTTACGAAATAAAAAGAAGGAAAACTTGAAATTAAACCGTATACTAATCCGTCTAACCAGCGTGGTATTAGAGGCCAATTATGCCTCCGTCATGGGAGGAACCCCGTCCCTGCAGTGGGACATTAACGGGTTGTTATGACTAAGGAGACAACTTTGCTCGAAGTGGAAACCTTTAATCTGTAACCTTTATAGTACAGTAGTAGTAGGTACACTACTGCTACGCTTTAGTCGAAACCACAATACCTGCTAAATCAACACTTGTATAGATCGCGCCAAACATCTAGTCCGCTCTGAAGTTGCTTCGTGCAGGTGTACAGTCACGCACAAATTAGGTTGATATAAAAAGCAAAATCTCCACCATGACTGAACTAATTTTGCAATAGAATACTGGTAGATACACACGAGAACGGGTAGTGTCAAAGCTAAACAAAGTAAATTCTTATGGCTATTTCTTATAATGACATTTTTTGTGCTTTAAAAAGTATTCAAAGGCGATGGTCTGAGTGTTTACACAATACATGTTCTTAAAACTATTGAAACCCGAATCTCAAAGTGACAGTAATAACAAAATCAAAACAGATCGGCGCGTGACTGTACTACCCTACGAAAAATAAGCGTGTGTGCTATTTGGAAGATCGCTAGACGCACACCAACACGCACGCACAGGTGACATAGGTGCGGGGCCGGTGAAGAGGAGCGAGCCCTGTCGTCGCCACCTCCTACCTCTTCCCGCTGATACCTATTTTTCGGTACTGCGACGCGTTTCGCACTGTGTTCAGAACGGACTAGAAGTTTGGCTCGATCTATACCACATCTTTAGGGCTCTTTCAATTTAGGCGTTTAGTGCCGTACGTTTGCAGTGCGTCTGTCGAAACGAACAAAATGCACGGTGCAGACTAAGCCCTTAGACTAAATTGCCCTCCATACACAAGCATAATTACAATACACTGTGCCAAAGACCGTCCCTGCATCGAAACTATTATATTATAACAAATCAAAACATACTCTAATCACACGCAAGCAATAACAAGTCATTACCATTACATTGTAGTGAATCAAAACAAGTTCACCATTCTACTGCACTCCATAGAATAAGTTATATTATGCCCTTTGTGCTAATACGAGCACATATAATATGTTGTAAACTAGAACATGCGCGTGCGAGTTGTCTACATTGTGATGTACAGGCGTGGTGAAAATATATTTGTTATTTTATTTATCACTAGCTGACCCGTGCGACTTCGTTTCTTAAACGCGTCCATTTTTAAACATATTTCATTACTGGTCCTATCCTATTAGTCAAAGCGTGATACTATATAGCCTATGACACTCCCCGATAAATGGACTATTCAACACAGAAAGATTTTTTTTAAATCGGTTCTGTAGATCCAGAGATTACCCCATACAACGTCACACACACAAACACACAATCTTTACCTCTTTATAATATTTGTATAGATAACAGCCCATCAATGTCCCACTGCAGAGACGGGCCTCCTCCCGTGACGGAGGGATACTTGGCCTACTAATACCACGCTGGCCAAACGTATTGGTACAGGATTTAATTTCAAGTTTTCCTTCTTTTTATCTCGTTAAGATGATAGTCCCTCAGTCGGTTTTTACGACACTCATTGGATGAGGTGGAATGGTGACATATTGTATCTTACTCCGTCACCACCACCACACGGAGACTACTTTTATTGCTGTCTATTAATCCCATTTTCGTCAACATAAAATAGACAGATTGCTTTGTCCTCTAGTAACATAATCCCTAAGTATTACTCTACCCATTTAGCATGTTTTTGTTCCCTAAATATACATGACGCCCACGCAGTGAGGGTAGTTCTATTTATAACTGGCACACGACAAATAACACGAGGTTTGCGTAGGTACTTTTACGAAATGTGTTTTGTTCTTCATGTTGAAATTTTTTTTTGATTTGGGATTAATTGTGATAAAAACTTACAGGGTTGAATTGATGTAACTTTTGAAATGGTTTATTTCTGGCATTTGTTTCAAACTGTTGTGTAATTTTGTTGTTTTGTTACTTGCACAATTCTGTATGTAAAGTAAAAGGAATCTGGGATCTTGGAATACAAGTAATTCATGACGCATGAAGTCAACACAAGTAAAACTTAAAAATATCTATTAAAAATAAACTATACGTAGGAAACCAAAAATACTCAAATTAGTTGTTTATAATTAATA
Organism: Schrankia costaestrigalis; assembly: GCA_905475405.1. Lineage (NCBI taxonomy): Eukaryota > Metazoa > Arthropoda > Insecta > Lepidoptera > Erebidae > Schrankia > Schrankia costaestrigalis. The sequence continues at coordinate 2,459,390 of FR997852.1, forward strand.
AACCTTTAAAATAGAAATATAAAAAAATACAAAAAAAATCTTTACATACCGAATTGCGAAGCACTGATGAAGGGAAATATGTGGGATTACCATAGGGTTTGTTTCCTCACGTGCAATGATGGTGTACTTGTAGAATATACTTTTGTAGACTAATAGGAGTGGAGCAACGAAGTGGGCATGGCTAGTAATATATATGAACATAATATAACAAAAAAAAAACTCCATGTTATTCCCCTGTAACGCAAACGGCATACAAACTTTATCATCACTGTAGTAAATAGTTGCAATGAATTATGTACGCGATTGTACCTAACAATATATGCATTGTTCAGTGAGCATTGTTACGTAACGTATGTATGACGGGTTTAACAGCGAAAGTTTAATGTTACTTTTTTATATTATTGTTGTATGAAACCATTCTGTATAGGTCACTGTATACTCGTCGACGTATGACCCTTTATTGGTTCAGTACAACTTGTAGGTAGTATGTGACCCTTTAACGTTTAGATGCTGTAAGGTTTTAGGGCGTTTGGGATTATGACCTTCAATATCTGTACTAGAAGGCTAGTTTATCCTCGTCGATAGCCAAGAAGGAATAACACTAGGACTGACAGAACAGATTATTTTACCACTGTTGACCAGGTAAAAAAGAGAAGTCGCTGCTGCTAACGCCACCGGACCAAGGTGGTAATGGCTGGGAACAATTAACCTGAATATTTCGAATTATTTTCTCTACATCTCAAATCTCTGAGAGCTGAATGAAACTGCTGAAAAACTTAAGCAGACGCCCGCGCAACGGTCCCCGACCCGGAGCCAGGTTTTATAGTTAAATGTTATCTTGTAAATGTACAGTTGTGTTGATGAAGAACTTATTGTATTATTACGTAGTAAAACAACGACGACTAGCAAAAAAGAAGCGACAGCCATTAAGCCCGCTTATTTAACCGCGCCTTCCTCCACGAGACGAAGCACTATGTATGAAAACGCGCCCGCACCAGCGTAACGCAGTTTCAGCCCTGAAACTCCTACGCTTGTTTTTTTAATGATTCATAGTATCAAAAGAACAAGCAGTGAGGTGATGTTTATTTACCGCAGTTAGCGGACGTCAGTAATAACAGAACACAGCCAACCCGATGTTTACTTTAAACCCTTCTTAAGTCCTCAAATTGCCATCCTTAAAGAGCAACCTACTGCCCTTTTTACAGAAAGCCCCCCTATATCCTTTTCAAAATACTCTCTTTATAACTTACATAATAGGTTAAAAGATCCCGTCTATTAATAAAGCACCCATTGTTTGTAATTAATGACCCATAAGCCAGACGTATTTGTGAACGCTTGAATGGGGAATTCAGTGCAAAATTAATTTGAGAGTGTTTAAATCTTTGTAATCTTAATTGGGATTAATGTGAATGATTCAATGGAGATTTAGTTTAATTACTAATAGTTGGATGTCTTGATGCTACACAAACTTACCTAAGTTTATTACGATGAGTTTTTTAACTACTAACTATAGCCCAGTCAAAATAGACTAAATTATGATTAAAGTTTGCATTAATTCCCAACAAGCTGGATTTTTGTGCAGGCCTTGAATACGTAATTACAAATGATATGTCAAAAGTCCCCATCGATCCCGCTTGTGCGTTGTTTTTTATTCGAGGTCAAAGGTCACAAATTTGCGTTTTTTGCGTATATCTCTGAACCAACGAGAGCTATCGAAAAATGGTTTAGACAAAGTTTGTAGACCATAAAATTATCTACATAAAATATCTCAACATTTTTCTCCTACAAGGCATCGCTTTCGAGATATCGTGACTTTAGAGCGCAGGAAAGTCGTATTTTTGACTATATGCACACACTTGCTTTTTCCCGCGATTTCGCTCGCGTTTATAAGTAATATTAAAAATAAGACTTATTTCAATATATATAGTAGCAATATGCATGCTTGGTCTCAGCTTAATCGGTTTGAAATTGACAAAGTTACATACAAACTTTCATCCCCTATCTTATCCCTTTAGGGGTAAAATTTATCAAAATCCTTTCTTAGCGGATACCTACGTTATATCATCTACCTGCATGCCAAAATTCAGCCAGATCTGTCCAGTGGTTTGGGCTGTGCGTTGATAGATAACTATGTGGTAGGAGTATTCCTACTGGAGAGAACACGTTAAAAACACGTTATACTGTAGAGTAGGCTGTAGGGTATGAGCCCCGGTGCAAAATACTTACGCCCGAATACTCAAACGTCACTTAAATCGTCTAACAATAAACGGCATCCTAAACGTTTGGATCCTTAAATTTTTTTCGGTATACACAAACGCCACTTAAGTCATTCATATCTTTGATTAGCTAAACAGCCGATAAATGTTTGCGTACTGGTAACATTCACCTCATAAAGTATGTTTTCAATTACACATTTAATTATCCTATGCTGTGTTTTCGGTTACGCAGAAAATGGAAAAGAATAATCAGTTGTGTGCTGCATACTACGATTGTAATTGAATATTCACTTGGAAATTTTCAGACATAAGTATTACAATTTCAATAAACAAACTGAATTACACCATTATTTATCTTTAAATATCCCTATAATTGGTTATTATCTTTATCTATGATTGACACGATCATTGCACAAAGAACGAAACGTTTACTCAGTGACACTGACACAACACGACAAAGCGCGAGTTTTCATCAGCTTGAAAATTTTTAAGAAGAATCTTTTACTTTCGAAAAGAGATGAAATCATTTAGAAATAATTAAAAAGTGAGTGAAATGTGAACGTAATACGAAAATGAGACAATTTAATGTGAACACATTTCAACATACTTCTTTTTAAATTGAAAGTTTGTGATTCAATTCAATCAACAATGACTTTCCAGATATCAAAATATTGTAGAAAATAAGGAAATAAACGGCTACATGATAAGAAGCGAGAGACCTGGGAATTTGTGTGTCAGCACTGTAATGCCGTTGCTGTGAGTGGCTTCAGATCATGGCAACAACTGCGACACTTTTACGAGAAACACAAACAGAAGTCAAAAAATAATAAAAACAGAATGGAAATCAATAAGTACAGAATAGAAATGGAAATGGAAAAAATTTAAAATAATAATCTTGTATAATTATGTTGTATATATATAAAACTACTTATAATTAAAAAAGTGTGTATTTATTAAAGTAGTCCTTGATATAAAATGTTGATTAGTATAAAGGCTTCTAGGCTGTGGTACCTACAGGTTTTTCTTCTACGGTAGAAAGTGAATCCTCTTCTAAGATCCCATTTCGCCTACGCAGCGCTATGTTGTGTAACAAAGCGCATCCCAAAATAACTAGTGGAATAATATTAATTTTTAAACCCATTCTATGTTGAAGACAGGGAAATCTCCTTTTTAGTACACCAAAAAGCCTCTATAGGATTTCTGGTGCTTATTTGGGCTCTATTGTAAGCTTATTCTGTTGGTGTCCGTGGATTTTTTAATGGGGTTAGCAGGTACGGTCGACACAGATAACCGCTATAACCAAGTAGAGTCTCATGGCTTGAAAATCTCCACGCTCTAACTGTGCACATAGAGGAAAGTCATTTAATATTGTGCTATCATGTTCGGAACCTAGCCATCTTGCAATAACATTTGTAATGCAAAGTTTTGGCTGTCATTTAATGTACAATTCGGTGAATGAATACACTTCTTTGATTATTAAAGCGATAATCGTCAGCTGTAGGGACGAGAGGGGTTGTTAAGTCCATTAAATTAGAGTGAAAATATTTATATAACGCCTGATGATTTTTTTATAGCAATATTAGATTGTAAACATCATGGCGAAAATATTTTTCTCAATCGAATCCGATTGACGTTGAAGCCGCCTTAACTGCATATTGCTGACGATTATTTTATTTATAAATGTGTTTAAAACGGAGTTTTTCCAGAGATTTTTTAATGACTTTAACAGCCTGTATACTTTTACTCTACCGCTAGTGCGGCAACTGACGCTTACTTTACTGATTTTCAGACATTGAACCACTGTTTGAATCATCATAATCACTTGCTTATTAACTTTTTGGAGATTTAAGAGACCTTGCCACCACTCTCAAGTTTTTAAGCTACTTTAATCAATTTGGCAGGTCATTTGACAGCTAAATAAGTTAAGTAACGTTTGAGTATACGAATTTATTACTAAGTCGGCGTTTAAGTACAAATAAATTTAAGATAAATCGTTGCTTAAAATTGTGGTTTGTGTATAGGATAAGAGCTACTTTGTAGCTAAGAAACCGATAAATATTTAACTAGCGTTTGAGTATTCGGGCATTAGTTAGTCTAGTGTGAAATTTTCTAAGTGAGATTTTTTCTAACTTCATTATATCAGATATTAAATACAAGCAGTTGCCCGCGACTTTGTTCAAGAAAAAAATCACACGTTAAAAAAAAAATCTTCAAATTCGCCTGTCCATCTCTTATAAAAAATCTTGTCGACTTTTTTTCAAAACACTAAATATTTTATTTACACAGTGTACTTTGAAGTAATACTTTTCGGTTGCGCTAATGAATACAATTTTTAATTAATGACTAAGTTTTTAGGGTTCTACTTCCAGAAACGGTACAGTATTTTTGAGCCAGCCATTTTTCGAGGTACTTACCTATAAAAGGAACACAGAAAATTTCTCTTCTTGTGGTGACTGAGTTGTAATATACATGGTATCACCACTTCAGCTCTTCCCATGGGTGTCGTGTTAACCGGTTAAGAAGAAGTTAACATATTATGTCATGTCTAAGAAAACAATAGAATGTAAGCTTGTTTATATAAATAAATAAAACCCTTTGATCAACGTTGTATTAGTAGCTTCAAAATGTTCCTTTGTCTTTGTAGAAGGGTCGTTTGATGTAGCAGACTTTATGATATGGTGATGATGATTTGACCTCTTAAATATAATTATTTAATTAAAAAACTGTAACTAATTACTGTATTTATTTTGAAACTTATATGTTACCCTTTCAATCAATCCAAAATAAACACCATCTTGAAAACAAATTAAAAACTTAACAAGTTTTTAAAAAGTCTGTTTAATATTTATACAGAACCATTAACTTTCCAACACGTATAATATTAAATTAGTTTTTAAATTTTATTTATATTTCGTTGACAGTTCTCCGTGATTCTCGTCTGTAAGGCTCTCAAACGGCACGAGTAGAAAAGCGAAATAAATTAGAGCTAACAAGAAAATATAAATGATGTTTTTGTAATGTTAATTGTATTTTACGACTAATGCCCGAATACTCAAACGCTAGTTAAATATTTATCGGTTTCTTAGCTACAAAGTAGCTCTTATCCTATACACAAACCACAATTTTAAGCAACGATTTATCTTAAATTTATTTGTACTTAAACGCCGACTTAGTAATAAATTCGTATACTCAAACGTTACTTAACTTATTTAGCTGTCAAATGACCTGCCAAATTGATTAAAGTAGCTTAAAAACTTGAGAGTGGTGGCAAGGTCTCTTAAATCTCCAAAAAGTTAATAAGCAAGTGATTATGATGATTCAAACAGTGGTTCAATGTCTGGAAATCAGTAAAGTAAGCGTCAGTTGCCGCACTAGCGGTAGAGTAAAAGTATACAGGCTGTTAAAGTCATTAAAAAATCTCTGGAAAACCTCAGTTTTAAACACATTTATAAATAAAATAATCGTCAGCAATATGCAGTTAAGGCGACTTCAACGTCAATCGGATTCGATTGAGAAAAATATTTTACGTCTAAAAATAGGTCATGATGTTTACAATCTAATATTGCTATAAAAAAATCATCAGGCGTTATATAAATATTTTCACTCTAATTTTAACAACCCCTCTCGTCCCTACAGCTGACGATTATCGCTTTAATAATCAAAGAAGTGTATTCATTCATCGAATTGTACATTAAATGACAGCCAAAACTTTGCATTACAAATGTTATTGCAAGATGGCTAGGTTCCGAACATGATAGCACAATATTAAATGACTTTCCTCTATGTGCACAGTTAGAGCGTGGAGATTTTCAAGCCATGAGACTCTACTTGGTTATAGCGGTTATCTGTGTCGACCGTACCTGCTAACCCCATTATAAAAATCCACGAACACCAACAGAATAAGCTTACAATAGAGCCCAAATAAGCACCAGAAATCCTATAGAGGCTTTTTGGTGTACTAAAAAGGAGATTTCCCTGTCTTCAACATAGAATGGGTTTAAAAATTAATATTATTCCACTAGTTATTGTGGGATGCGCTTTGTTACACAACATAGCGTTGCGTAGGCGAAATGGGATTTTAGAAGAGGATTCACTTTCTACCGTAGAAGAAAAACCTGTAGGTACCACAGCCTAGAAGCCTTTATACTAATCAACATTTTATAACAAGGACTACTTTAATAAATACACACTTTTTTAATTATAAGTAGTTTTATTTATATACAACATAATTATACAAGATTATTATTTTCAATTTTTCCATTTCCATTTCTATTCTGTACTTATTGATTTCCATTCTGTTTTTATTATTTTTTGACTTCTGTTTGTGTTTCTCGTAAAAGTGTCGCAGTTGTTGCCATGATCTGAAGCCACTCACAGCAACGGCATTACAGTGCTGACACACAAATTCCCAGGTCTCTCGCTTCTTATCATGTAGCCGTTTATTTCCTTATTTTCTACAATATTTTGATATCTGGAAAGTCATTGTTGATTGAATTAAATCACAAACTTGCAATTTAAAAAGAAGTATGTTGAAATGTGTTCACATTAATTTGTCTCATTTTCGTATAACGTTCACATTTCACTCACTTTTTAATTATTTCTAAATGATTTCATCTCTTTTCGAAAGTAAAAGATTCTTCTTAAAAATTTTCAAGCTGATGAAAACTCGCGCTTTGTCGTGTTGTGTCAGTGTCACTGAGTAAACGTTTCGTTCTTTGTGCAATGATCGTGTCAATCATAGATAAAGATAATAACCAATTATAGGGATATTTAAAAATAAAGAATGGTGTAATTCAGTTTGTTTATTGAAATTGTAATACTTATGTCTGAAAATTTCCAAGTGAATATTCAATTACAATCGTAGTATGCAGCACACAACTGATTATTCTTTTCCATTTTCTGCGTAAAACGAAAACACAGCATAGGGTAATTAAATTTGTAATTGAAAACATACTTTATGAGGTGAATGTTACCAGTACGCAAACATTTATCGGCTGTTTAGCTAATCAAAGATATGAATGACTTAAGTGGCGTTTGTGTATACCGAAAAAAATTTAAGGATCCAAACGTTTAGGATGCCGTTTATTGTTAGACGATTTAAGTGACGTTTGAGTATTCGGGCGTTAGTGTTAAAAAAATAAATCCGATTTAATTATAATCTTACATGGATTACGCAGTAAACAATCATAACAAGTATGTTTTTTATCTATCTCGTTGCATGCTCATATATATTACTATTATTACATTTTTTTACTAGAACTTTTGTGGTAAATAATTACATACCACGAATACGGAGCTGTTACATTAACTGCTTTACAAGTTAGCATGAGACTGCAAACTTATAAAAAAGTATGTCTCTGTCTCTTGGTATAAACCTGTGCTGAAACGTCATTCAAGTAATGGTAAATAAATATTCACGGACATCTCTACACAGCGCCATCTGTTCCCAAAGTAAGCTAGACTTAACATGCTTGTGTTATGGGTAACAGAACAACGGATATTAATACTTACATAACCACTACACCGTAGAGGTCGTCGAAATAGCATGCTGAACTATGACATATTCCACATTTTATAGCCAGAAAGTTATTTATCCATCCATCAGCCAATGGACGTCTACTCTGCTGGACATAGGTCTCCAGAATGATATAATCATGGATATTTTTTGTATACCTTACGTCTGTATGAGTCCAAGTTCTAGTTGCATACTGAATAACCAGCTCTCAACCACAATGCCTTCTACTTATTAAGGTTTTAACCGGTGGCCGGTCCACAATAATTGCAAATCGTGACATGCCTTACCATACAACAAAGCAAGCAAAATTCAAATCTCGGTCACTCTAATACCACATAAATCTAAACTAAATTTCTCTGTACCTATTCTTTATTTCCTAACAAAAACTATCATTATTCATACAGACAGACAAAGCTTTCTTGACGTACTGCGATGAAATGGACTTAGTTTTTAGGGTTCCGTTCACAAAGGGAAAAAACGGAAACCTGTTACTAAGGCTCCGCTGTCCGTCCGTCTGTCACCAGGCTTGTATAAAAAGAAAAAAATATATAAGGGGCCTTCCATACAACAAACGTGATTAAGGGTCGTAGCACATATAGCGTAACGTAAACGGATCGTCACCGTATCAACTCGAGCCGTTCAGTATTATTTGTATGAAACTCCTTACTTCAACACACACTAATCGGAATCGTAAATTAACGGATTTTTGAGGTTTGACACCGAGGAAAAAGGCGAGGCGGTGCCGATTCGTTTACGTTACGTTATATGTGCTACGACCCTTATTTGCTTGTTTTTGCTCGACATTGACATAACGGCGATATGTAGACACTTGAAATGTTCCCAACATGTTTTTTGCCGTTTTTATCGACAATGGTACGGAACCCTTCGTGCGCGAGTCCGACTCGCACTTGGCCGGTTTATTTTTAAAGTTATTTTGCTGACTGACCTTATGTCAAAGCTTTCTTTTGTATGAATAGAGTGTTGATATGATTTATGTTGCCTTAAGGCGTAGTAGACGTTCGTAAAGTGGTTTAAGATGTAATTAGGTGGACGTTCATGTTTTGTTGGATTGTTGCAATATTTTTTTTTATTTTGTGTATCGTTTATTTCGAATATTATGTTAAATAATGTTACTTATCGCGTCTGATGCTTGACGTAGGTAAATGCCGACAAAAGTTCAAATATCAAGAGATGGAAAAGTTGACATTAAATTATATGTATGCCAATCCGTGTGGTCACTCAAACTCAAATATCTTTTATTAAAAGTAGTACAATAATATTGTATCTTTTTGATGTCATCTAACACTTACTTTACCTAAGTTTTTAAACATTTTAAAGTTTAGAAAACTTTACCATCACCTCCAAAGCGCTAGTAGAGAAAAAGCGAAGAGGCGTAACAAACTCTACTGCTGCATTTTCTTGACGTCAGTTTACTGGTCTGGTCACTTGTCAGCATGTTTCCCTCTATCGCTAGAGGAGTTTGGTTCCTGTTACAGAACATTTAGGCTGTCCTTTTTGAATATTGACTATTTTCGTTTTATACCTGACCTGAATTGACTTGAAACATAATCTTGAACAATAATTTTTGGTAATAGTGGCGCTCTGGATGGTTTAGATTCACAAATCAGCCCGGCAGATGGCGCTGCAGTCGGTGTCTAGGTTACTTATCCTAAACAGCTGAACTGATTTGAATCATTCTTTCACTTTTGGTAAGCTACATTTTTCCTGAGTGACATAGGCTATATTTTTTGTTTTTTAAATTGGGATCCTTACTTAAATTAACAAATCCTAATGTAATGTTTAATGCCCGCGGGAAGGTCAGCTAGTAATATAAATATAAATAAATAAAATACCTCTATATTTAAGAAAAGAACCAGACACATTCACTACTAATACAAACTCGTCAGAAAATGTCAGTGTGACGAATGGTAATGATAAATTTATTTATTTATTTATTATTATTAAGCATAACAAACTTACAGTGTAAACACCAAAGCGCTTGCATGCTAAAGCTAAACAACGACTATAATTAAACTATAAATTAAACATAACAATTATACATTTATACATTATTCGATACCAATATAAATTTACATTTCAAATAAAATTACGGAAAGAAAAATTACTTATTATTAATAGATTTTAATAAATTACTCTTAAAAACACAGGGCTTATCAAAAAATATGTCTGTATCTTGACTAGCTTGTAAAAGAATGTTACAAAAATTAACTCCTCTAGCGGTAGGGCTACTGTGGGCCTGGGAAGAACGCCAGGCAGCGGGATAGGCAAAAAACTGATGCTGTCTGCGTCCACATCCACGCAAAAAATTGTCAGGCACATAAAGATGCATGCACTCCAGCACCGACGGATTGTCAACCATACCATTAATTAGATTAAAATAATGCATGATGTGCGCAAACTCTCTTCGTAACTCAAGAGTTTCAAGTCCAACCATGCCGCACACAAATAAGGAAGGATATAAGTATGGATAATATCCGTATATACGTCTATATATGCATCGACCGAATTTACGTTGAATTTTTTCAATCATGAGAGTATATATTTGCTCTTTTGGGCTCCAGACTATGGCGTTATACTCAAGTCTACTGCGCACATATGCGTTGTACAGTAACTTTAACGTGTTTATGTTACGGAATTGAATGGTTGTCCTTATTATAAACCCCAGACATTTGTTGGCATCTTTGCATACCTGCACTATGTGCTCGTGAAACGTAACTTTGCTGTCAAATGTTACTCCTAAATCGCGTATTTTGTCAACGCGTGCAAGTTGCGTGCCTCCCAGCTCATATAATGTTGTAATAGGTGTTCGAGATCTTGTGAACGTGATCGTTTTACACTTGGTGAAGTTAAGTGGTAGCTTGTTTCGCCTACTCCATGCGTCGACTGCGTTGATATCACGTTGTAATGTGGTAGAGTCAATAGAGCTAGTTACACAAAGGTAGAGTTTTATATCATCTGCGAACATGAGGCATTCAGCACCGCCCAGGATATTTGGCAAATCATTGATCATTATTAAGAACAAAGTAGGTCCTAGGGTACTACCTTGACTTATTCCCGATCGAGTAAAATACTCGTCTGATCGATGCTGGCCTATTTTCACATACTGTCTCCGGTCTCTAAGATAATTAGCCATTAGAGTTAGAAGATGTGTGCTAAAATTCATAGATGCCAACTTCATCAAGAGGACATCATTATCCACAAGGTCGAAGGCTTTTTTGAAATCAAAGTACGCCGCGTCTACTTGAGAGCCCGCCACTACTTTAGTACTCAAGTAATCGACGTACTTTATGTGATTTGTTAGAGCTGAGCGGGAAGGACGAAATCCATGTTGGGAGTCGCTAAGGTATGTGCTAAATTGGTTAAATATGCAGTGTTTGATGATCGACTCGAAGACTTTACCGAACACAGAGAGCACCGCTATTGGTCTATGATTTGTCACGTCCCTGGAAGAACCGTCCTTAGGAATAGGTGTTACCCTAGAGATCTTCCACTTGCTTGGATATACACATTGTTTTAATGCAGTGTTGTATATGTGTAAAAGAGGCTTTTCCAGAGGCACGAGACAGTCCCTAACTAGGAACGCAGGTATATGGTCAGGACCGCAAGCTGTCGATGTTCTCAGTCGACGCACTGCCCGTCTAAATTCACTCTCTTGTACAACCTCCATACACACTCTGTATTGGTAGCCGTTGTCGACTGCGTCACGCTCCGCCACTTCGGGGTCTAGCCGGGGTAGACTTTTATGGAAGACCGAGCCAAAATAAACCGCAAATGCGTCAACTGCGCTCTTACCTTCGACAATTGTACCATTATATACAAATTCTTTAGTTTGTTGTGTATTGCCACGTTTTCCCTTAATAAATTTCCAAAAATTTGACGGCTCACGTTCGATGTTATTTTCAATTCTGATTAAGTATTCCTTAAAAGCTATATGGATAAGATTCTTTACTTTAGTTCTATAATACCTAAATAATTCTATATTAAATTGCAATCCTTTATTTCTATACATCTTTAAATTAAAATATTTTAGTTTTATATAATATATAATTTCTTTTGTATACCAGACAGGGTACTCGTACTTGTTACTAGTTCCAGCTCTTTTATAAGGCACGTGCTTCGTAATGACCTCGTTTAGCTTTCCATAGAACATATCTACGGCTATGTCGGTATCTTCCTGTAACAGAACTTCTATCCAGTCCATGCCGGCCAATTCGTCATAGAGACTGTAAAAGTCCGCTTTATAAAAATTCCATTCAAGGCATAAGTTGTGTGTCTGTTTGGTCGGAAGCATTTTCTTAACACTTTTGCTTCTTGGTAACTTTAATAAGATCTCTAATGACGGGTGGTAAGCATCCATCGGTACCAGAGGATCAACATCGGAACTTATTTCAATATTGTTTTCGTCAATATTGGTTAAAATTAAGTCTAAGATACATCCATACTTATTGATTATGCTATTACATTGTCTTATTTTACAATAGTCTAGAAAATTATTAAACTGCAGTTTTACAGAATTACTAAATGATTTTAAATTAAAGTCGCCCAAAACAACCAGTTCACAACTAGAATACGATACAATAGCGTTTTCAATGCACGAAAGGACATCTAAATACTGATTGTTATTGTAGCTAGGTGGTAAATAAACAACGCATACAAATAACTTAATGTTTTTAAATGTTATTAACGCAAACAACAATTCTTTATCATCTGTTAGGCCCTCTATATCCGTAATTCTTTTTACAGAGTAACAATCCTTCACCGCTAACAAAACACCACCCCATCCCACATCACCCGCACGATCCTTCCTTACTATCGTGTATTGTGGTGGGAATAACTCCGCGTTGCTAACTGAACTATTAAGGAAAGTTTCAGTAAAAGCAAGGAAATCCCAATACATGAGACCTGCCGTAACGTTGTTATGCAACACACTGGTTTTTGTACGGAGTCCTCTTACATTTTGATAATACATCATAATTTTCTTAGTGTGTGTTTTAGATTTAGGTTTATGACTATGAATACTTAACAAGTAATTTTTATTATTATTTAATTTTGTAGAAGTATTTTTCCTATTTTGCACGAAAAAACTGAAAGCTTAAGCTATTAACGCTCTCATAATTAGGTATAGTATTGTGAGAGTAGTGCGGATTGTCACAGTAATAAAGTATAGTATCCCTGATGTTTTTGTATACATTTTTTATTCCCTTTACATTGATTGCCCCTGTTCTATATGAAAACATATCAAAAGATAAGCTACTATTTGTGTCCAACAAATATGAAAAACTATTAATCTGTAACTCTGAGTATAACAAGTTATTGAATAGTTCCACTTTATAGTTATATATAAGTGCCCCACATCAGTGGCGAAGGGTGGCTTTTTATAAAAGGGAAGCCGAAGTTCCGTGGACTTTCGTTCTACTTTATATTTATATTCGTGAGAAAATGTTTCGATTTTAGTTGTCCCGAACTCATGTGAAAAGTTATACAAAACAAATACGAAAATGTTTCTCTGTTTGAAAGATTTCTTTGAACAATTTAGATTAATTGTTTATATTGCTATATGGGTCATTCTAAGTTAAGAGGTAATTCGTTGTATGAAATGGCGGCACGGGTTTTTTTTATATATTTTTACTTAAGTATACATTTTTTTAATGTAAACTGCTATGTTTAAAACGTTTACAAAGTGGCCAGACAATTTATTGGTTTTATTACGTTTTATAAGTGACCAGGGGAAATACACCATACAGGGGAGAGACAAGGTGTACAGGGGAGGATACTTTATGAACAGGGAAGAGATAATCATAATAAACATGGTTATTTTTAAGTATCATCTTTATTTATTATAATATGAATTATTTATAATCAGGCTTTTCATTTGTTTACAATCTTTTTTGTCTATAAAATTAAATGTTTCCTATGAAAATCAATAACAAAAAGAAACATTTTCTTTTGAGTAACATTATAAACTTAAAAAATATTTATTTTTCTTGTCTATCAAAACAAAACTACCTAAGTATAGGTGTATATAACTTTAATACCCGTGTAGATATTAATAATAAGTGATAATGAAACACGAAAGTTTTAAAGTTATATAACTTTACTATTAATAAGCAATAATTAAATAAAAAGAAACAAAAACTAAAAATACTCTTTTAAATACTCTTACGACTTCAGGGGATATTAAAGGCGACCAACACCTATGAGTTTTATTAGTTGACCGTAAAATGTCAACAGGTACACGTCCCCAGAATATTCAAGCAATAAAACTTCCCAGAAATGGACACAAGATCAGAAGTAGCGGCTCAAGCAGTTACACTGTTGGAACAAGGCATGAGTAAACGACAAGTGGCTCGTACTCTGAATATAAGCCAGTCAATGGAGTAAGAACAAGCCAAAGGTACCAAGAGACTGGTGGCTTTGATCAAAGAAGAGGTCCAGGTAGAAAAGGATCCACTTCAAAAAGAGACGATCTTTTCATCGTTAGTACTTCACTGCGAAATTGTTCACTCGACGGGGTTAAAATCCAACGGGAGCCCCGATAAACGCGTAGACTAACTGTCAGTTCTCGCACTGTGAGTAGAAGACTCAAGGTAGCTGGTAACCCTGATTCCAAAAAGACCAGCAACAGGTTCCAAATCGACTACAGACTACAGCGCATCGAGCAGCTCGTATTCGTTTTGCGAGAGAACACGTCGATTGGACGGAGAATCAGTGGCGCTCTGTTTTCTTCTCCGATGAAAACAGAGTATGTCTGCATGGTAGTGACAGAAGAAGAAGAGTGTATAGAAGGCCAGGAGAGCACAATGCTGTTGCGTATGGAGGTGGCTCCTGCATGGTGCGGGCTAGTATTTTTTTGATAGAAAAAATCGACTTGGTTTTCATTGAAACCGGCCGCCATGTAATTGGATTGACTGGATTGACTGCAGATCGGTACATTGAAGAAATCCTGGGGGGCCACGTCGTTCCATATTTATGCTGGTTTTGTTGGTGACAACTTTGTCCTAATCCAAGATAATGCCTTTTATGTTAGCATGTTTTTGTGGATAATCCAAAGTACCCAATTGAAAATGACGAGAGTCACAGAAGCAGCTCAAACTTTTCAATATTAGGCAATACGCAACAAATTAACTTGGTGAACCTTTAGTATTCCTCCCATTGATTTACAAAAAACCAAAGATACACACTCCACTTCCCAAAAACGTCCGCAACAAATAGGCGCATTGTGCACTTTTTTTAAATTAGTATCGCGTTGTTCTACCGGCAAACGTCAATCATTAAATTTTATTGCTTTATGTGCATTACTTTTTAAATACAACTTTATGTCATACGTGTAAGATTGAATTTGAAAAAAAAATATGTTTACGATATTACTATACGTATTTATTGCGAATGTTTAATTTGGTGACACTTTTGGCTGTTAGTTTTGTTTGAAAATGTGCATCTTGGGTTTTTTATAAATCAATGATTCCTCCCCATTTTTTTCGTTATGTCGGTATTATTTTCTGTAAAAAAAAACTTAATATTGTATTTTA
Source organism: Schrankia costaestrigalis (assembly GCA_905475405.1). Classification (NCBI taxonomy): domain Eukaryota; kingdom Metazoa; phylum Arthropoda; class Insecta; order Lepidoptera; family Erebidae; genus Schrankia; species Schrankia costaestrigalis. The sequence goes on from FR997852.1 coordinate 2,474,671, forward strand.
AAGCTATGATAAGCACAACGCCAAGTAAAGGCGTAGAGAAAACTAGAAGTATTAATGGAAACGCGTAAAAATGTATCTCCCCTGGATATTAAGTATCTCCCCTGCCATCAAAAGAGCCAGGGGAAATACGCCAGGGGAGATATATTTTCGATAGAAATCTAAATTAGCCGTAAAAGTATTTCACGCACGTGATTCACACACAAACGTAACAATGTATACACTATTTGTAATAAATATTTAAGTATATGTTGGTATTTTAACAAAAAATGGCAATGGAAAACTTACCAGGGGAAAGACTGCATTCACTAAACATTTCTGCACCCAGCGAGTGGCGTGATCGAAATGGCCAGCAATAAGGCGGCGCAGTTGCTTATGCGCCGCTTGCTGGTAACTTTACGTTACACACTATGCATTCATGGTCACAACTTCTGCAGACTAGGAAAGCAGAACTGATTTTTGAACGAAAACAAAAGACCAGGGGACGAGACACGAAACACGGTGGACAAATTTCGGTGTTCATATTTTTTTTAAAGAATTGGAATAAAAGCACTTTTACTTGTAGGATACTATTACTAAGTTTACTGTCCTTGTAAAATTAAATAATTTAAAATAATTATTGAATTTTAATACATTCATAATTACTGATTTACAAATAAAGTCGGTTATGGGACAGACCAGGGGAGAGACATTTTTCACATATTAGAGCTTATTGTGACTAAATTACGTACATTTCTGCAATAAATTTTAGTGACCACGTAGGAAGCATTTAGTTTTAAGTAATAAATAAGTTATTTATAAAGTTTATTGAAAAAAATATATATTTTTTGTCTTTGCCGTCGAAATACTTCTTAACTTAGAATAACCCATATCCTAAATCAATCTACATACTTACTTTTAGAATCTGAGAATACTGCCTGTAAGCCACTTACTTATACGTATCGAATTGAGATAATTGTATTAAAATGTTTCGTAAATCCACAGCGCCGGCGCGCCCCAAAGTGCGCCAATAAATCCAAACAGCGCGCGTTTCTTATATTCATAATTTAATTTCTAGAATGATGTTTTATCACACAACACACACACACACACACACAGGATAGATAATTATCTAACACTATTAACGTGTCCCATAAAACAACAAACTATTAAATCTGCTGATAAATAATACAAACAAATACTTACTTACAAAAATATTCCATAAGAACCCAACCCAAGCACTACGACAAAAATAAAGTCAACCAATGCACAACACTTAATACGGTCAGATAGTACGAAACGGGACACTTTGAAAAAAAAAATTTTTTTTTTTATCGCGAAATATGATAAAACGTCGCTTTTAAAAACAGATAGAAACATAAAAAAAAATTTTTGAAAAATTTTGGACTTAGAAAAATTTCGGTCGATTTTGTATGGAATCAGGACTTGTAAAATTTTTCACATTTCACTCTACCTTTTGTAGCAAACGGGACGCAAAAACACAAACATAAATAATTAAACATACTAATTGTTACTACTTTAAACAAGAAAGCGAATTTGAATATAACATAATTGCAGAAAATAAATAATTCTGTTTTTTCTTCTAATGGTCCTATCGTTTACCGATGATTCTGCCAAATTCAAGATGGAGAGAATAAATAAAATAAAAACAAATAAATATAATTAAAAGCTGAAAATTCAGAAGAAAATCTGATTTCTATTAGATTTAAATAGGTAATTGATAAAAATAAAAAGGAATGTCAATGGCAAATTAAGTAACGTGAAATGAAACTTCGTTTGAATTGGTCGGTCCACTGGTTGCAATAGTGCTTTCTCGCTCTCGCAATGTTGTAGTTGTATCTTTTATCCTTGTCAATAAGCCGGTGGCCACCGGCTTATAGGGTACCTTAGATCGACGAAGACAAAGTGTCAACGTTTTGCACGTGACCGTACGATTTCCATACATTCTGTTGTACTGAATTCCTAATTTCGAGACGGGCTTACCGCCGCCTCGCGCATGCGCGCTTTACTCTCTGACTGAGCCATAACAAGTTGTTAGTTGACAACCTTTACTAGATGGCGTTATGAGTACGTAAATAATTATATAGAAAATTACTAATACTTTAATTATGTATTATTATTGCGATTTACGTAAGAGAATATTTTTTTATTTTAATTATATTATTTTGTATTGAGTGGATGTTGCGTCATTGATTTATAATTGATTAATAGGAATGCTAGGCGGTTTTTGCAAAGGTAAGCCGGTAGGAATCGAGTTATATGGACACTTCGCCACTACCCCACATACATATGTTGGTACACATATTACAATATTTGTGTGAGTTATATGTTCTAACGCTTCCTTTAACAATGTCACTAACTTGGCACAATCGCATTCATTATCAAAATCTCTTTTACCAATCATTAAGATACAGTAATCGTTTGTTGTAAAATTTACTAATTTACTATCTAAATTTTGAAGCATTTGTTCTAATCTACAGTTAGGTGAAATATAACGACAGTAATCGAACCGATGGCTGAAAGTTTCTTCAACAATGTTTAAGGCACCATACGAATAGCTGTTTGTAAGAATACACAATTTCCTGCGTGTGTATTCGGATTGTTCCGTCTGGGTAAAGTCATCATTATCATTTAATGTAGGTCCTCTATTACTTTTGTGTTGTAGTTCCTGTTGTAAATTATGAATTTGCGTATTCAAGTGTTTTATTTCAGTTCTAGTTCTAAGTAATTGCTGTTCCAAATCAGTAAGACATCGTTGCTGTTTTAAAATGGTGTCACTAAGTTTGTTGTGAGAGCTTGTAACGTGCCTGGGAGGTGTTGCTATGTTGCTTAAATATGTATCTGCATTTTGTAGTGAGTATGTATTCTTTTGACTTGGATATATTTCATGTTGAGGTTGGTATAAAAACTTCTTTAACGTATTATTTTCTTTATTTAGTTTAATAACTTGGTTACGTAGATCATTATTCTCGATAATCACATTTTCAAGTTCATTTTGTGTCCTAATTAACTCAGACTGGATCTGTTCAACAGTTTCCTGCATCTCCTGACTAGTTATAATCTCGGTCGTTGTATAGTCCATATTTCTTGACAATTTATCATTATAAATAGTAGGTATAAACTCCTGCGAGGTAATTGGTGATACTGTTTCATCACACACTTCGGCAATTAGGTTCTGAGATGAGTTTTTTAGTGGGGTCCCTTCTCGTATAGTGGTTGTGGCAGCCTTGGTAGTTTTTGTAGTTTTTGAGCACGACCGCTTTTTTCTCTCCGTAACAGAAGTTTCCTCTACATTTACGTTCTCTTTGGGTGTTCGTCGTATTTTTATTTTTTCACATGCCTTGCATATTAACTTGGAGCTCTTTTTTGTTCCTTGTTCATTTATTTGGACTATGTCGACCTGTTTTTTACATTTATTACATGTGGCCGGTGGCGCCATCTTTTGAACTTTGTGACTTGTTCCAATAGATGTCACTATGTGTTTCTAAAATTAATAGATTCGATTCGTTTCCTCGTTTCTTATTGGTCGTTATCGAAAAGATATCACAAGTTTGAATAAAATAAACGGACCACTTATTTTACATTTGGGTTTTACTATTACTTTAATGCGAGAACTACTTTTATTTGATATTATGGAGGAGTTAATTGCTATGTTTATATTTACTCACGAAAATCTCAGTCTTCTGGCTTGCTTTATTGTTTTTGATTCATTTATGGTCACTGAACACAGTCACTTTTTATCACATAACTTATATTAAATATCCATTCACAATCACCGAGATAACAATTGTAGTCATTTATTAGCCTTTAGTGGTTACGCTTATCGCGGTTCAAGCTACAAACTTAACAAATTGTAATTTTAAATAAGTAACTTCGCGGAGCTGATGTAAACATGAGCACAGTGTCGCCCTCATGCTTCAAATGTGTGAAGGTATGTAATAGTAGGCGTAGCTGTTCTCATACCAATACTTGATGGTATGTCACGGAATGAGGAAACGCATACTTTATACTACATTTACCAACATTTACTTTATTACAGTTTTATTTGTAGGTGGTGTTATATATTTGTCTTTTTTAGGTTGTTGGCCGTGAAACACCTTGATGATTTTACGTTTTTGGGGTTGTAGTATTGAATTTGTGTTTGTTTTTTATTATGATTAATCATTGATAACTTCTAGAAGTGTGATCTGCATGTCAAATCTCGTACCTAAAATTCGGTAAAGTTAACTTTTAGTTGTCATGTTTTTGCTATTGCAATTGTAATCTTTTGTGGTCGTGTTAAAGTTTTATTATGAGTGTGACAATTTGCCAACTAAAAGTTAACTTAACCGAATTTTAGGTAGGAGAATTGAAATGCTGACTAAAGTAGCGATGGAGTGGGCACAGCATTTCGGGTTGTGTTTTGTTTCTCACCGGCCCTTGTTTTTGTAATAGCTCAGTGTATTTTAGTCTGTAAACCGCTCTTCCATCTTTTCGATACTCCGAGACAGGTCCTACTCACCTCACAGTCAGGTACACAGTGCTATGAACTGGGCTGGATGTGGCAGGAGTAATATTGTGGAAGTACATTGATTTCACAAAATATTTGCAGCCCTGGTCGGTGTTCACTATCTTTCAATAAGCACAAATGACTAGAAATATTCTTCTCCTCTTGATCCTAGGTCATCTTTTACAACTGTCACGGGTATGGAAGAAGCGGCAAATTGTATTTTAAAGCAACACAGCTTCCTTCTTTCGACATCTTTGCTATCTAACAGATATTCCATCACTTAGATAATGAACCAACCACCGCGACCGTTGCAAATAGCCGCTAGTTTGTGCTGCTGCAAAGTTGTGTAATACGCCACTCGCCGCCATTGCTGCAATGAGTTCTATCTATGTGTTTTAATCATCACTATAGCAAATGTAATACAACGCGACTATTACTTCAATGAATTCTGAGTTTAAATTATTATAACAGCTCATTATGTCACACTGCAGAGACGGGACTCCCAATACTTTTAAGGAGCAGTCATGTTTTACAACCACAACGCAACAGGGCTCGATATAACATCAAACAGTAGCTAAATAGCTATTGAACCTTTTGTTTTGAATTACTATGTTATACAGTAATAAATAGATCACAATGTTTACAGTAAAACCATGAGATTATTAACGTATAATTATATGATAATGTTTAATCAATAGTCTACCGGTGTGTTGTTTATAACTATCGGAATTAGTACGAGCAGATGAATCATGTATTATATGCCATGACTGATACAAATATATACAGTATTCCGACTTCATAGAAACGGACGAAATGCGAGTTAAACCTACACGCTCACGATAGCGGTTGAACAGTCGCGACTGTGCCGCAGTAACGAGCGGGAAAGTAGGTAAATGTAATTAAAAAGCTGGAGGTGAGCAGCCCTATCGCATGTTTACGTACCGCGCAACCGTAGGCATTGATAATAAATATTCGGCCTAGATAGACTACTGGTTGTACTGTGGCCATGGTGTATTAACTATGTATTGTTTTGTTTGGTTGTCTGTAAAGATTATTCAGTGCTCTTAAGTAGTATATAAATCTATAACGCGTTGTCGACTTCTGTCAAGGTTTTTCATGGTACCAAAGAGCTAATATAATAACTAACACTTAAGGGTTTTTAACTAAACAGTTTTTCAGAAATCTTGAAACTAATCTAAATCTTTCGAGCGTGGTATACTTTTCATGGCAAGTTTTCCTTCTGTACCTGTAGGAGGCCTGTTCTTGCGGTTTGATATCATGGTATATTAAATGTCAAATAATGGCGACTATTTCTTACAACCGTGTGGTGACGGAGTAAGAATACAATATGTCACGACGGCATCTCATCCCATGGGTGTCTTAAAAACCGACTAAGGGATTATCCGTAAATATTATCTTTACGAAATAAAAAGAAAAACTTGAAATTAAACCTTATACCAATCCGTCTGGCCAGCGTAGTATTAGTAGGCCAAGTATCCCTCCGTCACGGGAGGAGGCCCGTCCCTGCAGTGGGACATTAATGGGATGTTATGAATAAATGAAATTCCATGGCAAGTTTTCCTTCTGTACCTGTAGGAATCCCGTTCTTGCAGTTTGATATCATCATGGGGATATTAAATGTCAAATAATGGCCAGTGTTTCTTACAATGTTGCAAGAAGCTGTAAAACCTTTACATCGTTCTCAACCGATCGATAGCTGCAAGGTTAATTGTATCATTAATTTTATCGATCTCTGCTTTAAATGTCAATATCGTAAATTATTTAGTTCGTAACAGCAATAACAATACCTCTACTATATTCTGTTACGCAAAGCCAGGCGCATACAGGCCACCGACCACAGCTACTGGTGGTCAGCGACAGACACTTAACACAACAAACGGTGGCCCGTTTGCGCCTAAAGTGTGAACCATTCATCATCATCATAACAGCCCATTAATGTCCCACTGCGTGGACGAGCCTCCTCCTGTGACAGAGGGATACTTTGCCTACTAATACCAGACGGATTGTATTGGGTTTAATTTCAATTCTTCCTGCTTTTTATTTCGACTAAGAGACTAACCGTAAATATTAATTTAAGGTTAGTCTCTTAGTCGGTTTTTACGACACCCATGGGATGAGATAGATGGTGACATATTGTATTCTTACTCTGTCACCACACGGACACATAAATGTTTAAAGATTTTCTACAACTGTCGCACTAGGGATAAATCACGGTGTCGCAGGGCCTTTACCAAATATGCAACGAGAGGTCATAGTGCAGAACTTGGTTTACGCGGTGTCCTACGTGGGCGACGAAAGCGACGCGATGTTACACGCTACAAGTATCCTACATGATTACGTCGCGTCTCGTCGCAGACGGTCACATAGGAAACAAGTAGGGTACGCCGCTGATTTGATCGCGTACGTCGTCTTCGTCGCGTCGTGTTCGTCGCTCACGTAGGACACCGCGTTATACTACAATGCTGGTCCCAAAAAGAAAAATACATTTTCATTTGGTTAACAATTTAGTAATTTGTTCAGATCCTCAAATGATAGTAAAACTAATAGCGTGCTACGTATCGCACTCGGGGCATCACGCTTCGACAATTTTTTAGCTGCCACTGTTCAATGCTCTGAGCACAACAATTAAGTCTGGTCTTAGTTATAAGAGGTAGCGAGTAAAATTTTCAGGTTTTATCAATTTTATTTTTTTGTAAATTAATCTTTTGGTTTTAATTGCTAGATTTAATGCCAGAGCTTAGCTAAATCGCTTTCTATCATGAAACATAAGCTGTTATGTCCACTGCCATGAAATTGCACTAGCTACTGTAGTCTTCGACTTAAACACAGCAACATTTGTAAACTGAAGGGACTTATCAATAGACCAATGCTATTTCTTACTTTGCTAAAACAAACTGTATGTACGGCCAAGCTTCGTTTTTGTTTGACTTCCCAATACCACGTTTACTAGTCGGATTCTTAAATTCAAATTTTCAAATTTCAAAATGCTTTATTTCATAAAATGTATTACAAATTGTTTGAAATCGTCGTTTACAATTTACTAAAATTGAAGCTACAGTTAAAACTATAGATCGACACAAACGCCACAGCACTAAAAAACCGCGTTTAGTTTGATTGTCCAATGTAAATTGTAGGAGAAAAATAAAACAACGCTACTTGTCTGTCTGTGTTGATCCCTAAATTCCAGTTTTCAAATGCATATAGCCACTGAGAAGAAACCTGACAAAGAGAACCTGAAAGACATAGTAGTTTACATCAAGTTTTCCTTCCCTTGTTTTCTAATAGATTACATTAGCGTTCCTTGGGCTTCCTTTGGCATTAGTTAATTTTAACGACACCTGGGATGATAACAACATGTATTCTTTATCACGGAACTTAAGAAATGACATAACTTCTTGAATAAACAAAGATTTTGTGTTATTCACAAAAGAGAGAAAAAGGAAGTTTTGAATTAAAATGTCCTTTGTGTCCATTAATTTGACAGCTGCAAAAGATTGCACATGACATGTTTAGTTTTTTTTTCTTTTGCACTCAAAGCTGACTTCGTTCTTATCATGCCCCGCTGCGGGGCAGGAAACTTGACCAGACGTATTGTTATCAGTTAAGTACACATATTGACTATTAAGTACAAGCCTTTTGGTTGCATTTACAGACACTTTGTATTTTATAGTAACAATTAATAAAAAATCGCTTTATCTTATAATTTGCACCAACATTAACAGTTAGGGGCCCTGACCACGTATGATTTAATAGACTCATCCGTCCGGACATTACTGTGCCACAATTCGGTATAATACGACAAAATTAACACGACGTGTGCGTACACGCATATGTTTAGTATAACTAATCATTTTCAATTTGTTAGGATTATACACAGTCATTTGTACGTAAATATTAGCGAGATAATGCAAATGATGGTGCTGCTTTTATATTTAATTTTGTTATTGTTTTATTTGGGTCATTGTTATCATGATAACTGTTTTGCTGGCGTAGTGAATCAGCAAGCCGCTAGTGCGAGGTCTCGGTTTCGAATCTTTCGCGGGATAACTTTGTGATCCACGATGATGCTGATAAGACGTTATCATGAGCCTGGATGAGGGAGGCACAGGATCGCATTTTTATTCCTTCACCACACGGAAAGTTGTGTATTTAAAACAAAGCAAATAATAGATCTGCCTGTATAGTATAATGCCCACAGTAACCATAATAATATAAGTATTGTTCACACATTCACACACTATCTAGTCTCAAACTAAGCAAAGCTTGTACTATGGGTACTAGACAATAGTAACATAGAGTTATACAATTAACATTATATTATAAAAAATGCTTTTGTACTCGGACAACTTCCGATATTTTGCCGGCCGGAAGTGCTATTTAGTCATAGAAATTACAAACTTTGTTGCTTTACATTATGAGTAAAAATTATAATTATCATTGATTTTTGGACAAATAAAGTCTTCCTCTAATCTATAATATACCTACCACTTTCGATGAAATGAAGTCGACCAAGTCAGTCAGTTCAAAGTTAATGAAATTCTTCATTTGCTACTTTTCCCACTTTTCCATATACCTACTTATTTATTTGACCAATGACCGATTTTAAACTCAGGAAGGTAGCACCTGTTTCATCATAACAGCCCATTAATGTCCCACTGCAGGGGCAGGCCTCCTCCCGTGACGGAGTGTTACTTGGCCTACTACCTAATACCACGCTGGCCAGACGGATTGGTATAGGGTTTAATTTCAAGTTTTCCTTATTTTATTTCGTAAAGATAGTAGTTACGGTTATTCCCTTAGTCGGTTTTTACGACACCCATGGGATGAGATGGGGTTGGTGACATATTGTATTCTTACTCCGCCACCACACGGATCGGATAGCACCTGTTTACCGTAATACAATATAACGCCATATGAAGTGCAATGATGTGTAAAAGTGAAGCCTTATTGCCATCTGGCGTTAGTTATGTAGCTTGATGATGTTTTATTGAAATAACACCTTAAAATGTGTGGTGACAAAGTAAGAATGCTTGAAGTTATTACCCCATCTCATTTTAGAGGTCTCGTGAACTAAGTGAAAGATCGTAAATTATGATATTAATAAATAATCAGTTTATTTCTCTCCTATAGTAATAATACAATAAGTTTTACAAACATTATAAACATCTGTTAAATTGTATGTCCATGTTCTTTAGTCAGTGTACATGTTCTTTAGTTTTGAACTGGAGTCTGTATTAGGTTCTGGACCTGTGTTACATAAGACTAATACATAAGATTAATAAAAACATTAGAAGGAAAAGTATAAGAATACAAAATTCTGGTCATACTTCGTAAATTTTTTTGGGCATTTTGACATGAGACCATCTATGCTGGTGTTATCGCTCTGCTCGCTAAATAAAACACCAAGCAGTGGTGCGCCAAGTAGTTAGGGGTAATGTCCCTAACTACTATACATACTCTTCTTATAGTAGTAGTATAGACCTACTTATAAGAAGCTAAAAATAGGCATAGTAGTAATATGCTCTCTCTCTGTATCTCCGTGTGGTGACGGAGTAAGAATACAATATGTCACCACCCCATCTCATCCCATGGGTGTCGTAAAAACCGACTAAGGGACTATCCGTGAATATTACCTTTACAAAATAAAAAGAAGGAAACTTGAAATTAAACCCTATACCAATCCGTCAGGCCAGCGTGGTATTAGTAGGCCAAGTATCCTTCCGTCACGGGAGGAGGCCCGTCCGTGCAATGGGACATTAATGGGCTGTTATGATGATGATGATGAGTAATATCCTAGTAATGGACAAGCGTTGAGCGGCGAAGCGTGTGTAGATGACATGTCATTTAAAAAACATAATATTGAATATAAACACACACAAAAGTTGGTGGTCCATATGTTAAGATGTCTGTTTATCCCTACCCTAGCCATAGGTTTGTTTTCACGTTAATATCCCATACAAGTTCCGGTTTTAATATCCGGTGTTTATGGAGTTTACTTTTCATAAGATATGCGATCAAGATTTGAGGTAGGTATGTGTAGGATGTTTTTGAATTTCTTATAAAAGCTCTTAATTTATTAGTGTTGGTTCAAATAAATTGCTAGTCTTCTTCTTTCGAGTCACAAGTATACAGTCACGAGATATACAAGTAAATTTTTATTTCTTTCTTAATGGTAGCCATACACGATCCTTCCTATCGTCCAATCGGCATGACGCTACCGATTGGATCAGTTAGAATTTACCGTGTGTGCGAGTGGATCGGAAGGACAGTTAGAATGGATGGCAGGATCGAATTTCGTTTCTTTTGATTGAGATTGGATCAAGCCTGCAGTATCATGCCGATTGGACGATAGGAAGGATCGTGTATGGCCACCATGAGCTAAAATGTAGTTTAAAGTATGACTGATCCAATCGGTAGTTCATGCCGATTGGACGATAAGAAGGATCGTGTATGCCCAATGTGGACGAACTGCAGATTGGATCAAGCCTGCAGTGTCATGCCGATTGGACGATAGGAAGGATGGTGTATGGCTACCATTAGACATAACCAGCCCAGAATTTGGCCACAGTGACTGCCTTGTCAGTGGCGTTCATAAGATCTTTCTCTGTACAGCTCTCTGGGCAGTTGGGACAATGTAGAAGGTGTGCCATTGTTTGTTGAGCCTCACCGCACTCACAGAGGCTATCCGGAAGTGTTATTATGCCCGACTTCGACAAATTATGTTCGTAAAATTTAAATTGCTAGTAAAAAAAGGTTTAGTTTAAAGAAATATTTTGTTTATAAACAATTTCCCAAGTTCTGTCTAGTAATGATTGAGTGTGGGAGTCTGATAACACCAGAAATAAGCACATCTCTTTGTATATGATTAGTCTTATTGAAAGCACACAAAATCGGGCTATCCTAAAGTCATCACATCACAATACCACTTTGTCACTGGAGAAGTTATGTCCCTGCAGTGGGACAATGCTCTATTACAAGTACCGTAAAAAAACTATCACCATATTCTTATTACATCGTATGACTAATTAATATCTACACAGTTTTGTTACATTTTCACGAAACAGTAAACTTTATTTACAAACAAAAAAAAGTAGAATTTCATAAAATAAAGTACTTTTAATTTCGAGCCCAAGAGTCTTGACGCGTAAAGCTGGGGATATAACGAGAGATTTGACGGCGCGAGTCGGCATAAACTTTCCTCTTCAATAAAGATGAATTATATTTTCTTGCCCACATTGTCACAGTGTCTTAAAGTAAACAAACGATAGAGATAATAATATTAAAGTTGATGTCTTTTAAACTATCGCGTTTCATGGTTAATTTTAAGAGCGTTTATAGGGCTCACTAGCGCCGCCAATTGAAAAAAAAACATAATTCGAAATAGGATAAATAATGTAAAATGTTGATAACAAAGTCTTGAAAAAAAGACAATTAAGTATTTGTATAACACACTCTCATACTTTAAATGTTTTTCAATTAAATAAATATTCCATTATAAACAAAAACGGCCGTTTTTTAGCCACGTAAAGGCCTTTAAATGTTAATGGAAAATTAACGCGACAAGTTATTTACTTTGCTTGACATTTCGACACAGGTTACATTGGAAGTGGTATCACAGACCATACCAACAATTAAATGGTCCACTAGTGGTCGGGGTTACGGATTCCCTTTTTATCATTTCCTTTAACAAATAGAAAAAAGAGAAAGAAACAATTTTATTTAACACAGACCAGCTGAAACACACAAAAGTTTTTTAACAAAAAACACATTTATAAAACAAATTAATACAATTAACCAAATAAAAAGAAAGAAAAATTCATGTTCATACACATAGATTTGTACTCACACTCACTTTATGCTAAAGCTATGAACTATAACAACTACGTAGTATATGTATTAACAAAACAAGACTAGTGTATTATAAACCTAATGGGTGATGAATCTAGGACATTGGCCGGAGCGCTCCAATTCTCTAACGATGCAGCGTTTAATTTCCGCCTCGAATACGTTGTATGGTTGAAATATCTTATCTTCGTGTTTATATCATGGTCTAGGTATATTCAGGAATTGGCTACTTCTATTCTGTTGATGGGAAACTTGACTATGATTCATAACAGGCCATTAATGTCCCACTGCAGGGACGGGTCTCCTCCCGTGACGGAGGGATACTTGGCCTACTAATACCACGCTGGCCAGACGGATTGGTATAGGGTTTAATTTCAAGTTTTCCTTCTTTTTATTTCGTAAAGATAATATTCACGGATAGTCACTTAGTCGGTTTTTACGACACCCATGGGATGAGATGGGGTGGTGACATATCGTATTCTTATTCCGTCACCACACGGAGATGAGAGGAGCTTGATGTATAACGAAAGTATTTTAAAACACTAAGTATAAAAAGGGCTCCATGTATACACTTTTCTAAAACTAATTAAACAAAGTTTAAATACTAAAGTGAAAATTCTCGTCATAGTTTTAGCTAAAAGTATTTAACATAGCTTACTTGATTTATATACTTCGTAGCCTAAGTAAGGCTCAAGGTTGAATTGTGTAAATACTTTGTTTTAAAACAACTGCTTAAAAACTTAATTAAAACAAAAATTATTAAGTACCTAACTAATTTTATAATTACTACATATCAAAACATTCCAAAAGTAGATACGGATTATTTTAATACTTAGATATTTTGACGTCCACTGTTGGACCGTATTCCTCCGTCACTGAAGGAGGCCCGTCCCTGCAGTGGGACATTAATAGGCTGTTATGATGATGATGTTATGATGTTGGACATAGGCCTCCTCCAAATAAGTATTTCCACTACACGGTCCAGTACCTCCCTCATCCATCGTCCGGTCGCCTAAACAGGTCGTTGTAATAAATGATTAACAACAATTCCTTATTTTTATCTAAAAACCTTATTATGTTTTTGACTAGCTGACCCGTGCCCACTTTGTTGGGCGGCGAAAAAAACCTTATTAAGCGTCCCTTTTTTAAACATATTTCATTTCTGCTTCACTCCTATTAGTCATAGCCTGATATTATATAGCCTATGACACTCCCCGATAAATGTACTATTCAACACAGAAAGAATTTTTAAAATCAGTGCAGTAGATCCAGAGATTACCACCTACAACGTCACATACACACAAACTATACCTCTTTATAATATTAGTATTGATGTAAATTTTACCGAACCATCTTGGGTTTATAGCTGGCAGCGGTCACTGAGTACGGCTGTCATCCAAGTCACGACTGCAAACCTTGCACAGGACGTTTGTGCTATGCACGAATGAGTTTCCTAAACCTAGATGTTGTTTGTATCTGTTTTATAGATTTTTGTAAAAGTTTTTAGGAAACCCTACTAGTTTTGAACAAAAGAAAAATTTATATCTTCATTTGAAATGAAATGAAATGAGAATTTATTGCTTGTCGCAGGTAAGGTGTAGCTCATAAACGCCTCATAAATTTTAGTCAATTGATAGCTTAAATTCTTACGGTATTGTTTGGTATAAGGTTGGTTTTGCTAATAAAAATCTCTCTGAACAGTGATTAAATTTAAGAGACGTTTATGAGTAAGGGGGTTAAGTTTAACTTAAATGAACATTCCAATCAATCTATTGTAATAATAGATTATACTGGTATTTCAAAGCTAAAAACGTCTCCAGTGTAACTCCCAACAAAGTAACTACATAGTTCAAGTAATTAATACTATTCCTGAGCACTAACTACTAACACAATTTACAAAGTTTCGTACAATTTTGTAACTGTGCCAATAGTTAACCGTGTGGAAGTTGTGGCGCATACAATCTTACGTTGTGTCCACGATAATACAATGTTTTATGTTTTAAAAAAGACAACTCCCGCACTAGGGATTATGCCCTGTGTCACGGGGACCTTTTACAAACATCAATTAACGGACACAATACACGTACAATACACTCTATGATCACTGTTCTAACATAACCTAATCCAAATTATTTTTTCGACCAATCGTTAAGGGATCCATCGCTTATTCGGTCAATTATTGAAAGGAACTTTGTTTTTTCGACCAGTTGAATTTTGATATCCAGTACGGCACCCATATATACGCCTCGGACTAACGTTTGGAATTGTGCCGCGTGTTTGTGCCGTGCGCGGGGACCCGTACACGGGCGGATAATGAGATCCTGGTAGGTTGAGTGGAGCAGCGCTCTGCAACACGCCGCTTTGGCTCAGGATTCTTCCACACGGGAGGTCGCGGTCTAGCCGGACCGCGATCAATCGGCTGTAGCGTCCAGTCAGATGGCCGCGGGTTAGGTCACCGGCACGAGGGGGTTTGCAGTCGGCGGGGCACGGTTTCGAAGACTCAACGGTTGGGGCGACGTCACTGGCAACGTGCGGACTCGTGGGCAACGCGTGCAGGAGACCTATATTCAGGTGGTAGCTCTGGTGCACCTAGTGCATCCCCAGGTTGAGAGCTCCATGGAGGGTGGAGAACCAACTGGATGAAGACCAATCGTATCGGTGTGATGGATTTAAGCAAACCGAACAAAAAGGCTGAACCCGCAAGGGATGACGCTAAAAAGGGCAGCGGTCGAGATCACTTGACCCAGCCAAAAAGCGCTGAAAAGGCACCTCCTCTGTCAAAGGAGTTGGCGCCTGCAGCGAGGGGAGAGCGCTACATGGGGAGAGCGCAGTCAACGGGCGCTGGGAGGGCACCTCCTCTGTCAAAGGAGTTGGAGCCACTAGCGAGAGAAGGGCGCTACAGGGGGGGAACACTGGTAAGCGCTGCGAAGGCACCTCCTCCTTCAAAGGAGTTGGAGCCACCAGCGAGAGGAGGGAGATACTGGGGGGGGGACCATGTAGGCAGGCGCTGGGAGGGCACCTCCTCTTTCACGAGAGTTGGAGCCCGCAGCGAGGGGGGGCGCTATTGGGGAGGACAACCAGCGCATATACGGGTACCACCGACTGGGACTTCCGGGCGCGGCATGGGTAGCCGGGATGAGGCCAGGCCGTCAACATCTAGGGATGAGGGCAGCGGGCCAAACTTCGAGCCCCAGTAGTTAATCAACCAGTTGAATTTTGATATATTTTGATATCTCGGACGAACGCTTGCAATTAAGATAGATCCTTAGTAGTTACTTTTAAGACAACTTGAGTTTTTATACTTGCAGCTCGAAACTGTATTACGCGACCTAAATAAGTATGCTGTGCCCCACAGGGTCCACGCGAAATGAGGAAATCAGGTCGCAGGGAAATGAGGAAACCAGGGATTTCACGAAATCATTCATTACGTCTAGAGTATTTTTCCCATCTTTCTCCATTCCCTGTCCGTCGTCCGCGCATCGTTTCAACATTTATCACTTTATGACGAATGTCACCGATTAGGTCTCAGCCGTCTCTACAAGTTCTGTATCCCAATACAAACATTTATGTTCATACCCCCTTACTCATAAACGCCTCTTAAATTTAATCACTGTTTAGCAAAATTTTTATTAGTAAAACCAACCTTATACCAAACAAAACCGTAAGAATTTAAGGTAATCAATTGACTAAAATTTAAGAGGCGTTTATGAGTAAGGGGGATAATGTACAGGATTTTAATTAATCAGGAAAACAATCTGAGACTTCTTTCTTGCTTGCCAACATAGAGACTAACACACTAATACATATAACTAGTCCACTCCACTCCTGTATATAGGTGTAAGTTCGTTCTGGTTCGCACATTTCATTCGACCATTTCCCACCACCTTTGTCCTTTTATATATTGATAACATCTATGTTACCGAAACGCTGGCGCCATCTATTGACGTATTTCATCAAACCTACCATTGTTCTGTAGTTCGAAATATAAATTGTTCTATGTGTAAAGTTGTTCACGTAAAATATAATGGATGGCGCTGTACTCAATAATTAATTACGTAGTGAAACAGGCAGACTTATGATGTATGTGTGGACTGAGGGCCCATTTTTTTTTTTGCGGTTTTTTGCAGATTAATCAACAAAAGTGCTTAGTTAAAGTTGTTAAAGAGTTTGTTAAACGATTATCAGAGTTTGTTAAGACTTCATTCAAAAGATATATCGCTTTAAGTGGGTCCCTCAGCTCAAACACAAAATCTCCCATAATTAGATAGGTAATGAATTAAACAACAATTTTTTGGTAAAAATCCTTAGTTAAACATGTATAAAAGTATAAAAAGCATTGAAAAGCCTAATATGAGTAGCTAATAAAAAATAACAAACGTTTTAAAAGGTCCCCGAGGGCCCACTTGAATTTATCTCATAATTAATCAATTATAGCATGAACATTAAATATTCCTAAGCCAAACATTTGTTAAAAGGGCAAGGATAAATTTAAAATTAAAGAAAGATCACAAACAGTGATAATTATTGTTATTTTTAAGTTTTTAAGTGGTCCCTCAGTCCACACACTATGCAAATGCTAATTGTTAAATATATAATTAAATACAACAATTACGAAAATGGGGAGCCTTTCAGTGCATAGTTAATTTTGTATTTTATCGATCTGTATTTATCATATCACTGGTTTTATAATTCTTTTACGAAAAATTTACAAAATATGTTTTTCGTACAAGTAGAGTGTCCATGCAGTCAAGAGATAATCAAGAACCATTACATACAATGTAATGATGTTACATTACGTTTTAAAGTTTCTGCATAGTCATAAAGTGTGAGATAAAAGTAAATAGTTGTAATTGTGTTGGGCCGTATGCGGACCGAATTAAATGCTATTTGATGCAAACGTAAACAAACAATAAAAAAATACATGTTCCTGTTAAATTAATGATTTAAAAAAATATATATTACGAAGTACCTAATCTTTAAATTTTCCAAAATATTGTCATAGAATTCTTATGGTCCCGTATTGCAGTTAATAATAAATTGATAAAAATGTTAAAAAACATAATAATTTAGTCTACATAACTTTTGAAATATTTTTTTTATTTTACTTACACTCTGACCTCTTTTCATAGCAGTAGATATTGACCGTTTTATTCTAAATTATTTATTTACATAGTAACTCTCAAATCCATAAAAAGAAGAACCATATAAAAGAAAGAAGAACTCTCAAATCTGTGGGAAACTGTCAGCTTGTTGATTATCGTGAATTCGTTCAGTTACGAGTATTAATTTTAAATTAAAATAAAATAAAATTGTACTATTATTCTACCCATATTTATTATTTTAGCAGCGAAAATGAACTTGTTATTTATATTACTGTTTTCTCTGTTGTTTATCTGGTAAGTGTTTCTATTTGATACAACAAACAATTTGATTATTATTTATTTTCGTGTTAGTAGGATTGAAAACTAACAATAATATATATGTATTTTGCAGTGACAAATGTTCTGCGGGTCGGCCACCGAATGTACGCTACGAACGTCAAAAAGAAATATTTTTAAAACATGCCAAATACTTAGAAAATTCAAATATCAAATACAATGACCACATTTTTACAGTAATGTCTCAAGAACTAGAGTACAAAATTTCACCCATAGGATTATTTATGTCATTCAAACGACAAAAAGAAAATATTTTTGCCTCAAAATACGAGCAGTCTAACAAAACTTTACCATTAACGTCGTGTAATAGCCCAACATTTTCAACAGATTTAGGAATTAAGAAAGAAAATATTATTTCAAAAACATTTTCTTTTTACCTAGACATATATGACTGGAATAAAATTCAGCCAATGATAGGGATTAAGAAAAGGTCTGGTTCATCATCATCATTCAGAAGATACAAAACATTACCAAAATTTAAATGGAGCTGTATGTTAAAAGAAAAAATATGGTTAAATTCCAAATTACCCTGTACATTAACTTTAAGAAAAGGTTGTATTCGTCACAATTTTATAAAATTATTTGGTAAATGCTCCCAGTGCAGTGCACAGATTGTTATAAAAAGCGAAACTACTACCGAAAAACTTTTTAAAATTGTGTGTAGAATTGATAATTTTGATGAATTATATGAACACAAGAAAAATATTAAATCAAAATTAACGCCTTACAGGAGACGACAACTGGCTAAAGAGTTACAATATAAACCAGCGGTATTGGTCCGCAACATTTTGGCATCAAAATTAATCACCAACGAAAATATACCTTCACCAATACTCCCTTCATCTGCAGCTTTCCGTAAAATTAAAAAGAAAAATTACCAAAAAAAGAAAAAAAAATTAAAGAAAAATTTTCAAAAGTTACCTTGACAGTTGATGCTACTGGGTCTTTTTTCGAAACTATATATCTTCCTGGTCGGATTCCTCTTACAAAAAAAATGTTTCTTTATGCAGGACTTATAACAGGAAATGAAAAATTGAAATCTGTTCCCTCATTTCAGATGGTAACTGATTCACATTCCCAGGATACCATAATATTTTGCTTAAATAAATGGTTAACTTTTGTAAATAATCCACCACAAGAAGTAATCATAGATGATTCTGCAGCTTTGATTTCTGCATGCATTCAAGCATTCGCGTTATTTTCTTGCACAAAACAATATATCAAATATTTATTTTCAGTTTTTGAAGGTAAAGTATGTAACATTGATAAACCCAAAGCATTTATCAGGTTGGATACTAGTCATTTCGTCAAGAATCTTCATCGCAGTTTTGATAATGAAGTTGATTTAGGTTTGAAATATTTTTACATTAAGTGCGTATTATTTTTAAAAAAATGTGAAAATTATCAATTAATTAAAAATACTATTATTGATATTATTAGTGTTGCGCTCACCCAGTACGATGGCGACTATAGTAAGGACATTAAAGACGAAACCGCAAAAAGTCGTCTTAATAAGTTAATACATAAAATTGAATTAGATCCTAATTTTGGTACAGGAAATGTCAAACAAAATGAATCGCATGATGCCCACGCATTCAACGGTGATGATTTAGAATTTACTGTTTGGTTTGATACTGTTGTTGAAGACGTAAAAAGACAAAATAAAAACATAATATCAAATAACAAGAATAAATTTTACTACCCTCCGTTTATTTCTACTTTCAAAAGAATATTATGGAAACTTCCGCTGTGGTCTAATTTAGCATGTTCATTTTTCGAGTCCGATAATAAAGCCCCATCTTCATCCGGAATTGAAAGCCATTTTAAGACTTTGAAACATCTCGTATTTAAATCAAAAGTACAAAAATCCAGAGTGGATGAATTCCTAAAACTTCATGCCGACTATACTGACGGAGAAATAAAATTGGCTTTGGATGATCTGCATCATGATATTGGTAATAGATGTACGGTCGACAAAAAAAAAAGGAAAAGAAAAATAGTGGTGAAGAAAACAAAATGTCAAAAAAAAACGAAAATTCTAAAAAATCCAAAAATGAAAGTTTTTAATAAGGACTCCATTTTTGCAGATAACCCTTCCTTTATAGAAAATTGGAGGGGACAGGGAAGACTATCAGAACAAATATCAGTGTCTAAGTTAAAGTTTTTAAAAAATGGAAATCTTTGTGACTATGTGAACGTTAATTCTTATTGCGTAGAAATTAGAAATACTTGTGCCTTCGATTCCGTTATGTACATGCTAAGCTTAGGGTACAAGGAAAACATTTATATTAAAAATTTGATCGATGCTTCACAAAATGAAATAATTCCACAATACTTAAAAAAGTTATCAGAAATAGATTGTGAAGACCATGAGATATATATGTTAAGGGCAAAAATTATTTTAGTATATTTGCAAACACCGCCTTCCAAAGTTGGAGATCATTTAATATATCATTGTGAATGCAATGCCACAAATATTATTGAACGGTTTCCACTTCAAAATTTCAGTAGTGCAGTTTTTACAAAACAATGTTCCAACTTGATTTGTTCATTGCCTTCCATCAAACGAGATATTATGTTTTTATGCTTAAATTTTAATACTATTCAGACCTTCGGTATAAGTTGTTTGGAGCAAGCAATCGTATTTGACGAAGAAACGAGAGAATGTGTGTATTGCAAAAGTATAGTATATTTTAAACATGACTTGTCAGTATTCCTATCCTTTGATTTAAACGGTACTAGTGAACAGTTTTTATGTGATGTCCCTCGTTCAATTATAGTTAAAGGCAAAATTTATGCATGTATAGGAGCAATCGAATTTGTCCCTCCCTTGCTTGAGGGTGGCATCGGACATTACAAATGCCACTCATTAGTAAATGAAAAAAATCAATGTTACGATGATAACTCTAGTAGAATTTCGGAAAGCAGTAAGGAGAAAATGTTTTTACATGTAATTTCATATGGTCTCATTGATGACAAATCTCAGTCGTTCTGTCTGTGATTTTAGAACAATAAGTTATAATTAATTTAGTTTTATTTTCAACTTGCTGTAGCCCGCAACTTCATCACGATAAAATAATTTATGTAGTACTAACTCTCGCCTATTCTTTTTCCTGGAGATCCTAAATATTTTTCAAAATCTAAAGTATCCTAGTATTAAATTACAAATATTTTTTTACCTATAAAACTTAGGTATAACTAGAAAAATCCGAAAAGAAGAAAGACAGTGGAAAAAAATGGTACTCGAAGCCGGACTCAAACCCGCGTGTCTGGACTAAACGCGTCCAGCGCCTTGACTAATTAGGCCCTTTCTAGCTGCCATGGTTCATGAGATACAGCCTCGTGACATACAGATGGACGGACGGACAGCGCAGCTTTAGTAATTGGGGTTCCGTTTTTACCCTTTGAGTACGGAACCTTAAAAACTGTGGATTTCATGTTACAAACAGACAGTCCAATTTTATTTATATGTATAGACATACAGATATGTATTACGATTGTAGCTAATTAATAATATAACCTGACACTTGTCTAAAACTTAAAATTTTATTACATTTTAATTTTACTGTATTGCAAATTTTATTGTATTATTTTTTACATTTAAAAAATGATTGCAATTTAGATTTAATTGATTAATATTAATATTGTGTAATGTTTTGCTTGCCGTGGCAACTTGTAATGGAATCAGCACTGTTGCTTGAGCTACTTAAGTATTGTATTATTTCTGATTGACTTTGTGTATGTTTCGTGGGTTATCCTAATTATACATAAATAAATAATAATAATAAATGACATTAAAAACAAATATACAGTCGTTTTCTTAAAACGTGGACACCCCACACCAGACTTAGTATGAAAATTAATAAAACAGTTAAAATGACAAAAAATATAAATAAACCAGACACAAGATAAATACAGATCGATAAAATACAAAATTAACTATGCACTGAAAGGCTCCCCATTTTCGTAATTGTTGTATTTAATTATATATTTAACAATTAGCATTTGCATAGTGTGTGGACTGAGGGACCACTTAAAAACTTAAAAATAACAATAGTTATCACTGTTTGTGATCTTTCTTTAATTTTAAATTTATCCTTGCCCTTTTAACAAATGTTTGGCTTAGGAATATTTAATGTTCATGCTATAATTGATTAATTATGAGATAAATTCAAGTGGGCCCTCGGGGACCTTTTAAAACGTTTGTTATTTTTTATTAGCTACTCATATTAGGCTTTTCAATGCTTTTTATACTTTTATACATGTTTAACTAAGGATTTTTACCAAAAAATTGTTGTTTAATTCATTACCTATCTAATTATGGGAGATTTTGTGTTTGAACTGAGGGACCCACTTAAAGCGATATATCTTTTGAATGAAGTCTTAACAAACTCTGATAATCGTTTAACAAACTCTTTAACAACTTTAACTAAGCACTTTTGTTGATTAATCTGCAAAAAACCGCAAAAAAAAAAATGGGCCCTCAGTCCACACATACATGACTTATGTATGTGTGGACTGAGGGCCCATTTTTTTATGCTCATGCTAATTGTTAAATATATAATTAAATACAACAATTACGAAAATGGGGAGCCTTTCAGTGCATAGTTAATTTTGTATTTTATCGATCTGTATTTATCTTGTGTCTGGTTTATTTATATATTTTGTCATTTTAACTGTTATATTAATTTTCATACTAAGTCTGGTGTGGGGTGTCCACGTTTTAAGAAAACGGCTGTATATTTGTTTTTAATGTCATTTATTATTAATTTAGATATTTATTTATTTATAATTAGGATAACCCACGAAACATACACAAAGTCAATCAGAAATAATACAATACTTAAGTAGCTCAAGCAACAGTGCTGATTCCATTACAAGTTGCCACGGCAAGCAAAACATTACACAATATTAATATTAATCAATTAAATCTAAATTGCAATCATTTTTTAAATGTAAAAAATAAAACAATAAAATTTGCAATACAGTAAAATTAAAATGTAATAAAATTTTAAGTTTTAGACAAGTGACAGGTTATATTATTAATTAGCTACAATCGTAATACATATCTGTATGTCTATACATATAAATAAAATTGGAGTGTCTGTTTGTAACACGAAATCCACAGTTTTTAAGGTTCCGTACTCAAAGGGTAAAAACGGAACCCCAATTACTAAAGCTCCGCTGTCCGTCCGTCCATCTGTATGTCACGAGGCTGTATCTCCTGAACCATGGCAGTTAGAAAGTTGAAACTTTCACAGATTATGTATTTTAGTTGCCGTTATAGCAACAAATACTAAAAACAAAATAAAATAAATATTTAAGGGTTATTTATTTTATATTGGAAAAATAATTTTTGACAGCTAAGTCACGTCGTAAAATTTTTAAAAGATGAGTCGTGAAGTCATCGCATTCTGGCGCGAAAATAAATAATAATATGGGTAGAATAATAATACAATTTTATTTTATTTTAATTTAAAATTAATACTCGTAACTGAACGAATTCACGATAATCAACAAGCTGACAGTTTACCCAGATTTGAGAGTTCTACTTTCTTTTATATGGTTCTTGTTTTTATGGATTTAAGAGTTACTATATAAATAAATAATTTAGAATAAAACTGTCAATATCTACTGCTATTATAAGAGGTCAGAGTGAAAGTAAAATAAAAAAAATATTTCAAAAGTTATGTAGACTAAATTATTATGTTTTTTAACATTTTTATCAATTTATTATTAACTGCAATACGGGACCATAAGAATTCTATGTCATAATTTTGGAAAATTTAAAGATTAGGTACTTCGTAATATATATTTTTTTAAATCATTAATTTAACAGGAACATGTATTTTTTTATTGTTTGTTTACGTTTGCATCAAATAGCACTCAATTCGGTCCGCATACGGCCCAACACAATACAACTATTTACTTTTATCTCACACTTTATGACTATACAGAAACTTTAAAACGTAATGTAACATCATTAATGTATGTAATGGTTCTTGATTATCTCTTGACTGCATGGACACTCTACTTGTACGAAAAACATATTTTGTAAATTTTTCGTAAAAGAATTATAAAACCAGTGATAAGATAAATACAGATCGATAAAATACAAAATTAACTATGCACTGAAAGGCTCCCCATTTTCGTAATTGTTGTATTTAATTATATATTTAACAATTAGCATTTGCATAGTGTGTGGACTGAGGGACCACTTAAAAACTTAAAAATAACAATAATTATCACTGTTTGTGATCTTTCTCTAATTTTAAATTTATCCTTGCCCTTTTAACAAATGTTTGGCTTAGGAATATTTAATGTTCATGCTATAATTGATTAATTATGAGATAAATTCAAGTGGGCCCTCAGGGACCTTTTAAAACGTTTGTTATTTTTTATTAGCTACTCATATTAGGCTTTTCAATGCTTTTTATACTTTTATACATGTTTAACTAAGGATTTTTACCAAAAAATTGTTGTTTAATTCATTACCTATCTAATTATGGGAGATTTTGTGTTTGAACTGAGGGACCCACTTAAAGCGATATATCTTTTGAATGAAGTCTTAACAAACTCTGATAATCGTTTAACAAACTCTTTAACAACTTTAACTATGCACTTTTGTTGATTAATCTACAAAAAGCCGCAGAAAAAAAAATGGGCCCTCAGTCCACACATACATGCAGACTTTACTGAACTAAGCTTTGGATTGTATAGATGGTGTTGAGTTGACAGTTACATAGGCTCTCAACACCATCTAGCACCAGCTTTTATACTCGTATCCTGAATAAAGGTACACTGTTGTAAAACATAGGTACTTATTTCATAATGATTTATTTTATTTTCTTATCATCACCCCTATGCCAATCCGTCTGGCCAGCGTGGTATTAGTAGGCCAAGTATCCCTTCGTCACGGGAGAAGACCTTTAGCCCGATTAATGGGCTGTTATGATGATTTTAGTATCTGAATATACGTAGACGGAACTCGTTGAATGATGGAGGAGCGTATTTGGTCTACCGTTACGGGAATTATTTCATGTTTTTCATCTACTAAGTTAATATTATGCATTTCGGTATCGCTTAGCCGCACCCATATTGTTACATTTGTTAATAACATACATTTTTGTATTACAGGTACGTACCCTGCAGAAGTATATCTATATTATTTAGTAAGTATTTATAATAGTAACATTTGAAGATATGCATTGAAATCTCTAACCCCGCTGTGCGATATTAATAAATAAATAAATAAAAGCTTTGGATTTCACTAATATGGTTGGGTTTCTAAATACCTTGAATAACCTACTATAGGAAAGAAGGAGAAAACCATTTTTCCCTCTTTCCTCCCATCTTTGACATGGTGTACCTAATATAATAACATAATTAGTTAAATAATACAGCCTTTTAATAGAGATTCAGGGACGGAAAAGGAGTAGTCCAATATGTTTGAAGTAGTCCAATATGTTCAACTATCTGTTCAACCAGTTGAACACGGGTGGCGTAGCGGTCAAAGCGTATGCACGCAGAAGATGAATACGCAGAAGACTGACATCTCCGTGTGGTGACGCTGTTATGATGATGATGACATCCAGCTATAAACGTCTTTTGACTGAAATGATGATGAAAAGAAAACTCGAGTTGTATCAATAACAACGTTCATCACTAGAGAAGGCCATCCCTTCAGTAGGACTTTAAAGGCCCGATACGATATCACTACAAAAGCTATTTTCACGATACGCACACAAATTATGTGTACAATTAATGGTAATGATTTTAACCTGTGTGTAAGTAGATTCCACATTAACTTTAGACGCTGACCTACTCAAATAAATTCTTATGTAATGTAAGCTTTATGATGTATGAAATAAGGTCTATTTACTAAGTGTAGGTACTTTTATTGCACTACTTTAAATGTGCTTTTAATGAGCTTTTAATTGTCTTAAGATAATGTTTAAGCTTTGAATGGAAGAGTTGTACTTATATGGTCTGGTACTTCACTTGTCTTTGTATTAGCCTATAAAAGTTTCTCATTGCCTATTGCTATGCCTTTTAATGTTTCTCAGCCACAGCCACTCCTCTCCATTACGTATTATAGGAATTTCTTTTTGTATTCTGTCACCACATGCATTACATGACATGTTATAATTATTTAGCGAAAACATTCGCGTGTTTACTCTTTCTGCTCATCAACTATCAAGTTAGTTTAATTAAAATGGCGGCTGACTATGATCGCATACCGATAATGTCGTGTAACATCAGATTAATATTAATACAGTTACATCGTCTGTTGTAATAATTAATTTAATTTACTTGTCTGTAAAGCCAGATGCATTTTACTCGATAAATGTTTTTTTATGGCAAGGTCGCTTTTCTAACCTAACCTTTCGACTTCGTGTTAATCGATTTGGAACACTTTCGTAGTAACTTGCATCGCGATTGAAAATATTCGATAACTTGTGTATCGTTGTGGAGCACTTTGTTACTATATAACGTGAGTCGCACTTTAAAGGTCATCGATATTTAGAACTTCGATAAATGTTGGGTTGACTTTTTTGCAGCCCGGTAATTAAACTTAAAATTCAACACAAAATTAAGAACATGTAATACAAATATGTCCTTGTGGTGACGGAGTTAGAATACAATATGTCACCACCACCTCATCTCATCCCATGGGTGTCGTAAAAACCGACTTACGACGACCGGTTAGTCTCTTAAGACTAACCGTAAATATTATCTTTACGAGGTAAAAAGAAGGAAAACTTGAAATTAAACCCTATACCAATCCGTCTGGCCAGCGCGGTATTATCGCACGGCCAAGTATCCCTCCGCCACGGGAAGTGGCCCGTCCCTGTAGTGGGACATTAATGGGCTGTTATGAATGAATGAAGCAATTCCAGCCATCAGCCAATCGACGTCCACCGCTGAACATACGCTTCCTCCAAATATTTTACCTTGTGCGATTCTGTGCCTGCCTCATCCATTGTACATTGTATTACATTGTAGGGTAGACCGGGTACGTTTGTAGCAGGGTACGGTAGTACCATCGCGAATATTTCAATAACTACGCATCGCACGCACATTCCCCTCCCCGCAGTCGACCCCTGTAACGCATGCCGAGTAACCGTCAATCGGCCGCGCGCGTGGCTCTACGCGGACACTTGTGGCAGAGAATAGAAACTCCCGAGCACTAAACGTAACTTTTTGATAAATTTTTAATGCCTCATAACAGCAAATCTAAGCTACATTTTCACTCAATATTGGTTTTAATCGTTTCCTAGTGTTGTTGGCTTTACATTGTTTCCTTATATGTGTAGTTTCAAATTCAAATTCAGGAGGTATTTTACTTTTTTAATAAAATGATCCTGTGGGGACGATTGTAGCACTTATGCGGGGACGGTTGTACCGGTACAACTGTCCCCGTGGTAGAATTGACCCCAGAGCATTATTTCAAGAGAAAATTCAACGGATGAAGTTGTAGTATCAATGGGATACAAATCATCAAAAAAAGTGTTCACAGAAGACCAAGAGGCGACCATTGCACGTTAACTACAACGATAGGCAGATATTTACTGATTTTAATCCAATATTGAAGACTGATTAGCCAGTAGTTATAGTAAATGGTGATATTCTAGTTGGGGATAATTGTACCACGGGGACAGTCGTTCCAAATCTTTCGCCATATAAAAAGCTGTTTTGTGATTTTAGTTATTTTATGCTAATTCTAAGTACTACGAGTACAAGTGAATAGTCTGCAAGACTTAAAAAGCCTTGTTTTATAATCTTTGTCTTTATAATCTTCGTTATACTTTTTAAAGTCTAGAGAATTTCAGTTCTCTGTTTTTGATTTTTTTGTTAACAGTTATTAAGAAGTTTATTGTTTTTTGTTTGTGGTTCGCCTTAAGGCTAATTTGGTGAGGTTTTACCATTTTTAAATACATATTTTTCTAATTAAAGCACTGAGTTTTATTACTTCGAATTACTGGTACAATTGACCCAGGATCGGGGATATTTGTACCATTTCACCTGATCCTCTTGGAACCCAAATATCTAACTTTGTATGGTACTTACACGACTAAAGAAAACATAACGTTATAGCCGAATTAACTAAGTATCACGGGGTATCAACACGATTGCCCTAATACTGTCGGTAAACTCAAAATAAAATATTTAACTAAAAATGCTACATCTGTCCCCGGTCTACCCTACTAGTTTCATTGTCTAAGTTATCTTCTAGGGATTCTAGGATTGCTCGACAGTGACTCAGGTTAACGAAAAACTTTCTGTGTTTCTGTATTTCTTCATGCAAATGATCTAAATCTGTTACAATAATCTTACCATTAAGTAGAGCTTCTGTGACGTCCGTTATTTGTCCAAAGTCTTGAAGCGTCTGCTCGTATTCTTCAGCCAAAGATGTTAATTGTAAAAGACGATCTCGCTCTGTATTTATAGCATTCTTTACTTGCTTAGTATCATCATCACAGTCATAAAGCTTGGGTGGACATTCTCTTTTAGGATTCGTTTCAATAAGGCTACGACATCTCTTGAACATTTTTTTTACATTCTCCATGTTATCAAAATTATTTATTTCTAATGTATCTAATCTTTCTAATTTTTGTTGTGTTGGTATTTCAGATAAAGTTAGGTCGTCCAAAGTACTCTTCACAGTTTCAACAGAGTCGCTAAGCTGTACTGTATCATCCAAAAACTGAATCCATTCTCGTTCATATTCTTCTAGTTTGACCGAGCTTTGACTGCTCAAAGTATTAACTGCGTCTACTTGACGGGTTAACGTTTCTATCAAAGTAATAATTTCTTCATTGATTTCAGTAACTTCAATAATATGCTTTAGTTTTATGACTTCATTCTTTAATTGTTGACATCCATGTATTACAAAAATCTCTAAGCTAGATTACATCCAAGTTGTATATCAGTGCTACTTTTCATTTGATACAACATCTCAATATACGGGGTCTAATTCAGTGAAAACATTAGTAAGTGATTATGTCGCAGACGAGACTCAATTTAGTATTGTGCCTAAACTTTACTTACTTAAGCGTCTCGGGTGTGTTGTAAAAGACAGTAAATTAATTGCAATGTCTAGTTCTTTTACAAATAAAAATCAAATTACTCAATCAACTGTTTATTAACATTATAATTTTATCAGGGCGAGCAAAGCTACGAATGAAAGAAAGCTCAAAAATAATCTCTAGATAAATGTAAATTTAACGTCCTTTACAGCGTTTTGTCAGTTCGGATTTAGTTTTGAATTTAAGCACATAAATCCCATACAGTAACTTTTACTAGCTGGATTTAGTCTCTGTCCTGTTTGGTTAACCAAGTGTCAACATTTCAAAAACTGTTGACACTGTGTGCACTTGAATATATTTCATACTAGCTGACCCGTGCCCACTTCGTTGGAAGGCGAAAAAAACGCGTCCTTTTTTTAAACATATTTCATTACTGCTCCACTCCTCTTAGTCATAGCGTGATACTATATAGCCTATGACACTCCCCGATAAATGGACAAAGAAAGAATTTTTTAAATCGGTTCAGTAGATCTAGAGATTACCCTCTACAACGTCACAAATACACAAACTTTACCTCTTTATAATATTAAGATATTATTATACAAAATACTATTATATATAAAGTTTTAACTTTTGTTTTTGTTTCTAGTATTCTCTGTAAGTCTTCAGTGGTATATTACATAGCTGTTAATAAATGTTTCACTGCAGTGTTAATATCGAGATTGGTAACTAATTTAATTGAGAAGATGTCTTTGAAAGTTATTGTTTTAGTAGCATAGTTTTGATATCTTGCATAAGATCATAATCATAATGGTGTTCATATCCACTCTAAATGATTACTTTATTTTTTACAAATACTTCTCAGAAAATAATGACTTTCACTTCCGATCAAGTCACCTTTTAACCTACACGATTCAATAATTTTCAAGATTATTCTTGAAAATTACTAAAGCGAAAACTAATAGTTCACGATATTTATTGTTGCAAGATCTTTCATTTGTTATAATTCTCCATACTGATTACTCTACTAGAATACTAATTATGGCTAAAACTTAGTTTTTGAAACTATTTATTTGTAATAAATAACATATCTTCTTATCAATATTTTTTATTTTACGCCCTACTGTACCACAACCGACAAAAAGTATATAAATTAGGATAGTAAATAGGATAGGGGACGAGTGGAAACTCAGGGGACGAGTAGGAACAGGGCTCCAATATTGGGGGAGGAATGGGTACTGACCCTAATACACACTAACTACATCTTATTAACTCAAAAGGCTAAATTGACCTACAAACTAGTTGCATAAGTAAAATAAAAAGAACCGTCCACTCTACAACTATCATACTCATTACCACAAAGTATATAAACAACCACCATCCTATTCTTACGCGATAGCTTCATCTCTTTCTCACACGATGTTTACAATTTTCCCTCACTCTCTTCAGTCGCGCGGTTACCTTGCGTGCGCGCAGACGTATTGATCTACAAAAACTTTGTGTATTATCTGTGTACTGTGTATGTGTGTGTGTCTGTGTATTGTTATTATAAAGTGTATGCATACCTCTATTGTTAATACGGACGTCTTACATTCCTTATTGTGATGTGTCTTAATTAGTTTTTACTTGTTCTTTGTGTGAAGTTATTGAAAGGTAATATTATGTTATAGGCAAAAGGAATTTTATTTTGAAGTGTCTTTATTTACTGGTAATTGTAGTCTACCTTTAATCAAGGGTAGGATTTAATACTATTGACATTTTCTAAACTGATTTTTGATGAGAAATCTCTAGAATATTATTGGCAATTTAATTTGTTTTAAAGCTCAGTTTTTATATCACTCACATACTTTATTAAGATGATTATTTTATTGTTTCCTGTTACGTTTCCGCTTGCGTTAAGCGTAAAAATGATTAAACTCTCGAATTACTTTTAAAATAATAACCGTAAATAATTGATATTTTTTAATTGGTGAACAAGATAACGGTATCCGTAGTTTAAATTGCCCAAGACGCAAAAGCTGAAATACGAAAAGAAATTTACAAAAGGTTATTTTTGCTGAACTTATAGAAATTGTATATCGTTGGAGTTTCTAGCCCTTGATATCAAAATTAGACCTGACGACACCGTCAAACGTTCACTTACGAATCGCTAACTCTAGCTTCAATTTTATTTCCTTTACTTTTCTTTTTGTTTTGACAAATTCTACAGAATTTACTTACTACCTTTTTTTTCTAACGAATTTTATTCGATTTCTTATTTATACTACAGTATAATGGGTAACAACCCAATATACCTATTCATCATAACAGCCCATTAATGTCCCACTGCAGGGACGGGCCTCCTCCCGCGACGGTGGGATATTTGGCCTACTAATACCACGCTGGCCAGACGGATTGGTATAGGGTTTAACTTCAAGATTTCCTTCTTTCTATGTAAAGGTAATATTCACAGATATTCCCTTAGTCGGTTTCTACGACACCCATGGGATGAGATAGGGTGGTGACATATTGTAT
The DNA here is from genome assembly GCA_905475405.1 of Schrankia costaestrigalis. NCBI lineage: Eukaryota > Metazoa > Arthropoda > Insecta > Lepidoptera > Erebidae > Schrankia > Schrankia costaestrigalis. The sequence goes on from FR997852.1 coordinate 2,506,005, forward strand.
ACTTACTCCGTCACCACACGGATACCTATTGTGTTGCCTAAAATCAGTCTGGCTAGTATAGTAAAACATATATTAAGCTTTCCTCTGTCACTGTAGGAAGTCCCTGCAGAGGGACATTACTACATGTTATTATTCTTAATCGTATTTAGAATTTTATCCTCAGTATATAACCACAAATACCTACTTGTATTCTACAATAATTAAATGTAATTGTATACTTATGCGATGCTACCACACGAGAAATATTTATTACATTTATGCGGTCGATAACTGTGTTTGATCTTGAAATATGTATCTATTGAAAAAGGGTACAAGTCCATTATTTATGAAAACTAACTAATTATGTAAGTGTTATGTTTAGAGATAAGTTAAAATTGTTAACACCAAATGAAAAAGCTTTTTCACAATCATAAACCCACCGATATTTAACCTACTTAAAAAACTGTAGGTTATGTATGTAAGGCCAGCAGAGGGGCTGCCTATCCCTTGCATACAAGACTTGTCCTTGCCTTGTCCCTGCATACATAATTCTTTACAAGCAGGCCAGCTTGATGTGTTCACACGCCATGCCTAGATAGACGCGAGGGCTATCGATTATTTAGTACATAATTTCTTTTACTTAAATAATTTTCACACAGTAATTCCTGATTAAAAAAAAATTTAAATCCTAATTACATACTGAACTAATTTTGCTCAGATTTTAAAATGGGGGAAGGTTTACTAAGTTCTTAACTGTCAAATGTTTAAAAAAATGCATACTTAAATGCTTCTTCTCAATTCGGTAGAGAGGAATTAGGTATGCACATTGATTACTTAACAGTTTTTCCTATCCTTATACTGCTACTGCTGTAACATATCTTACCTTAAAAATAAGGATAATATATCGAAAGAAGGAAAAAGTTATCGGAAACCTTGTACCGTTTGGCAAGCTATTAGTAGGTCAAGTTCAGCTATCACTCGATAAGGACAGTCCCTGCAGTGGATCGTTTATGTCCAAAAATAATAATGAAAGAATTCTACAATGTCCTGAAGGAAGACACTTTTACCACATTAGGAATTCAAATCCAGGCTTTCGTGTTGAGATTTAAACTTGTGCTGTGTCAAGCAGAATTTTATTTACTCTTCTGTTTATGTGGTGTACAAAGATAAGATAGAGTAAGAAGATATAGTTTCACCACCCAATCCCAGCATGGTTGTCGTAAATACCAGCTAAAGAAAAGATTGGCAGTCAGCAATGGATAGCTGGGTGTTTGACTGAGTGTTTTAGTAAGGCAAGTTTACTTGCAACCTTAGAGAAAGTCAGAAAAGCAACAGTTATTATGTCCAAACATTTTACATAGAATCGTATACCGATTCATCTGACCAGTATGGTTTATAAAGCCAAGTTTACTTCCGTCACTGGAGCCATGGCCTTGCATTAGAAACTTAAGTCTGTTATGATATTAAAGTATGCTTTAACTACGTAAGCGTCAGGTGGTCTAATATAAATATTTAATATAACAAAGAATATTATATAAAATATTTAATTATAATAAAATAATACTGTATTATAATGTTATAGTTAAACACTAACGTTGCCTTAAGGTTACGGACGTATTTCAGGCGATTAATGTCCCGTCCAGTGATGAAAGAGACTAAGTTGTTTAAGTCCTTTAAAATACGACTTATAAAACTAGTTCAGACTAAAAAGACTAACTTTAGACTAGCTAGCAGTAATAATAAGACTAGCTTGAAGACTTAAAAGACTGGTACAACTAAAACGACTCCTTTAAAAGATGCAGGGAATTTCAGTCTTTTTCATAATATTCAATCAGACACGACTCCCGAGGCGAGTCTCTTTAGCTTAAACTTAAAAGACTTACAAGCCTTAATAGACTAACAAGCCTTAAACCACTTGAGACTATGCTTAATCTACGCAAACCTTAGTCGAGAACTAAAAAGACTTACGAGACTAAAAACTAAGGGTTAAAAGGACTAAGTCAGTCTTTAGCTGTCTAAATGTAGTCTAGTCGCTTCTTACAAGACTAAAACCACTGAGTCTCTTTCATCACTAGTCCCGTCAGAGGACTGTAGGGGCTTACTTGGAGTCTTGGAGAGCGGCTTTTGGCAAGTGGAAAAAACACTGGCTGTTTTAGTCGGTTCAAGTCCGAAATGCCTATGACCCTGACAGCTCTCAGTGTCGTGTATTCAGTTCGGGATTTCTACTCGTTAAAACCAAGGTCTCTCCCAACACGCCACAGGTTACAATCCTCCGCATACCATATCCAATTCGACCCAGCAACCTTTTTAAGTTCCGTGTGGTGACGGAGTAAGAATACAATATGTCACCACCCCATCTCATCCCATGGGTGTCGTACAAAACAAACCGACTAAGGGACTATCCGTAAATTATATCTTTACGAAATAAAAAGAAGGAAAACTTGAAATTAAACCCTATACCAATCCGTCTGGCCAGCGTCGTATTGGTAGACCAAGTATCCCTCCATCATGGGTGCAGGCCCGTCCCTGTAGTGGGACATTAATGGGCTGTTATGATGTTATGAACCTTTTTGAGGTCGTCAGTCAATCTAGCTAGTGGCCAAACTAAAAGCAAATACTTTCAAATGTTTTAACATCAGAAACAAATTAACAATTACCGATTGATCCTTTCACCTTTGAACAAAAGATTGTCGTGATATTTTTGGTGAAAGTGAAACAGTTTTTAGTAATTGTTGAGAGAAAGAAAGAAAGGTGTTGGGATTTTGATTATGTAACGAAAATTATTTACCTATTAAATTGGCTTTAATCCGCCTAGAGATCGACTAGGAATATGTAACAGCCCTTTTTGAAGGAATTCAGCGCGATGTCAGTCCCTTACCCGTAGCTTCTTTAATGGGCATAATCCTATGCAGTATGTCGACTGTCACCTAGGTTCTCATGCCGATTTCTTCATTTGTGATTCAATCTCGAAAGGAAACTCCCAATAAAGGTCTTTCTATTCCCTTTTCTGTGCTTCTGATCAGCATAGCTCGTAGATGCAGAGCTAGTAGCAAAGTAAAAGTTTAAGCTGTATCAGCCGACATTCTTTGCAAAAGCTTTATAGATAATGCCAATGTCTTTCCCTATCAGATATAAAGGGTATTTAAAGTGTGAAACTTTGGAGATATTTGGTATCATCATCGTCATCATCATAACAGCCTATTAATGCCCCACTGCAGGGACGGGCCTCCTCCCATGACATGACGGAGGGATCCTTGGCCTACTAATACCACGCTAGCCAGACGGATTGGTATAGGGTTTAATTTCAAGTTTTCCTTCTTTTATTTCGTAAAGATAATATTCACAGAGAGTCCCTTAGTCGGTTTTTACGACACCCATGGGATCCTCGACCCCGTCACCACACGGAGATATTTGGTATACCAAGTGGTAACTTCCTCTCATGCACGCCACCCATCCTTTATCACAATGATGACGCTTCCTACTCTAGACTAAAGTGGTTACGTCTTCATAGCTTTGCTAATTCACTAGTTAATTAAATCTCCATTTTAAAAATGTCAATATTTGACTTTGATTTCAATTTAATAAACAATGTAATCAAAACAAACAGTCTAAAACAATACTCAATCAATTGTCATAGCAAGAATTAAAATAAATGGTTAACAATTAACAAATAAGTCAATATTAGTTTTTTATCGCGGTTAAACGTTTATAGGTTGTCCAGTTTCATGAGGGCAGGTTAGTCTAGTTCCTTAGATAGATGGAAAATGTAGTTTACTGACTGAGAGCCACGGTGTTTCTTAGAAATCGGTGATGGTGAGAGAAACGAAATATCTCTGGTCAGCACTGGTCTGTGAAAGTTAGCTTCAATATAATAATAAATTGGCCTACAGTAGAACATAAAAGCCATATGATGAAAGTTCAACTTAGGGGTAACTTGGTTTTTATGCCATGTAGGTCAGACAGTTTTGGTATAGTCATCATCATCATATCAGCCTATAGACGCCCACTGCAGGACTTAGGCCTCCTCCAAACGTTTCCACCCTGCGCGGTCTTGTGCCTCCCTCATCCATCGGCTTCCCGCCGCCCTAACCAGATCGTCGGTCCATGTGAGGGGTCTTGGTTTAGTTTTAGTATAGTATTTTGTGTTAATTTTCTCCTTATTTTGCTATTTAATTGCTTTGTCGGCTTTTACGAGACAAATTGAAAGTAATTTATTAAGAGTATTTATTATTTTTCTTACCAACGTATTTAATTGTAACAAAACATTTTAACGAGCAATTTCTTAGTAATATTTTAGAAAAAGTGGTATTTTGTGAAATTAATTTTTTTACTAATTAGTAATTAGTCTCGTGTGTGAGAGATCGTAAATTATATTGTTTGCATGATCATTGATTGATCATTATCTATACTTCTATACTAATATTATAAAGAGGTAAAGTTTGTGTGATTGTGTGTTTGTGACGTTGTAGGGGGTAATCTCTGGATCTACTAAACCGATTTTAAAAATTATTTCTGTGTGAAATAGTATATTTATCGGGGAGTGTCATAAGCTATAGGCATATAGTATCACGCTATGACTAATAGGAGTGGAGCAGTAAAGATATATGTTTAAAAAAGTGACGCGTTTTTTTCGCCGCCCCACGAAGTGGGCACGGCTCAGCTAATTGTAAATATAAGTGAAATTTGATGTAGCTAAATGATAATATGAATATGTATTCTTTCTTTGTATGTTATGAGTATCAACTATGTATTCTTTATTCCGTCATAAGTTATGACGGAGTAAAGAATACATAGTCGATCATTTGAGACCAGACAATTTAGGCGAAGTCATTTTAAATCGTCCGCGTTCGTGCCTAGAGGCCTTCCGCACGTCCTGTTAGCCAGTGACGGTCCAGGCCGAAGTTCATATTTCACGGAGGGTGCCCCTGAAGCACGTCCGTTAAATCTATTTGGTTGAGGGCCCTCTGTTGTACCAAATTCCGTACATATTGCGAAGTAATGTGTAGTAGGTACTACTTTTAAAAAATCTTTATTGTGCTTTCACTGTTAGCTCCCGATATTATTATTTAATGTCCAACTGAGAGTATTCTCTACACTGACATGCAGATTCTGAATAACAATACATTGTTTAGAATATCAGTAATTATAACAATGTATGCAAAACAAACTGAAAAATGTATAACATAATGACGAACTCTCAGCTCGGCGCCGACCTTACCAATTGTCAGACCACCCTTATCACTATCAGTTGCAAAAGTAGTCGGCGCCTTTGCAAATAATATACAGGCTGTATATGAAAATAGAACATTAATTTTAACATTAGATAACTTTACTAAGCAGCAACGAAAAAAAAATCATCGAAAAATACCAATAATTTTAATTTTCAATTGCGAATTGGAAGTGCATAAAGTCTTACTCTCTCTCTCAATTATGAGCAGTTAATCGTTGGCTAAAGGCTTCCCTAGGTTCCCTAAGGTAATTAAACTTGATATTATAAAATCTAGTACCAATCCGTCTGGCTTTAGTATTAGTGAGGCAGTGGTCACTGGATAAATACGATATTATGTTTGTTTATTCATTTTAAGGAAAATAAAATATTAATTCCTTCCTCATGGAATGTTCTATTTATATCCGTATATCGTGTAATTATATTATTATTAGCTGACGCCCGCAGCTTCATCCGCGTGGTGTAAATAGCTTAAATGTTATACATCCTAAACTACCTATATTCCAAATGTCATCAAAATCCATTCAGTAGTTATTGCATGAAAGAGTAACAAACATCCATCTATACATTCGTCACAAACTTTCGATCCCAACCTAATATTTTTATTCTTCACAACTAGTCATTATTCCCTTCACTACAGGGTGACCACAAGTCCTATGGTTGTATTGAAATTCCTCGTGGTCACCCTGGGGTGATAAAACGGGGTAACCACGAGTCGGCCCCCAATTTTAGTAGGTTTGTAGCTTGTTTATTGTGTCAATTGTCTTGTTAGTTTCGTCGATATTACAACATATTTGAACATATTTATACGTCATTGTAAAATGTTGCTAATTTCCTTAAAAATCTCTGAATTTCTGATGATACTACTCATTTTGGCTTACTTTGAGTCCTGCCCTTCGAGTAAGCCAAAATGAGTAGTATAATCTTATAGTAGTAACCTCACTTGCCTCCATCTATGACCACTTCTCTTCGTTCTGAGCTAACCTATCATTCAAAAAACTAAGTCGTTAAAAAATAAACAATTTCACAATCAACTCAGTCAAGACGCCATTTTTCCAATCACTGTACTAACAAACGCAACAGCCAGTACCTATTGGTGATATCTTCACAGTGCAGAACAATACACAACGGTACTATTGATGTTCCCACGAGCCGTACTTAATTACTTTATGGTAGATTAACTAGATAAATCTTGGATAAAAACTTAGGTGCTTTTTTCTGTATAATAGTGTGTGGATTCGAGGTATTTACATTTTTGTGTCTAAAATATTAATACTTAAAACCTTTCTATTTTTACTCGTGGGCATCGAGCCTACGCTCTCAAACTTAGCACTAACCATTACGTCAGTAACTATATTTTTTTAATAAAAATACGGTAATGTGATCATATTGAATATGATGGAAAGCGCAAATACAGTCGAGATGGTAGTTTATGCAAACCGTTTCATATCTGCAATACAGTCTATGCAAGGAGTAGTAATATCCAAAATAGCCAAAAAATGTTCTAATGCAGACAGTACCTGTCCTGAAAAGAGACTCTAGCTTAAATACACTACTATAACATAGAGTAATATAATGTCCCATTTCAGAGACAGGATTATGCTCAATGTGGAATTGAGCATAAATTTGAGCCCTTTGAGTAAGTGAGGGTCAAAAAGTGAAATTTGCCATAAATACACTACGCTACCAATCAGACGGATTGGTTGTCAAGTTTACAAAGATTACTAACTCTACTTTTACTATAGCCCATGAATGTGGAACAGTTCCATTTGGCTTTTATCCTATCCTATTAATATAAACGTGACATTTATATAGGTATAGTTATAAGTAGGATGATTGTTCCTATTTCACGTAAAAACTACTGAAAGAATTATAATGAAACTTTTCAATTAAATCCTACTAATCGAAAGTTTGTGAGGATGGATGGATGGATGTTACTTTTTCACGCAAAAAACTACTGAATGAATTTTGATGAAATTTTGAATATAGGTAGTTTAGAGAGTAGACATTTAAGCTAACTATACACCGCGGGTGAAGCCGCGGAAATCACCTAGTAGTCTATACATCAGAATAACACATGCTACAACTTATAAAGATGTTGTGTGAATCGTCCAATACGCAGACGAAGTCGCGTGGCAGCGGCTAGTGTTCAATAAAGTGTCAAGTATATTATGTAAACAATGGTACAATAAACTAGTCTCGTACTAGAAGTTCAACAATAACGACCTCGATACTGTTCTATCGTCCGGGTTTGCGGTCGCACTGGCATGATATTATGTCGTATTTGACTTTGATACAAGACCTATGTTATTGTATAAATATGAGTAGCTCACAAACAGTTGCAATCATATTTGTATACGATACAGCTTGTTAAACAACGTGAACGAGGTCATTTGATTGATGGGTCAGTGGTATTTTATAATTTTGGGTCCCTGCGAGGCGTCTAGAAGTAATTATTGACACCAGGAATAGTCACTAAAAACAAACGATACAGAATATAGACAATAATAATTTAAAGCTGCCCAAATAAAAAATATTTGTGCCAAATTTCTCTTCATTGGCCCTCTCTCAATGGTGCAAAGATGATTATAAATTTTGGCCTGTCTTATCTATGCAATGGGGCATTTAAAAAATAAAACCAAAAGAGTCTTATTCAAACCCAAAGTACTAGAGCCACGACCATTTAAAATGCTTTTCAATCAACTTTAAACTAAACTATAAAGGTCTTAAAGTCTAAACTAATTAAAACATACAACAGAGTTCAATGAATCAATAGTCCGTTTCCTAATTAAAGCATCAATATATAAGTTATTTTGCACCTGTTTATGTCCAAGTCAATGTAAGGCAAACTAGAACCTGTCTTTGTAACTGCATGCCAGCCCTTTAATTAGTAATGATCATGATATGGGCTTGTGCACGCATATAGTTGAACTTATAAGCCATCAAAAGGAATTTAAGTTGTAATTTAGATCGTTGAATTATTTTATTATCTTTCCGTGTGGTGACGGAGTAAGAATACAATCTCTCACCACCCCGTCCCATGGGTGTCGTTAAAACCGACTAAGGGACTATCCGTGAATATTATCTTTACGAAATAAAAAGAAGGAAAATTTGAAATTAAACCCTGTACCATTAATCCGTATGGCCAGCGTGGTATTAGTAGGCCAACTATCCCTCCGTCAGGGGATGAGGCCTGTCCCTGCTGTGGGACATTAATGGGCTGTTATGATGATTAACTAGCTCGTACCAGCGAGTTTGTCTGCACTGGATTAGTATTTCAAGTATCTTAAATTATATAAAAACAATATGTTTATAAATATTTGCCTTTGTGTTATTCTGATGTATAAAAACTATATTATTATAAAGATGAATTAAATTCCATTCGCTACTTTTTACGTGAAAGAATAACAAACATTCATCCATTACAAACTGACGTTTATAATATAGAAACAAAAGGTCATAATAAATAAATAAATTAAAATGGTCGTCAGAAGATAACTGTTAATAACTGTTTTAATATGTCAGTAACAAATTGGTATATCAAATATCCAAAACAGTACATATGACGCTAAGTTTAGCCTACGCACTTTTTATTTGTTTTAAGTGGGTAGTTCGAATTTTGAACTTGTTTATGTTTAAATATAGAACGTATTTGGTCAGTCGTGCGTTGGCGTTGATTCTGTCTACACGTTTTATATGGTGTTTAGATGAATGTTTATGGATAAAGATAATAACTTTGAAGCTTTTTAACGGTGCTTTTTATGAGGTTATTTTATTTTTGTGACTTTATCATGATGAAACATTATTGATAAATTTAAAGTTATGAAAAGAAATTGTAATGTTTCATGGTACTTTTACCAAGGTGCGATTCCCTTATTTCTTAGTGAGCATGAGCTGACACACAAAAATCACTATTCTTATTTTAAATATTCTTATACGAGGATATAAAGCTTAAATACCTACCTACTAAATATCTCCGTTTGGTAATGCAGTCAGAAAACTTCTTGTCATCACACCATCTCATCTCATCGATTTAGTTAAAACCAAATAAGAAAAATAACATATTTAAACCCTATACCAATCCATCAAGCCAGTATGGTATGAGTATGCCAAGTTTTCCTCCGCCTTCCATTAATTGGCTGTTACGTATAATTAATGAACTACATACATCGGTGATGCAACTGCTGTTTCATACGCGAGTGCCGTGACGCGAATCACTATCTCACGCAATGCAATTATACTCCACAAGATGATTGCTCTTAATCTAGATGTACTTTGTACCTACTAATCATCATAACAGCCCATTAATGTCCCACTGCAGGGACGGGCCTCCTCCCTTGACGGAGGGATACTTGGCCTACTAATACCACGCTGGCCAAATAGATTGGTATAGCGTGACGCGGATTAGTATCAAGACTCTACAAATGACTGCAGTGACTCCTACTTTGTGCCTACTAATACCATTTCTATGCGTCTCCGCAAAATTATGTACCTATTTACCCCAAAAAACACATCATAACAAAATCTCAACTTGATTTTCTACTCGCTACAACATTGCAATAGGAATGTCACTCATGATTGTTTCTTCTTTTATACATTTTGTAACACTATATAAAAATACTTTTTCTCGGGAATGTGATTATTCACAGTACCATTGTGAATTGTCTCGCCCCTTTTGACGTCTGCGTGATGGTCCGTGCCTTATTGTCTATGTAGTACCGTGACCGCTTTTTTTGAGTTAAGTTACTCGTGACTTTATAAGTTAAGCATTTTGATGTTTGTACACAGAGAGAAGGGAAAACATATAAAATAGTAGATTACATGTAAATTTACTTAATATACTTAGGTATAACATAATCAGGTTGCCTATCGGTCAAGTCTGGAGGCTTGAATCCCGTCTCAAAAACCAAAAATATATTCTGCGTCTTGCTTTTGTGCTTGAAGTCGCAGGTTCGACAATTCGGTATGTAAAGTAAAAGTTTACCTATGTCGAATCGAAAACCATCTAGATTTTAGATCGGTAAGTAATAAAATCATAAACCTCTGCTTAGTTTGTCACAAGAATGCGCTGTAATTAAGGGAATATTTCTATTCCTTTTTAAAATACACTTAGCAGCTCCCATCTCAAAACTTAGACCACCTTCAGTGTTCCGCGTGAATGCTCTAGATACAGACATCGGTTCCACCACAGCTGCCGCAAAGAAATAACAACTGAATCAATATCACCACAACAACCCTAACCTCCCAACAATAAGACACACAATCGAGTAACAAGAAAAATATTAATTTTGCCCCGAAGTATCCATTGTTGCTATGGTTGCTCCCTTTTGTAAGGAAATCGTTGTTTGTTACGAAATAGGATTAAAAAAAGTTGAGTTGGATGAACTCTGCGTCCGGACTGATAAGTTTGGGATTTTGATTGTAGGTCTAAGAAAATTGATGTTTTATCTATACTAATATTATACAGAGGTAAAGTTTGGGTGATTGTGTGTTTGTGACGTTGTAGGGGGTAACCTCTGGATCTACTAAACCGATTTAAAAAAATATTTCTGTGTTGAATAGTCCATTTAGTATCACGCTATGACTAATAGGAGCAGAGCAGTAATGAAATATACGCCTAACGAAGTGGGCACGGGTCAGCTAGTCATTTAATAAATAGGGTTTTACTTCTCTCATATTATCTCATCATTCAAAGGTGTCGTAGAAAACTTTCGCAGATATCCTACTAATATTATAAATGCGAAAGATTGTGAGGATGGATGGATGTTTGATATTAATCTTTAACGCAAAAACTACTAAATGGATTTTGATGAAATTTGGAATATAGGTAATTTAGAGTGTAGAATAACATTTAATCTACCCATACCACGCGGGTGAAGCCGCGGCATCATCTAGTTATCTCTCCTTTCTTTGAAGTCGGTTAAAAATAAGGAAAACGTATGTAAGTATTGATTGTTAGGGCTGTGCGGGGCTGTTTCTTTGCTCTTATACTACTCCATGTCTTAAAGAAACTTATCCCTGAAGTGGGCTATTAAAAGATAGTATGAATAAGCTTACAAAAATAATATAAGCTCATACTAAGTATTGGCAGATAATAAAAATCTCTTTCGAAGTATTGGGATGAATCATTGAAAGAAATTCGGAAAAGATTTTTGGTCGCTCACCATTTAAGATATTTGTTGAGTCATTTATCTGCTTTCGTTAAGGATGTAAAATTAATTTATTTAATGTGTGCATTACATTTTTCGATCGATCGATATTCCTGCTGTCCTGGTAATAAAAAATGTAGTACCTACATAAAATTGACTAATAAATACTTATTAATACTAAGCTTAAGAAAATTTGAACTATAGATGTCATCTCACCTTGTGTACTATCTACACATAGTCTACACAGTATGCACTAGATCAACAGATATTATCTATCATCATCATCATAACAGCCCACTAATGTCCCACTGCAGGGACGGGCCTCCTCCCGTGACGTAGGCATACTTGGCCTACTAATACGACGCTGGCCAGACGGATCGGTATATGTAGGGTTTAATTTCAAGTTTTCCTCCTTTTTATTTTGTAAAGATAATTTTAACAGATAGTCCCTTAGTCGGTTCCTACGACACCCATGGGGTGAGATGGGGTGGTAACATATTGTATTCTTACTCCGTCACCACACAGAGATAATCTAGAGAGATTTAATCTATACTTTTATTTATTTTAAATTCGTATATAATTATACACATATAAACACCTAAACCAAATCAAATAGCTTTTGATTGTGTAAACCTCTTTAACATTTTGGTATTGTCCTCTTTGCCCACACCTTTGACCGACATAGCATTGGGCATAGCCTTATTTTATGGCTATATGCCATAAAATATTAAAAATATATTAGTGAATTATGTATTAATAAATCATATATTTATCTCTTTCCAAAAACGACAACTATTAGGCAATTTAATATTATGGTAAGAGCAATGAAATTTCATTTATTAAAACCCATCGTAAAAGCCCTGCTTAGTTTGGGACTAGATGGCGTTGTATATGCCTTCCGATTCAATAAATATGATTGATAACTATTACAAGACTATCAATTAGAAGAATCAATCGAAAGTTGTTCAGCATCATTACACAATACTTTCATTACTTAATGCTCTATTTAACGCTGAAATTATTAGATATTATTATTTAACAAGCGTTTACGTTTCATGTCAACATGTGTTTTTTTTTCTACTGGTTAAGTATGACGATGTCAACAATTCTGCTAAAGTATATGTCTAAACGTGAAAGGTTAAGAACTAGGTATATTAATTAAGTCATAATTCGGTATGTAAAGTAAAAGTTTACCTATGTCGATTTAAAGATTTTAGATCGGTAAGGAATAAAATCATATTTTTAGCGCGCAAAACCGCAAGACTGTGTTCATTTTTACAATTATACATGAATTACTTTATTTTTCATTTGACCTCTAAATGACGTCATGCGTCCGGCTGAACAGAAGTTTGTCTCTGCCTTCATTACTCAAATATATAATTCAGCCGTACGCATGACGTCATCACTATAGGTAGGAAACCAAAAATACCAAGTATCCCTCCGTCACAGGAGGAGGCCCGTCCCTGCCTTGGGACTTTACTGGGCTGTTATGATGACTATGATGTGGTTATTTATTTGATAAACCTTTCGACTGATATATTTGACGACCTCTGTGGCGTCTAATCCGCAGAGGTCTCTTTCTCTTAGGCGGTAAAGACTAAGCTTAGAAAACGCTTTTAATGAATGAAACAGTGGATAAGGGAAGTACATACTAGGACGCGTGCATTGGGAACTTTTTTAGGTTACAAATATGCCTATGTGTAACTTTATAGGTAGTTTGCCTGATAAAACGACGATGATAACTATATCCTAGAATAACACCCTACAAAGCAACCTAGTTTCTACCAAATAAATAAATATTCCTCACACATTCACACAACGCCATCTAGTCCCTAACTAAGCAGAGCTTGTACTATTGATCCTAGACATTTTTGTAAATACATACATATTATTCATAGAAAACACAGACCAATGCAAACAATCATGTTCATGCACACAAAGATTAGCATTGCGCGCGAATCGAACCCGAGACCTCTGCATAGCAGTCATGTTATATAACCACTACGCCATAGAGGTCGTCAATACAAGAAACTCTTCTCAGCTTACTGTGACGATGTCACTACTGGTCTAATTGTCGTCCAATGTGGGCTACGATTGCCTCCTTCCTGCTAACTTAATTTACGTCCGGTCTATAATTGTGACCGAGACCATTACTTATACGTATATAATCATATAAATGCGGTTTTATTTCCTTTTGGCCGATAAATATCCGGTTTATTGATATATTACTTAAGTTATAGGTAAGATTAAAGACCCTTTGTAGTATACCGCATCTTTACTTCATAACAGCCCATTAATGTCCCACTGCAGGGACGGGCCTCCTCCCGGGACGGAGGGATACTTGGCCTATTAATAAGATAAGATAAGATTTATTTTTGTTGAACATAGTATTACATAATCAAGTCATGCAAGATGTTAAATAAAATAATAAAGTTGGTACAATTATGTTCCGCCAGTATTTGGCATACAAAATACAAAATTATTCAAACAAATACAGATTAATTTATTAATAACAATTAAATTAGAATGTCAAAATTAAATTACAATGTTCATTAATGTGGAAATTAGATGATAAATTATATAAGATGTCTAGTGAATTTAATTCCATTTCTTTTCAACAAGATATTCGCCAATAGTATAATATGCTCTTTCTGCTAACAAATTTCTTATTTTGATTTTTAAGATACTTTTGGTACAATTTCTCCATGACTCTGGCAGCTTATTATATATAATAGGGGCCATACAAAATACACTTTTTCTCATTAAAGTTGTTTTACACTCGTGTAAACAGAGTTTACTCTTGTCTCGACGATTTCTAGGAATAACATCAGATAAGCAAGGAAATAAATGTTTATTGGTCTTGACAAACATGACTGTTTCTATGATATATAGGGATGGCAGTGTTAAAATGTTATATTTTTTAAACATCGGGAGGCAGCTATCAGTCTGTTTCAGGTTAAACATTGCTCTAATGCATTTTTTCTGGGCTTTAAACCGGGCCGGACTCGTGGTCACACCAGGTTGTCACACCAGTGTGACTATCAGGAATTTTTTTCTTGTTAGTCACACCGCCACTAATACAACACCTTGTACTAGGTATGAATTAGTGCGGAATATTAACACCTCTTATTCATCGATATTTCATGATGACATTTTATGCAAAAATAGATTAGTGTTAGTGTTAGTTCTTCTGTTTATTCCTTTTTTCTACCACTGGCAATCTATGAAGTTTATGATAAACACACCAAATCAGGTTTGGTGTGGCCTTCATAAACAAACTAACACGTTCCCCTATTTCGTGGACGTAACTTTTAATTTTTCTTTTTTCTCTACTTTAGGTCGTGAAGAGGCGCCATGCTCCACGGCAAGATGATATATTTGCTAAAGATAATTTTCTTTTAGGGTGTCAATTAAAATGATTAAACCATGAAATATCAGTAGGCCATTTCCTTGAAATGCTGAAATAATTTTGTACTTACTTTAATTTAAAATAGTTTGTTTAATACTTTAATTTAAATATTATTTTGTTTTTACTAGATCTATGATAACGAATTTTAACTTACATATCGATAAAACAGCACTAGTTGACAATGACAAGTAACGATACAAGGTGTTGTATTAGTGGCGGTGTGACTAACAAGAAAATAATTCCTGATAGTCACACTGGTGTGACAACCTGGTGTGACCACGAGTCCGACCCCCTTTAAACGCCGTTTCATTATCGGTACTATTACCCCAGAAAATAATTCCATATCTCAGTATAGATTCGGCAAGACCGTGATAAGCAGTTAACAGCGCGTTCGTGTTAACAACACCAGAGAGCCTATGTAAAGCATATGATGCAGAACTTATTCTTTTAGCAAGGGATTCGATGTGGGGTTTCCAGTTTAGTTTACTATCTATTATTAGGCCCAGGAATGTGGCTGTGTCGGTTTCCTCGATGGTCATGGAATTGTAGGTTACGTTAACAGGTATATCAGATAGTGTGCGTTGTCTGAAGTGCATTACTGTGGTTTTTTTTTCAAATTGATACTTAAATTATTACTGGTCATCCATTCTATTATTGAATTCAGAGAGTTATTGATGTCAAGTTCATATGTGTCTTTATTTTTGCAAGCAATGGTTAAAGTGCTGTCGTCGGCAAACAACGTCAAGGGGTTCCTTGTTACATTTGGTAAATCATTTATGTATAAAATGAACAATAACGGCCCCAGAACGCTGCCTTGAGGCACACCGTACAGTACCTCTCGCTCTTTTGATCTAAAAGTTTCTTCAATCTTATCTATATCTCTTACAATACCACGCTGGCCAAACGGATTGGTATAGGGTTTAATTTCAAGTTTTCCTTCTTTTTATTTCGTGAAAGATAATATTCACGGATAGTCCCTTAGTCGGTTTTTACGACACCCATGGGATGAGATGGAGTGATGACATATTGTATTCATTCTCCGTCACCACACGGAGAGCATCTTTTCATCTTTACTTGCATAGCGTTAAAGCAGGAACGAAGAAAATCGTGTGAAAAAGTGCCTCGTGAGAGAGGCGATAGCGGGATGTGCCGGTCGTGCGTGAAGTCACGGGGTTCAAATGCGTGCGACATTTGTTTGGTTTTTTTTAAAAGTTTCCGCGGCATTAGCCATTATCCCTATAACTGAAGGTATTTCTTACACTCAAAACGACTCTTCCTACTCCTAGAGAGAAAGAGCTCCAAATTTTCACAACACTTCAGTACAAGACATTGTTTCTCAATCGATAAACATAGTTTAAAAAAAAAATTGAATCATCATCATATCTGTCAGTTGACGTCTACTCCTGGATATAGGCTGGATATATCTATACTAATATTATACTATATAGTAAAGTTTGTGTATTTGTGACGTTGTAGGGGGTAATCTCTGGATCTACTGAACCCATTTTAAAAATTCTTTCTGTGTTGAATAGTTAATTTATATTGGGAGTGTCATAGTCTATATAGTAATTAGTATCACGCTATGATTAATAGGAGTGGAGCAGTAATGAAATATTATAGAAATGTGATAACATGAAGTCAATCATCTCTTTTTTTATCTCCCCGAAATTAATTAATTTAAATTTCATCATAATTATAACATTCCATTAATGTGGCACTGCAGGGACGGGCCTCCTCCAGTGACGGAGGGATACTAGGCCTACTAATACCACGCTGGCCAGACGAATTGGTATAGGTTTTAATTTCACGACAATTTGTACGACACCCATGGGATGAGATGGGGTGGTGACACTTACTCCGTCACCACACGGAGGAAGAACACAGTGTGTTGTTAATACATACAATGTTATAAATTGTAAACAGCCAAATCAAATCGAATGCACGAATTGACGACCTCTGTGGCGTTATGTCATGTTTTATAACATGACTGGTACGCAGTGGTCTTGGGTTCGATTCCCGCTCAATGCAAATCTTTGTGTGCATGAACATGATTGTTTGCATTGGTCTGTGTTTTTCTATGTATAATATGTATGTATTTACAAAAAAAAAGAGTATATTTATTCGTTGTTGTCTAGTAGGTAGTCATAGTATTGGGACTAGATGACTTTGTGTGAATGGGTGATAAAAAAATTTACGACTTGTGCAAAGTAATTTTGCGCCTACTACGAGTACATATTACTATATCAAGTTAAGAATGTCGTGTATTAAGCTCATATATATATTATGTCTGTCTGTGTGCATGTATGTCATTCTAGACAGGAAGATAACAATCTGGTTGGTCCCATTGAGCGACAATTAGCGTACGTTGACAGAGGATGCGGACGTAATTACTCGTAGTTCACACAAGATATTGTATCATCTACTTACCTTATAAGATTGTTTAGTATTTGTATGGTTTTTTCTGGAATTTATCCATACCACTTAAGCGCCGATTACACTAGACAACATGTAATCTCCTACATAAGGACGTCCTAACTTTTTAAGTGTTAGGACGTTCTGTTTACACTGTCCAACATGTGATTACACTTGACTACATGTAGTCTCCTACATGATGTAGTCTAGTGTAATCGGCGCTTTACTCATATAATTGTAGTTCCTGAGATAGGGTTTAAAGGGCCACTATTCAAAAACCATTTGGCATAAAACCCTGTGAGTTCTGTTAAATTCCCTTAAACCTAATGTAGTACGTATTGCAAATACACTACGTATAAATTACACTTAATTTTTTTGAGGATTCTCCGTAACGGTTTGACTGATTTTGATATCGGAGATTGCTGGTTTTACGTTGCTGAACTTAGGCTGCTTTAATTTTCGAAAAATGTAATTTTGTTCACTTGACTTTTTATCCACAAATTATATTACCCGGACGATATTCATTGTGTCCGTTTTGTGTATTTCAAATTCAAATTTCAAAATACTTTATTTCATAAAATTTATTACAAATTGTTTGAAATCGTCGTTTACTTAAAATTGAAGCTACAATTAAAATTATAGATCGACACAGGCAAACGCTACAGCACTAAAAAAGCCGCGTTGTATGGTCCAATGTAAATTAAAGGAGAAAAATAAAACCAATCTACTACTCGAATCTACTTGTCTGTCTGTGTTGATCCATAAATTCCAGTTTCCAAATGGTAGGGCCAATGAGAAGAAACCTTGGCTTTTCAAAGTCCCCGCGTCTATAAACAATACAATATTGTCCCCATTGGCACGCACACTTGCCCCCCATAAGGGTTGTACAATGCATCGTGCAAACTACTTGGAACAATTATTGTATTTGCAATGACGTCATTGGGCCATACCATTTCTTATTTATACCACGTCATTTATACTTTTGATTTGGTATGAGTGTCACGTTTACTGTAACCGCTATAGTGCAATGCAGACTATTCCCCTTACTCATAAAAGTCTCTAAAATTCACTGTTAAGCGAGATTTTTATTAGCAAAACCAACCTTATGCCAAACAAAACCGTAAGAATTTAAGCTAATCAATTAACTAAAATTTAAGTGGCGTTTATGAGTAAGGGGGTAAGAGACTAATTTCACGGATCTTTGTTATGATGCAGTAAAAATGAATGGTTTCAGGGTCGTAGCAGAGTTATATCAAAACGTAAAGGGATCGGCACCGTATCAACTCGAGCCGTTCAGTATTGTTTGTATGAAACTCCTTAAGCGCCGAATCTCCGATATGTAGTGACTAGTGTCCTAACAACCTAGATGTTATTACACTAGACAACATGTAGTGTCCTACATGTAGGGTAGTGTAATCGGCGCTTTAATGCAACGCGCACTAATCGGAATCGTAATGTAATCGGATTTTTGACGTTTGACACCTAGGGAAAAGGCGAGGCGGTGCTGATCCATTTACGTTTTAATGTATGTGCTACGACACTTACTAACCGGTGTCGTCCCATATCGCTCTAATCGACGAGATCAAATTAGTTTTTAAAGATGTTGTAACATTACACCATCACTTTTTAGCCTTGTTACACACAAAAAAAACTTAAGTATCTTAATCAGCTGTCTGTCCCAAGCCTTGTTTAGTTTGGGACTAGATGGCGTTGTACGATTGTACTATATTATTATTAACGACATACATTATCCTATCAACTATCATAAGTATGATTGACGTTACAAAAACACATCTAGGTCAAAGGGTCACATATCCCCCATAGAATTTAACAAACAAAATTTATTTATTTATTTAAAAACCAAACTTACAACTATCATTACAGACTAACTAATGCGATAGAGTCAAAATCATCATAACAGCCCATTAATGTCCCACTTCAGGAACGGGCCTCCTCCAGTGACGGAGGGATACTTGGCCTACTAAAACCAAGCTGGCCAGACGGATTGGTATAGGGTTTAATTTCAAGTTTTCCTTCTTTTCATTTCGTAAAGATAATATTCACGGATATATTAGTCGGTTTTTACGACACCCATGGGATGAGATGGGGTGGTGATATATTGTATTCTTACTCCGTCACCACACGGAGACAAACAAAATAAATAATAATAATCTGTTCCTTGCACACCACGCAATCCCTTATCAAACGGTCGCCATTTAACTTCCGCCACGGTTAGTAATGTCCCCGTTATGATAACATATAAGTATTGGACGTTTTTTTTGTTTTGTTATTGTAACACTGTTATGACTGAATGTATTTAAAACAATGAGGTCTTAGTTGAACAAAACAAATCTTGGCTTATTGCAATTTTCTTTCTGCTAGGTAAGCTAAGAAGAAGAGGATTGCCTAAAATCTTGGTCCCAGTATTTACAATAAATAAATATTCCTCACACATTCACACATCGCCACCTAGTCCCAAACTAAGCAAAGCTTGTACTATGGGTACTAGACAACGGATAAATATACTTAAATACTTCTATTTTATTGTAAATACATACATATTGTACATAGAAAACACTCAAACCAATGCAAACAATCATGTTTCTGCACACAAAGATTTCCATTGAGCGGGAATCGAACCCGAGACCTCTGCGTAGCAGCCATGTTATATACCGACTGCGCCACAGAGGTCGCCACACAATAGGCAGTAGGGTCTTTATTTCAATAGCACAGTGCCCTGTGTTACGATAATATAGTACAAAGATTTGCATAGATAATTTACTAAATAAACATTTTTGTTTACATGTGTGATTCATTGACACGGTTGTTCCAAAACTTTGAAATAAAAACTAGACTACTGAAATAATTTTAATGCAAATTTTTGTGAGACCAACTTGGATTTTATACCCTTTGTCGCGAATTCAGCTGCCGAGCACGATATCGCAGGTTCGAAAAACAGCAATTCCCGTGATACAGGGCATGATCTCTAGTTCCGTAATTATTTTCTTGATTTTGTAAGTATCTTCTTTGAAAACTGTGTGTAAAAATCTCTTACTTCTTTGTATTAATAGGATATTCATTACCGTAACCGAAATAACTAAATTCCTAGATGTTAAAATCAATGTTATCACAATCACCTGACCGGGTAAACACTGTCCTACATAACTTATCTATATGTAAACATTTATATACAATTCGTTTGTTTGTCTCACAAGTAATAGACTGTCTACTTATTGCGTTTATCTTTAAATTTTCCTTTGTTTGAGTATTGTTAATTAGTATTTGTTTTAATGTGGTTAACAGTAGTCAAATATGTATAAGGTAGGAATACGCCTCCTACCAGGGATGGAGTGATACATAGTAGGATAGACGAATTTGTATAGGCTTTTTATGTTAAGCTTTCATACTTGTTAATTTATTTATATTTCTCACACATTCACACAACGCCATCTAGTCCCAAACTAAGCAAAGCTTGTACTGTAGGTACTAGACAACGGATAAACATACTTAAATACTTTTTTTTGTAAATACATACATATTATACATAGAAAACACCCAGACCAATGCAAACAATCATGTTCATGCACACAAAGATTTGCATTGAGCGGAAATCGAACCCGAGATCTCTGCGTAGCAGTCATGTTATATAACCACTACGCCACAGAGGTCGTCAAATATTAACTTATTCGTCTGCTACCTTAAAACAATAAAAGAACTTGATACAAATACTATACTAATTTTTTTGACTACAGCGTGGTAATAATATGCTAAGTTTTCTTCTATCCGAAGGAGCGACTTCTGATACAGTGGCACATTCATGAACTGTTATGAAAAATATATATAATATCAGTCAGTATTTTTTCCGAGAAAATACGTCAAATATATATGTCTCTATGATTGTATCCGTAACATACGATTTTCCTGATATATATATATGATGACATTACGAGTATATTAAATGATTCACTTCCTATTAGGATATGCCACACCCACTTAAGTAGCTATTATTCATCTTTAATTATATTAATAATAACAAATAGTATGAATGAAAAATTTAGGATTAAAAATTTTAGGAAGAGTGATCATTCGGATTACAAAACGTTAGGAAGAACATTTTTGGAAGAAGAACTTTAGTTGAGCCAATATGGACCCATGCTATAGTCCTATCTTTTTTCCCCGCAAAAATAGGTTTTATGAATTGTATTATCAGTCTTGTTACAGATACATCATGTTCGAAGGTTTTATTGTGCAATATACATTCATAACATAAACTTACGCTCCATCCGGTCCGTGGTAGGCAGAGACGACAGAAGTTGCAATATGTATGCACATATGCAACTTCTGCTCCGTTTAAGAGGTTTTGTTCTAGTGCGGAGCACCTCTAAACACTGGTCTACATCTCTAAAGTCTTCCGTGTGGTGACGGAGTAAGAATACAATATGTCATCACCACCCCATCTCATCCCATGGGTGTCGTAAAAACTGGCTAAGGGACTATCCGTGAATATTATCTTTAATAAAAAGAAGGAAAACTTGAAATTAAACCAATCCGTCTGGTCAGCGTGCTATTAGTAGTCCAAGTATCCCTCTGTCATTGGTGGAGGTCCGTCCATGCAGTGGGACATTAATGGGCTGTTATTATGATGATCTCTAAAGTACTTAGGAACTATTAAAAGTTTTGCAACAATATACGTGCTTATAAATGTACACACAATGCTTATATTTCTTAACGTATGTTAACTACATAGCATGATTCTTGAGAAAAAAAAAACTCATATTGATTTATAAACACGAACGTATTCAATTACCTCTTTCCCACCCAATGACATTGCACTAGTTTTACAATAACCTACAAACCAAGTAGTAAAACAACAACTAATCTAATCTAAATTCAACCTTAATGTCTTGCATATAAAACAGACTATACTTTGTGTAAGCAGAAATGATTTTACCACATTTGATCGATCAATGTCCCTACAACAATATTAATATTTTATTAACCCCTATGTTTATGATAATAAGGTCGTTATTAGCGCATGTGGGCTAGCTCATCTCGTGATATCGGATGTCAAAGAAGATAACGGATGAGGGTCTGCGTACGATGGCGACGTCAATATGATAACTATGTCAGTACGTAGTGGGAAGGCGACGCGTGCGCATGTCCTTTGTGCGTTCCGTTGTTTCGTAACTCATTTACTTTCAATGATTTCCTTTAAGGATAGAATTAATGTGTAGTGATTCAAAACTGAGCTTTTCTTATTAATATATTGATTGTGCAAAAATGTTTTAAGTTAATTTGTGATTGTGCAAAGACTGTGATAAAAGAACATTCCGAAATGCGTCGTGTTAAAATGGTGATAGACCCAGATTTGGGTGATCTAGAAGAAATGTTAGCACATGTACAGACACAAATTGAACATGAAATTGATTTAGAGAAAGAAAAGGAGAGTAAAATGCCATCTATTGTCAACGTACAGGAATCGCCGAAAATGGTTAAGAGGAACTCTTCGTTTAATCGCAGCGATAGTTTCGACTATCGTAGAGGACCTAGATTACCTCCAAGCAGAACAGATTCCGGCAGTGTCTCCCTTAACGGTAATTATGGAGAATATAGAAACGGTGATAACGGATATAAAAGCGAGGAGTACTCCCAGCCAGAGACCAATGGAAAGTTTAAAGGATCACAGACAAGTTTGAAGTCTGATGAAGGGTCGTTGGCGTCGTTCCAGTCTTTTCGTTCCGAGCCTCTGTCGAGGCATTCATTGTTGAGTCTCCGTGATGATAAGCGAGGGTCGTATGCGTCTTTGAATGGGAGATCGAAGACTGCTACGCTGCCTAGGGGATATGGTTCCAGCAAGGAGAAGGTCTGGGAGGAGTATTGGGCATAGTGAGTACTATTTTCTTAATTGTAAAGGATTACGTGTTTTCTACTGCGGTGTATGTAATAGTCTGTGTATGGACGGGGTTGGAATGTATGGTGTTACCACCTTCTTTCATCCTATAGGTGTCGTAAATAGAAGGAATACTAGTAATTCACTAATTTTTAAAACTCATCATTATGGTGTCGTAAAATCCGACAGTAGTAATAAATCATAAAAGTAATTTCTAATTATTTTGCTTAGCGTGGTACTAATAGTTGTTGGCTAAGTTTTCTGCCATTACAAAATGAGGCCCTGTCCTTGCAGTGGGACAATAATAGGCTATTATTATGACTGTTGAGTGGTCTTTTTATATAAATGCACGTGTTTGTTATCGTGCATTCAAAAGTCCTTAATTCTTGTAATTTCATGTATCACAGGTATTCCTTAAAATTTATTTCAAGGAATAATAATGAATAATTTATTTATATGAATAATATTTGTCATAACGTTTATTTTAAAATAACAACAAATCGTTGTGATAAAACCTAAATAAAATATAATAAATATCTAATTATGTTAGTATTATTAAAAATAAACAAATTGTTTTAATTGTAACAAACGTATTGTTCGTTTGTGATACCGAGTTATTTGATATTACTAGTTACGAGATAATAATTATGTAGTATAGCGAAACCATTTCGCCTCACTCGATCATCATAACAGACGATTAATGTCCCACTGCAGGGACGTGCTTCCTCCCGTGACGGAGAGATACTTGGCCTACTAATACCACGCTGGCCAGACGGATTGGTATAGGGTTTAATTTCAAGTTTTACTTCTTTCTATTATGTAAAGTCACGGATAGTCCCTTAGTCGGTTTATACGACACCCATGGTATGAGACGGGGTGGGGGGACACTGCATTCTTACTCCGTCACCACACGGAGGAGCGAATATGCTAAACTGACCTCCAATTTTTACTTGTTGGAGAGGCTCGTCAGGAAGAAATCTACTCAAAATAATTCTATGAGTACATTTTTTTGATTATATTATATAAACCATTATTATTCAATTAAGAGCGTTTATAGGGCTCACGCGCGCCAATAGAAAAAGAATGATTACGCAAAACAACATTGTCAGAAAAGAAAATTATGATTGCAAAGTAATACGACTGGCCATTCCCTCTATCACTCAAAGGAGCCGTCTCAACTGTGTAGCAACGTATTTGGATAAATATGAACTTAGATTTTATAACAATGAAAGGATATAGACTTTTACTATACGAGTTGATTATGAATTATGCAAACAGTTACATCTATAAAAGTATTCCTCTTAACCGAATAAGGTATAAAAATTATAGAAAGCCATAGAAATATCGTAATTTATACTTGGCTGAGTGAAGTCAATAACTTCGATGTCGTG
Organism: Schrankia costaestrigalis; assembly: GCA_905475405.1. NCBI lineage: Eukaryota > Metazoa > Arthropoda > Insecta > Lepidoptera > Erebidae > Schrankia > Schrankia costaestrigalis. Next base: position 2,530,462 of record FR997852.1, read on the forward strand.
GGTGACGGTTACCACATGGTGTTAAAACACCATTCACTAGCGAAGATGATCTTTCCTGTCAATGTGTTTCGTTGCGATTTGAATGCAAGTATTTTTTATCGCAAGTGCTGTTAAATTAATGATTAAAACACCTTAAGTACTGATTAAAACTAGGTATGTAGATGGAACCTAAGCAACTTTCATCATCATCATCATATCAGCCAATGGACGTCCACTGCTAGACATAGGCCTCCTCCAAGTATTGCCACCTTGCGTGGTCCTGTGCCTCTCTCATCCATCGGCTACCCGCCACAAGCAAGCCACTTTAACAGTACTTAATTCCCATAGAAATGTCGACATCCCTACTACGGAAATTGCCTCAGGGCACTGACTTTAGACAAGTCAAAATGCCACAAATTTCTTACAACAGGGTTACGTGCTCGCCGGTGTATAACGGAATCTGCCTTTTTTTGTGCGCCGTCGTCGTGTCGGTCACCTGTTCTGTTCCCGTGGACATTGCTTAACCAGCCGACACTAAGCTATGACTTTTAGTTTCTTGATGATTTTGTGTTTTTTTTGTAAAGTTGAGTTTTTCTTGTACTGGAAAAAAAAATATGTTTTAAAGGTGTGTTTTGACAATCTGTATGTTTTTTTAAACAAATAGACTAAAATTTTTATTTCTTTACCTTTAAAATTATACTTAGTTAATAAATATAAATAACCCTTGCCCTCGCCAGAGAGGGGACGAGACGCGAAAGAGGGAGCTACTTCGTACTTAACTCGCGAAAAAATAGGATGGAGATCTATTCAAATCAACTTAATTAACAACTTACTGCTTACCTCGCTACTGTACTTGTAGATGTGTAAATCGGGCGTTAATCCGAGTTTTAAAAACTCTAAAAAAGCTTTTGTATACTATCTTAAAACCTGTTAAAGTAATAAGTGTAAATATAAATATTGTAGAAATATATAATTTAATTATTTCTAGCATTATATTTTATTTTCTACGAATATTCGTTGTAAAAGTATTTTGACAGACTCGAATAAAGATGTATTTTCTCTCTCTCGGAACTCTTTCTGTCTCTCTCTCTCTCGCTCATCACGGAAACCGATATTTATTTACAACTCCAAATTAACTCATTCTTTCTCAATATCCAATTCACAATTCTCAACAAAAACATACAATTGAAAGCACACAAAAAAGCCGTTCTCTCATCTAGGTACGTGCACGTGGCAGTTTTAAAACTATTACAATTACAAAGCATTAAGATATTACTCTTGTACAAATGTACACACAGCAACTAATCAAGCTAAACACTCATGTACCTTAATACCTTGAAATATAACACAATTTCAAATGAAAATGTTTAACTTGATGTGTTGCTGTGTGTACCAAAAAGGTTATTGTTTCATCTCAGTGTAAATGACCCTATTGTACTTGCTTACTATGGCTTTGTTAATACCGCTTTTGTCTAATCATGGCGTTTTTTTTTTAATTTGTCATGGACGTGCCTCTGCTGTTGTAAAGGCCTACGCAGACCGGGACGGCATGGCAAGGGATTTTAATTTTTACTAATGGAAATTCAACCGTACTGTTACAGAAATACGACATAAATTGCTATGCTTTAAAATCATTTTAAAGCAATTTCCATTAGTAAAAATTAAAATCCCTTGCCATGCCGTTCCGGTCTGCGTAGGCCTTAAATATTATAAACGGAATATAATTTTATGTTTCTATTTGAAACTAGCTGGTGTTTGTCTGCGTAGGGTGAGTATTTCGAGTAGCTTAAATTAAAAATACAACATCCTTATAAATTGTAGCCTATGTGTTATTCTGATGTATAAGGCTGAGCGCAGACTTGGAACACGACAGTCTTAAGACAGACTATTGCTTTACAATATGTATGAATATGCGCACACTTGGAACAAAACGTCGTAGAGACAATATTGTCTTAGATAGACTAATACCGCAATGAGACAAAACAGTTTTGTTTTATGTGTGCTACGTATCGTAGTCAAAACTGTTTCGTTTTAGTTTTAAGACAGACTTGTCTATATGAGGCAAGTCAGTCTTGAAACAGTCTAGTCTCCAATGTGCGGTCAGCCTAAGCTACGTTATTGTACAGTTCCATTAAAATTCTATCAGTACTTTTTACGTAAAAGAGTAACAGACATCCATCTATACTTAAAAACTTTCTTGTTTATAATATTAGTAGGATTTTGTGTGTTTGTTAAGCGCCGATTACACTAGACTACATGTAGTCAACTACATCGTGTAGGAGACTACGTGGAGTCTAGTCTAATCGGCGCTTTAGACGGAAGACGCGGTGATTTATCTCGGATTGGTGATCTGTTATCATATTTGTCGGTACGACAACGATGTGGTTTAATATAGAGATTAGGTGGTATATTGTACAGTGAACTGTTTTGTCACATAATTTTCTTAACAAAAACAGTATGTTTTGATTTTTTATGGTACTTGGAGACAGTAATTCCGTATTTTTTGAGATAAAACCAAAAGTCCTAACCGATTTCAATGAAATTTCTATTGACAACAACTAGGGAATATAGCGTTCCAAGCAAAAGAAAACATACTTGCAAATAGGGCAAGATAAATGTGTCTAATGTCTAAGTTGAGTATAACAAACGTATAAAAACCCTAAACCCGGTTTATTTATCCGTAGAAATTAATGTTTTTATAACCGCGCTTTGGTCTGTGGGACCGACTACATACATTTTTGATTAGCGCGGGTATAGGTAAGTTAACAGACGCAAACTACATCCAATCTCACGACGATCATTTGTAGATCACACTAATAACCTTGCTACCAAAGTAAAGCACCTCTGTGGCTTAGTGCGACCTCTGTGGCGTAGTGGTTATATAACATGACTGCTACGCAGAGGTCTCGGGTTCGATTCCCGCTCAATGCAAATCTTTGTGTGCATGAACATGATTGGTCTGGGTGTTTCTATGTATATTAAGTATGTATTTACAAAAAAAAGTATTCAAGTATGTTTATCCGTTGTCTAGTACTCATAGTACAAGCTCTGCTTAGTTTGGGACTAGATGACGTTGTGTGAATGTTGAGGATTATATATTTAATTTAAAGCAACGTCAATTCAACATCGCAATAGTAAATACATACATAAATATGTACATATTTAGAAAACGTATACATTTCGCAATATCCATATAGGATGTATGCGTTTAACTCATGCAAGGATTTTAGTAGGAAATAATGAGTAAAAATATTTATACTGTTACCTCCTCTGCATACCACGCCTGACTGCCGTCGAACCTTGAAGATAGGACCTTGTTAAATGTTATTAGAAATGTAGTCTAAATAATTATGTTGTTACCAAGTGCCCCATCTAGGTTTAAAGTAATTACATTTTATAAGCTACTCATCATAAGAGCCCATTAATGTCCCACTGCAGGGACGGGCCTACTCCCGTGACGGAGGGATACTTGGCCTACTAATACCACGCTGGCCAGACGGATTGATATAGCGTTTAATTTCAAGTTTTCCTTCTTTTTATTTCGTAAAGATAATATTCACGGATAGTCCCTTAGTCGCTTTTTACGACACCCATGGGCTGAGATGGGGTGGTGATATATTGTATTCTTACTCCGTCACCACACGGAGTTAGCTAAGCTACTCATAATTACACGTTATCATTTTTACATTATCATGTCAGCTAATTGTAGTCCACTGCTGGCATAGGCCTCCTTCAAATATTGCCACCTCGTGCGGTCCTGTGTCTACTTTCATCTATCGGCTTTCCTTTATTTTATATATTTTTTTAAAGAAAACTCCCGCATTAGCTCTGCTTAGTTTAAGACTAGATGGCGTTGTGTGAAAGTGTAAGGAATATTTATTTATTTAATAGGGATTAAGCCTTGTGTCGCGAGGACCTTTCAAATATCAATTTGAAGAACACAAAGCACATCCAGACTTAGGAAAATAAATGATCACACAAAGAATTGTCCTGCGTGGGATTCGAAACCGAGACCTCATGCACACTAGACGCCTATGTCACCGTCGCGCTTTTTAAGTCTCGCGATGATAAATAAATTAAAGGTCTGTGGTTTTTGTTTATTTAATAACTTTACTGTATACCAAATATGTAACTATGTTCATGAACCAGAAATAAAAAAAATAAAATGTTACCTTCTATGACTCAAATCAACTGTCAAATTTCACCTAGAGTGGTTATAGTATACATAGATATTGATCTGTACTGTCGCTAGGGCCCGGGATGCAGCTAGCTTCCTAGAAACACTAGTACCTACCTACCTTCCGCCCGTCACCTAGCCCTTAGTACGCATGTTCCGCCCCGGGGATTCAGCTTTAACTTTGTAAATAAATATAAATGACAACACCCGGTATTTTATCTCAATTCTATAAAATTAAATTGCAGTATAAAAATATAGCTTTTGTGAAAATTTGCAAGACTAAAAAATTTTGACTGCTAAATTTGTATTATCATGACAGCTTATTAATGTCCCACAGCAGGGACGGGCCTCCTCCCGTGTCGAAAGAATAGGTAATTGGCCTACTAATGCTACAACTAAAACCACGCTGCCGCCAGACGGATTAGTATAGGGTTTAATTTCAAGATTTCTTTTATTCTTACTTTTTCACTCATACCAATGCAAATAATCATGCTAATGTACACAAATATTTGCATTGAGCGGGAATCGATCCCGAGACCTCTGCGTAGCAGTCATGTTATATAACCACTACGCCACAGAGGTCGTCAAACATTCTATGTATAACACATGCATAGGTATATTCTAAAGTATAAGCATTACAAACGCGCGAAACCGGAGCAAGTCAGTAGTAAGATACAAAATTAAAAAAATACATTTTAAATCCAATTATAAATATCATATTATCATATATTCATTACACTTTCACACAACGCCATCTAGTCCTAAACTAAGCAGAGCTTGTACTATGGGTAAACACAACGGATAAACATACTTAAATACTGTATCTTTTTTTAAATACGTACATAGAAAACACCCAGACCAATTCAAACAATCAAGTTCATGCACACAAAGATTTGCATTGAGCGGGAATCGAACCCGAGACCTCTGCGTAGCGTAGGTCGTCAAATATAATAAATAAAAACATACCTCCTATCTTAAACACAGGCAATAAACAACAAGTTTACGTATTTCTGATACGCTACCAAACAATGTACCTGGCTTGCATTTTAATCAATCAAGTGATGCATGCGCGTTGCGTTTGACTATTTCCTGAAGTCCTGGACGCATCAGGTTAGGTCCGAACTTCGATATAAACACCCGTATCGACTGTGCTTATCTAACTGCTCTTTATTACTGTGTAAGTATTTATATATTTTATTATATCTTTTAATATTCTTAAAATAATATTTGAAGACTAGAAATTTGTTTTTGTTCTGTTATTGTGGTGATAAAACAAACATAAGACATTGTTCTATAATTAGAACGTTAGTACTTTGAAATATTTTAAGGCCCCTTGTTTAAGATAGTCGGTTTTTTTTTGTTTGAGATTGTTTTAAATATTTGTGTATTTAGATATGAATTCTAATGTAAAAAAAATACTTTAGGTATTTATTTTTTCTTTGTATTTATGTATTTATAATGTGTGTAGGTATGTATTTAAGATAATTATACAGATTATTAAAGCTAGCGAGATTATTTTTAATTCTAAGTTATACAGGGTGTTTGGTACATCGTTTGCCAAATTGAAGTAGCTGATAGAAGAGGTCATTACCCGTCTTTCCTCACTCACCTAGCCGGTTTTAACCTTAACATATTTTAGATATCGATGTAAAGCTATTTTTAAAAGAAAAACCCAATATTTACCATGAACACTTAAATTTTTAAAAAAATTTGTTCCGTGTGTCCTCATAATTATGTTTTGTTTTAAAGTTTAATACTAGGAGCATCAAATAAATTCATAATAGCTCACCAAAAACGTCAACTTTTTGTTTATTGACTTATTATAACTACAGAGACAGGTAAAATTTAAAGATATGATCAACTTCACAGTACAATAAAAAAATAAATAAAAGCGAGAAAGTTCTTCCATTTTCTGAAAAAATGCCTTACTTTATCCTCTTTCCATTGGTATACAACATGTTATAAAATAGTAAATAGTTTTTCTACAAAACATGTGTAATACATAATTCGAAGTAAAGAAAACACGTTTGATGCATAGCATTAATCGTAATTATTGACGCTATAGTAAATGATGAAATTTTTTTTTCTTTTATTATATTAAAATTAACTTTAATGTGATAAGGTAGACCCACTGCAGTGTCAAAAAAAGCTAAAGTAACTAGGTAAGTACGCTAGAATGAATCAATTATAGCAATTATAGCTAGTAAATTTACCTTTGCTTATTCATCAAACGTGTTTTCTTTACTTCGAATTATGTATTACACATGTTTTGTAGAAAAACTATTTACTATTTTATAACATGTTGTATACCAATGGAAAGAGGATAAAGTAAGGCATTTTTTCAGAAAATGGAAGAACTTTCTCGCTTTTATTTATTTTTTTATTGTACTGTGAAGTTGATCATATCTTTAAATTTTACCTGTCTCTGTAGTTATAATAAGTCAATAAACAAAAAGTTGACGTTTTTGGTGAGCTATTATGACTTTATTTGATGCTCCTAGTATTAAACTTTAAAACAAAATATAATTATGAGGACTCACGGAAGAAATTTTTTTTAAAATTTAAGTGTTCATGGTAAATATTGGGCTTTTCTTTTAAAAATAGCTTTACATCGATATCTAAAATATGTTGAGGTTAAAACCAGCTAGGTGAGTGAGGAAAGACGGGTAATGACCTCTTCTATCAGCTACTTCAATTTGGCAAACGATGTACCAAACACCCTGTATAATGTTTTCTTTATAATACCATTTCAGTGTATTTTTTTTTTGTATCTTGTGCAATGGTCTCTTTTGTTGAACTTCTAACATATGGCAAACATCTTTCGACGCCTTCTGGCTTATCTGTACCTGTTGCATAGCAACGAGTCATTGCGATGGGGTAACTTTCATGTTTTGTTTTATTTAGTTTCGCAACGAAAGTTATTTTTAGGTTTTTAGTTTTTTTTTAGAAAGGCAACATTAACGGACACTCAGTACCTACATCCAGACTTAGGATAATAATTTGTGGATCGCATTAATTTATCGCATCTGCTTAGTTTGGGACTAGATGGTGTTGTGTGAATGTGTGTGGAATTTGTCACAAAGATCACCCAAACTCAAGATAATAATTTGTGGACCACACAAATAATAATTTTGAGGGGGATGACACGACCTCTGTGGCGTAGTGGTTGTATAACATGACTGCTACGCAGAGGTCTCGGGTTCGAGTCCCGCTCAATGCATATCTTTGTGTGCATGAACATGATTGTTTGCATTGGTCTGAGTGTTTTCTATGTATAATATGTATGTATTTACAACAAAAAAAGTATTTAAGTATGTTTATCCGTTGTCTAGTACCCATAGTACAAGCTCTGCTTAGTTTGGGACTAGATGGCGTTGTGTGAAAGTGAGGAATATTTTTTTTTATTTGTGCCCTTTTGTACGACAGCCGCATGCGCCACAGATCCGAGGACGCCATTCCTATTGATTTATCTATTTTTAGTACTTCACCATCCACATCATAATCTATACTAATATTATAAAGAGGTAAAGTTTATTGTGTTTGTGACGTTGTAGGGGGTTATCTCTGGATCTAATTAACCGATTTTTAAAATTCTTTTTGACATGATTGTTTGCATTGGTCTGGGTATGTATGTATATCCGTTGTCCATATTACAAGCTCTGCTTAGTTTGGGACTAGGTGGCGATGTGTGAATGTGTGAAGATTATTATCATATGAGCCAATAGACGACTACTGCTGGACATAAGTCTCCTTTAAACGTGTCTGTGCCTCCCTCATCCTTCACACTGGTAAATGTACTGATATTTGTAATAAAAAATAAGTGTATATTTTAATAAGTAATTATTTTTATATCCTACTAATATTATAAATTCGAAAGTTAGTGAGGATGTATTGGATGGATGTTTGTTACTCTTTCACGCAAAAACTACTGAACGGATTTTGACGAAATTTGGATTATAGGTAGTTTAGTAGGGTGTAGAATAACATAGGCTTGCGGTTGCGGCTACCTGCTAACCGCCTAGCCGCAAGCGCAACCGAATCCTGCGGTTAGCCGCATACAGGCTGACCGCATAATGCGTAGGAAGCCTAACGCCATTAAAAAACTAAATATAATTACGTCAAATGGATTACGAACTATTTTTGAAAAATTGTAAAATGTAGTGTTATATAGGTACTTCAGTTTCCATAAAATAAATTATGTCTTTAAATTGCGCGTGCGGTTTAAGACATTCGCGCGTCTTGCTTATATTATATATCTGATTATATAAGTTTTTCTATCTTTCTTTATCTTACTATCTCCTCCTATCACGCTGTACCTAATATTCCTTTAGTAAAACTTCACCTTAGCTAAGAAAGAAACAAAATCTATTATTAAAACGCACACAACCAAGTTACTTAGGTACCTCGTACTTGTAGAAATGAGTCTAATTTGAATGTATATGGGTGTGATTGTTCGAGCAAAAATTTCGATTCGTCATAAATGTTTTTTACCCCTATTTTAGTTTAAATTAGTCAATGTTAATTATTACTTTTCGTAGACTCGATCAATTAGAACCCTTACAAGCTCTGGCATAACGAAAACCAATTAATATTTGACGAATTTAAACTAAAATAGGTGTAAAAAACCGAAGCCGAACGTTCACCGCCGGCTAAACTAAGTTGGTTTAGCTTAGCTCGCATAGTTGAGCCAGTTTTTCACACATGTATGAAAAACTGGCCCAACTATGCGAGCTAAGCTAAACCAACTTAGTTTAGTGGACGTTCGGCTTTACGAATCGATTCAATTTTTATGCTTGACAAACATACCCTAAATTGAATACAATCCATAGGACTAACTTATACAATTATTAAATAATAAAATACATTTATTTTTATTATATGCTATCCTGGAACATGTAAGTATATGCAGCTATTTCGAAAACCAAATATATTAATGAGGAAATGAAAAAAAAGAACATTCTTCGACAAATCTATAATTAACGATTAAAATTTTAATAATCTGATAAAATTACTTAACTTAATTGGATGCAATTACAACAAACGAAATGAACTTAATGATGATTTATTTTAAAAGATAAGAAGAAAACTATGGATGGGAGAATATTGCATAATGTGACTATTCGGCAAGTCAGTTACGTGTTATTTTGGTTAACATACTTATTGGGCACACAATTCCTACGTTGTACGTTCTTCGGCATACTATACTTCGCATATAGCTTGGTCTTCCTGAATAAGACTACAAAAAAACTGAGAAAACTACGACGCTCTAGGAATTTCAAAATTAAAATACTAGTAAACTATTGGATGTGTATAATAAAATAACATATAAACGGTCAAAAAAAGTAATATCAAAAAAGTAATCATGATATTCGAAGGAGTGGTGTATAATATATTTTTTGGACTTTTCTCCATTGCGTATATTGGTGTTGCCATATCTGTGTGTTACGATTTGTATAACGTTTATTTGAATCATCGTACAGCTCGCGTTGTACCAGCTGTAAGACCCAGGGATTGCCGCGGTTAAAGAGTTATAAATATTCTGTTTTTGACAAAATGTTTTTCATCAATGTTTTGATAACTATACATTTAATTATTTTAATTAGTCGGATCGTTTTATTGTCTGTTATTGTAAGATACACTTATTATTACGAGTATCTTAGTTTCGTTAATCTGTTAATAAAGTTTAATTCTAAAACTTCGATTCTTCAAAATTTGTTTCAATAATAGCTTGTTAAAGACTCAAATTCGGCCAAAAATAAAATTTTCAAAATGCCAATTACTACTTATAGTCTAATGTTACATATTAAATTTTATTTTTTATTTCGTAATGGTAGATGTGTCTCCGTTATAATGTGCATTACGGCGTTCAGATTTAATAACTCAAGAAAGATCGTTCGCTTACTACGAAGATAAAATAAGACTAATAAAATGTTTCACAAAATGATTATAATAATCTTGAAATGAAGAAAAAATGTGGAAAAGGAAACCTAAGCAACTGAAATATTCCTCAAAACTTAGGAACGCTTTGTTTAAAGAGCTGCGCTTGTTCGCCATTTTAATTCTAATGCTACAAGTGATTCTACTTGAAAATAAACGACATGCAGCATCATATACTACACAGATTATGTAAGATATATTTTATTTATTATTAAAACAAAGTACGAACATCATTATTTAACAAAATAATCGTTTTATTATTGAGATGTGAGAGTTTATTTCTTTTAATTATTCATAACTTTTAATAAACTATCGCGTTGAATTTTTATAAATATTATATTAAGTAAATGGGAGATTAACGCGCTGTTTACAGGTAAGCGAACTAGAACTAGGCCGGCTTAAAATTGTTACAAATCGCTGCGCAGATGTCAGATTTGAAACTAAATTCGGTATGTAAAGTAAAAGTTTACCTATATTGATTTCAAAGCCATTTAGAGAATTTACATCGGTTAGAAAAAAAATCATATTTTTTGGGCGCAAAAAACCGCAAGATTGTGTTACTTTTTACAATTTACATGTATTATTTTGTCTTTCATTTGACATCTAAATAACGTCATGCGTCCGGCTAAATAGAAGTTTGTCACTGCCTTCATTGCTAAAGTAACTCAGCCGTACGCATGACGTCATCACAAGTAAAACTCAAAATATTAATTATAAATAAACTCTATAGGTAGGAAACCAAAAATACTCAAATTAGTTGTTGTTTATAATTAATAAACTTTTAAAATAAAAATATAAAAACAATACCAGAAAAAATCTTTACATACCGAATTGCGGCGAGTTTATTTATTTGTTTCTGTACATGCGTGAATTTCTCTAAAAACTAACTTTAGGCCGGTCAAGTTTGTGGACGTGTATTGTACCTTTACATTACTTGACGTTGCGGCACAGGTCACACCTTGGTCGCAAGCAGCATGTCAATTCTCGTACCTTAAAATCGTTAAAAATTCGGTTAAGTTAACTTTAGTTGTCAAATTGTCTTACCTATTTTATTTAAGTATGTTTATCCGTTGTCTAGTACCCATAGTACAAGCTTTGCTTAGTTTGGGACTAGATGGCGTTGTGTGAATGTGTGAGGAATATTTATTTATTTATAATTTGACAACTTAAAGTTAACTTAACAGAATTTTTAACGATTTTAAGGTAGGAGAATTTACAAGCTGACTAAAGGTAAATAGCGCGTTCAATCTTCCGTTTATAAATAATAATATTTAATAAATCATTAGGTTATTTTGTTTAATTTTTGATGTGATTTATTTATAATGTTCGTTCGTATTTGAATGTTCTGTTTAATTTGTGTTATGTCAATGTTATGTTCTGCTGTGTTTGTTATTCGGTGTTACACAATGTTGTCTACAAATATCATTTGTGTTCTCTTCTTTCTTTCTTGTTACCGTTTAGGGCATGATAACTAATCTTTGTTTCTTGTTAGACTACACTAAACTACATTTAGTCAACTACATCATGTAGGAGACTACATTAAACCCCGGTTTCTGAATGACTGATCAAGTAAAAATCAACTAATCAAGTGTCAAAACTGTCATTTTAGTTCCTGAAAATGATAGTTTTGACACTTGATTAGTTGATTTTTACTTGTTCAGTCATTTGGAAACCGGGGGTTAGTTTTCTATATACTATCTGAAACTTGAACTTGACTAAAAAGGGGTTGTAAAATTAATCATCTCGGGTTCGAAAAGCTATAAGAGCAAGAGTTTTTGTAATATACTTGGTTTCCGATAACCCCTGAGATATACATATTAGGTTGAGTTTTTAACATATTAAATTATAACAGAATGTAATAAAAATAAAAAAGGACTATAATAAGCTCTTAATTTTTTAAATGACCACTCCAGCACTAGGCATAGTGCCCTGTGTTACGGGGACTTTTCCAACCCATGACAATATTTTTTTTATTTTTTGACCGACTTCAAAAAAAGGAGGAGATTCTCAATTCGATTGTATTTTTTTTGTGTTTGTTACCTGATTTCTCAAAAACGGCTAGACCGTTTTGAATTTTTTTTTGTTTGAATGGATATACTTCCCATTTGATTTTTTTATTTAACAGAGACAAAACCCATCCATTTGCCTTCTTGGCAGTCAAAGTCTTATATATTACAAGCAATAAATAACTTTTATGCAGGCATTGTACAATACAAAATATTCTAACTAATTGGTTATTGGTTTATTACAACAGTTTGACCATGCGTTTTAGTGATCTCTTGTGTTGCAATTTTTATTTGAACGGGTCATTGCTACAAGAAAATGATTGAGCAACTTATATTATAATTGTCACTCGCTTCTTACTTCATACCAGTGGGTCTCGAAGGACCGACGACCGTCTCGAGGTGACCAACGGTCTTAAGACCATTCATGGCATCGATCGAAAAGACCCCTAGAAATTTTGCACTTGTATATCGTGTTCAATGTTCAGCCAGCTTCCAAGTAGGGTTACACCATTAAGGTAATATGTACTACGTTAGTACATATTACCTCAATGGGTTAGACTGAAAAAAATATGGCGATGGAATGAAGCCATTCTCTAAGCTACAATCCATTGCCGTATGGACATACGGCAATGGATTGGTCTGTATTCGCAGTGCTAATCAGCTTCGAAACGTTCATATTGTAGTTATTGTACTAGAGTTCTACCTTTCGGACTCTTTAGAACTAATCTCAAAATAGACTATAGGTTAATACGACATAAAACCTAAAAGACCTTCTCTCATATGGGATGTCACCTGAATGGACTCAATAAAAACTATTGCCAATAAGACCTAATTTCAAACTACTGTATACCCTGCTGCTTTAAATTGTTCAAAATATTACTAAGTTTCGAGGTAACGATGATTAAAAAAAAATGACACCGAATTGTAAATCTCCTCTTTTTTAGGAGTTCAAGAAGCTCACATGTAACGTTCGACAAATTAGCCACAAACTCGACATGCGAGAGCTTATTATTTAACTTAAATTACATTGGTTAAGTACTTACCACCCACTTATACCAAACCTAGTCATGTAATACAAAAACTCGGCTGATGTGACCTTCTGTAGTAATCGCGACCCACGTCCGCTCACGCCGGCTTTCGTTACGTAACTGAGCCGTTCTTGATTTGTCCCGTTCTATATTTGAATTGTTGTGAAACCGTTATTAAATGTCACGATTTGACAAAAAAGTTCTATTGTTTTTGGAATTGCCTTCGTAATCATAACTTAAGTATAGAGGTTTTTTATTATATAAACGGGAGATTAACATTCCGCTTATTTTAATCTTCAGTTAATACATTTTACCTTTCTTTTCCTTGACGTTTCGACGAACAAGGAATGATGAACTCTGTCATTTATGTTATCAAACGGATAATGCATAAGTAGTGCCCAATGAACGTATTTAATTCCTTCCTAAAATTCGGAATTCCTTCCTTGGGTTCTTTGGGCACTTAAGTAACGGGTGGTTGACCACAAATTATGATCAACAAATTGTACCTACTTACGTACTACTCCTACAACTATAACATATAAAACTAATACATAATAACTCATTAAACCTATTTACAAATGTAATGATATAACAATAATGTATGTTATTTGTTTATTATCCTTATTACGTACTTAACCCTGATAATGTGTACGTGCTTTACCTTCCTGCCAAACTAATTACAATATGTAAACTTATGTAATTATTTTATATGTAGAGTAATATGAGTACGTGGAGCTGCGTGGTGAATTAATTAGCTGCAGAAAGTAATCTTAACAGTTAATTGGTGTCCTACTGCAGAACGTGCCTCCTCAAATAACGGACGGAAACTTGGCCTACTAATACTAGCCAGACTGCTAAAAAAAACTTGGAAAACTATAATGTCAAGGTTTTCCAAGTTTTGAATTTTTATGACATGATTTTAATTTTTCCCTTTATATTGATACAATTTCATAGCTCTAAGTTTCGGATTCGTATCCATAGGTACATTTTCAGTTACAAGTAGGCAATAATTATTAAATTAAAAAAATATCTATCTATTATAATACAGTAATGCCTATATAAAATACAAAATACACAGATGTATCATAATGTTTGACATGTATCTATAGATAGATAGTAATTCTGAGCAATATTTTACGAAAACTGCTTCTAAATTTTATTCATTTATTCTTCCTTCTCTCAAGTGATAGTAAAAAAATATAGTAATACATGGTAACGTTAGGTACCTTACCACAATACTATCAAAGAACCAGTTCTAGATTTCTTTAAAACGCAGTCTAAATTATTTCATTCCATCCCTATCATCGAACGTCATCAATGTCACATTTGACAAATTACTAACCAATTAAACAACGCTAAATGGTAATCGTAGACAATAAAATAAAAGACAATGGAAAAAAATAAATAAACCGAATTGAGAACCTCCTCCCTTTTTTGAAGTCGGTTAAAAATAAATGGCTCGCGAAAGGATACGTTTTGAATAATTTCATTCTTTTAGTTTTTTTAGTTTCAGTTTCCAAAATAAGTAATTTATAATATGTAATCTCAAGCAACAGATTTGTAATTGAGAGCAAACCGAAAATGTATTATAACAAAAAACTTTACGATAAAAAGATCAGTCAGATGTTCATCTATTGTCCATATCCAAATTTAATACAAATCGTACCAGCAGTTTTCTATTACAAAACACAGCCTTATAAAACGTTTTGCAGTACAATTTACTGTATGTAAGTATCGAATTAACTGTATGCCCTTTTAGTGGACCCGTTTTATAAACGCGTTGGCGCAACGTAGGTCGTTTCTGTTAAGTAACTCAAGTTTACGTAACTTAGCTTTGGCAATAAGGGTCTTAACAAAACAACAACACATTAAAAATGAAAATGAGAAAATATTTATTTAAAAAAGGGACGCGTTTTTTTCGCCGCCCAATGAAGTGGGCACGGGTCAGCTAGTGTAATCTATGTTAGTTTGGGATTGCATGGTGTTGTGCAGATGTATGAGGAATCGTGCTTCATAAGTGTTATGTCAAAACGCAAGTTATTTCAGAATTCCACTTCAGCTTACCCTATGAAGGTAATTTTGAAAAGCACCCTGCGACCTTACCTTTGTAACCCTTCTTGTGTCGTTATCATTGTGTCTCTCATACGTTTTACATGTGGCTTTAGCTCTTATGATCATACTTATATGTGCTTATACTTGTACAAAAGTAAAAATCAACTAATCAAGTGTCAAAACTGTCTGTATTTTAGTTCCTGAAAATGATAGTTTTGACACTTGATTAGTTGATTTTTACTTGATCAGTCATTCGGAAGCCGGGGGTAAGTGTTTTAAATATACTGTAACTGTTAATTGTACTAATGCATATCTTCAAATCTTACGAACATTAATGTAGGTAATTGGGGCGATGACATTGTACGTAGAATACAATTTTCTGAAGGTATGTCCAAACATTGAGCGATTGAAACAACTGCAATATATAGATTCATACAGATGAATAACCTCTGTTCCTGATGACTCTAGTAGAGCTCTGCGAAGAATGGTGGACTCTTTTCTAAAAAAAATGACTTATTTCAAAATTTTAAGCACAATGAAGACTGATTGTAAACTTAGAAGTTATATTGCGGTACAGGGGTGTTACGTATTACGATAAATTTTTAATAATTTCACTCAAAATAAATAAGGCTTACGGCCTAATACTCAAACGTCTTTTAAAAGTAAAGCGGCGCTTAAACTAGAAATTATCATACAAATGTCTATTTTAAGCGGCGTTTTACTTTTAAAAGACGTTTGTTTTTATAAAGAGTCAGTAATGATAAAACCATAAGTCATCGCCTCTAATCTATATTAAAACTACAATAACTATTTTCGTTTCTTTACCCAACATTTATCTTAAACCTAATTATTCATTATTTATTTTCCAGCGAACAATCAATAAGCAGTGCGCGGGCATCTGTGATGGTATATGACGATGGGCTGAAGCGATGGGTGCCCTCAGGGTCGAGCTCCGGACTCTCCAAGGTCCACATATACCATCATACGCAGCACAATACCTTCAGAGTCGTGGGAAGGAAGCTTAATGATCATGAGGTAAGGGAATCAACAAGTTATACTATTTAGGAAATGTGGAGACACACCAATAAGCAGTGCACGGGCATCTGTGATCATGTATGACGATGGGCTGAAGCGAGCGAAGCGAAGCCTTCAGGGTCAAATTTTCCAAGGTCCACATATACCATCAAAGGCAAGAAGTAAGTTTTCCTAAAATTTTAAAATAAAATAAAATAAAGGCAGCACAATACCTACAGGGTCGTGAGGAGGAAGCTTAATGATCATAAGGTAAGGTCCAAGCAGAAGTTACGTCATCTACAGATAACAATCTAAAAATGTTATGTGCTAACTGAACCCCGATGATTTTTTTTTAATTGTCTCCTTGATGGTAAGACTGCCTCAAGGAGTAGTTTATTGCAAGAATGTGCTCTGCTATTTGAGTTTGAGAGTTATTACAATTGTAAAGATAAAACTGAACCCCGTTAGAGCACATCACATCTTTCCAACATCCTGTCCATAGCTGGCCATGGAATACTATTGAAACTGGATAGTAGTAGTAGTATGGTAGTATATGCTAGAAGGGTTAATTATAAGAAAGGTTACCTCTTTGACATATTAAAGATGGTTAGAGCGTCCCTACGTATAAAAAAAAATCTCTTTTCTTTCAGACAAGAATAAAAATGGGGCTACTTTTTTAAATAACTCACTATAATTTTAAAACATAGAAAAAATATTTGTCATCTTATTTTAAACATAGGTTATATTTTATTTTTCACAGTTAGAATCTTATAACAACATACCTATTTAATCATTGTAAGACATTATCAGTTTTCTCGTTTTTATCGATTATGATAATCAGATAGGCTAGTTGGGCTAAGATGAGATAATGAAGATATACTCTAAAGAAAGATTACTAGACTTGGACTGTATCGAATCTAACGGAAAGCATAAAATATTATTCATGAACCCGAACATATTCTTCTTCTTTGCGTGTCGATGACAATCAGATTGTGTCAGCCAAAAGTTTTGCCACGAATATTGCATTCTCAGTGGCATGCATGAGATCTTCCATTGTGCATGTGTTTGGTCCCAAAGGACAAGATAACAAAAATGTTCCATTGTTTGTGGAACAGCACCACACATACATTCCTTAGCAAATATATTAGCAGCTACGATAAGACTTTACTCTGTCGGCCACATTTTGCTAGTCGTCCCCATTGAGTTAATATGTACTATACTACGTTACATATTACCTCAATGGTCGTCCCAAATACTTCTTATTTCACTAATACTTTGTTCTGTCTCGTCCTATATTACCTATTCCGGACCTTTCACTTTAGATTTGTTGAATTTGATTCAGGAGTTCTTCAAGGAACGATTTTAGGGCCCTCCGTGTTAAACGCCATTAGATTTTGTGAACTGATTTTTACTTAAATGTGGAATGTATAAACAATGCATACTCCGGATTTCTCTTTCTTTTGTATCACTGCAATACCACGCGAGGCCATGTCTGGACATAGAACCGTAGCAAATCAAAAACAGCTACACCCAATAGTCATTTTTATAGATAAATAACTGGCATGCTGAACTGCTGAATTGGTCATCAACATTTCTAGATTCTTATTTTCTATCCATATACAGCTTTTAGCCTTATAAATACTTATGTTTGTCCGTGTAGTGACGGAGTAAGAATACAATACGTCACCACCCCATCTCATCCCATGGGTGTCGTAAAACCCGACTAAGGGACTATACGTAAATATTATCTTTACGAAATAAAAAGAAGGAAAACTTGAAATTAAACCCTATACTTACCAATCGGTCTGGCCAGCCATTTAATCCAAATTAGTAGGCCAAGTATCCCTCCGTCATAGGAGGAGGCCCGTCCCTGCAGTGCGACATTAATGGGCTGTTATGATGATACAGCTTTTAACAATGTATCAAAAATATGCAAAATTTAATGATAACTATAATTTCCCAGGTGGTAATAAACTGCGGCATCGTCCGCGGTCTCAAATACAACCAAGCGACAGCAACGTTTCACCAATGGCGCGACGCACGCCACGTTTACGGTCTGAACTTCTCGTGTCGAGAGGATGCCGACAGTTTCGCGAGAGCCATGATGCATACGCTCGAGGTAAGGACTATTATATATACTCCATGTGGTGACGGAGTAAGAATACAATATGTCACCACCACATCTCATCCCATGGGTGTCGTAGAAACCGACTAAGGGACTATCCGTGAATATTATTTTTACAAAATAAAAAGAAGGAAAACTTGAAATTAAACCCTTTACTAATACGTCTGGCCAGCGTGGTATTAGTAAGCCAAGTATCCCTCCGTCACGGGATGAGGCCCGTCCCTGCAGTGAGACATTAATGGGCTGTTATGATGATGATGATAGGTAGTAATTTTAACCCTTTCGGAACATGTCATCCGAATGTCAAAACACCCGTTCCCAAAACATCCGTTCCCGTTACCACCGTTTCCTAAATTATTAGTTTCCTAATATATGTGTTTTCCAAATTGCAATATTCCCAAAAGAAACATTTGGTTTGATATCAGTTTCTCCAAAAGAACTAATCCCAAAACATCCGTTCCAGTCGCCATTGCTTTCTTAATTATTCGTTTCTCAATATATTAAGTACTTATGTATAATCTCACCAAACCGATGTCTTGCCGACTTCAAGGGATTTCTACACGAGTTGGACACTGTCGTCGCTTGTCACTCCGGTAGCCGGTTTAGTCCTCGGGGACTTTAACGCCAAATCAACGACTTGGGGTTCCCCGTCTACGGACGCCTACGGTGCGGTGCTCGAGGAGTGGGTCCTAACCTAGCATCTGTCCTGCTCATTCTCAACCGGGGAAATGTGCATATATGCGTACGACGGCGCGGGGCGGTTCCACAGTGAACCTTTCATTCCCAAGCCCCGCTGCAGCCCGTCTTGTCACCGACTGGCGCGTCGAGGAGGGGGTTGAGACACTTTCCGATCACCTGTACATCCGTACATCAATCTGTTTTTTATTTAATAGGTTTGTAATGTTAGTAAGTACATTTGTATAAACAAAATGGCAAACGGGTCAATTAAACATCATATAATATTAGTAATATAGTTAATTCAGTTATTGTGTTGTGAGTTTGTGACACATTCAATTTAAGCTTTAAGTAACTTTTTTAAGTAAACGGATGTTTTATGAATTAGGCTATTGGTTATAAAAGGTGTCATTATATAAACGGATCTTTTGGCACATGTATGCAATGAGAAATGAGTATTTTTGCATACAGATATTAATGGCGTATGGTCATTCTAAAAACTGTCATTTTATGAAACTGTTATTTTGAAACGGATGTTTTGGGAACGGGTGTTTTGACATTCGGATGACATGTTCCGAAAGGATTTTAACCAAAAGATTTGAAGAAAGTACTCTCTCGAAAGATCGTTATAGATATAATTAGACCAAAAGAGAGATAAGTAAATTAATACAATACGTGTATATCTATTACAGATCCTAGCAAACAAACCAACGGGCAACTCCGCACCGCCCGCTCCCCAACCACCTAACCCGCCCGTGCCGTACAACGGACACAACAACGGACACAACAATGTCCACACCTTCGACGAAGACATGGGGTACAGGTCAGCTTAGAATAGTTCATTTTTCACCACAATGTTGTCATTCATTCATCTATACCATAATATATATCAATCAATCAACTAGCCTATCGAAGTCCACGACTGGACAAAGACCTTTCCCAACACGCGCCTCAGAACAGGGTCCTGCGCCTTCCGCATCTAGTCCAACCCAAAAACCTTTTTGGGGTCGTCGGTCCACCTAGCTGGCTAAAATAAAAATACATATTGAACTAATATCACATTTGTAGTCCTACATGGCGGAGTTTAGTAAATTATATGTCCAGCTTTCTCCCTATAATAATTAACAATAAATAATTAAATATACGGAGTAAGAATACAATATGTCACCACCCCATCTCATCCCATGGGTGTCGTAAAAACCGACTAAGGGACTATCCGTCAATATTATCTTTACGAAGTAAAAAGAAGGAAAACTTGATATTAAACCCTATACCAATCCGTCTGGCCTGCGTGGTATTAGTAGGCCAAGTATCCCTCCGTCACAGGAGGAGGCCCGTCCCAGCAGTGGGACATTAATTGGCTGTTATGATGATGAATTAAATATACTGCGGCTCCATCACAAAGTACCTAGCTTAGTTGTATCCTGTCGCAAGTTTAATATATTTGTAGCCTATGCAGATTTGGTACAACGGTCCGGGAAAATGGAAAGTGTGCATAATATGTCCGAAAATCAATGATTTTTTGGTCAAGATAGAGAACAAAATTCGTTAGACGTAAACCGTAGTAAATTACAAATATTTTTTACCTATAAAGCTTAGGGTATAACTAGAAAAATCCGAAAAGAAGAAAGACAATTTTTTTTTCCATTGTCTTTTTTCCATTGTCTTTCTTCTTTTCGTAAACCTTACTTCTATTATGTTTAGTATTTTCTTAACATAACGGGCAAATACCGTACCCGTTTCCGACAACAATGTTTTGGCTCCGCCCACTAGCAAGTTCGTGTCTCTGTGGAATGCGTACTATTAACAGTTGCTAATAGATACCAGATTGTTTGTATTTCGTGCGACAGAGATGATGCTCTACGAAGCCGAAATTGGCCGATTGTCTATTTACAAAAGTCAATGTGTAATATTTACGGCTGGGTACTGTACTACGTTTATGTGTGGCTAAGATATTCTATTTATAACTATCTTTTATATTATATCTCCAGAACGATGACACGCGAGGACGCGGCGATATTTCAACAGCCACAGTACCACGCCCCTCACAACCAACAACACCCGCATCAACACCCGCAACAGCCGCAGTACCACGCACAACCACAGCCGAGCCAATACCACGCGCCCCATCAACACCATCCGGTAACTTTAAATCCTACTATAATCAAAAATGTAAAAACAATATTGAAAGTTGCTTGACGGCTGTTGCGCCTAGATGACGTTACAGTTGGGTGTAAATTACGAGGGCTAATTCGGTATGTAAAGTAGAAGTTTACCTATGTCGATTCCAAAACATTGAGAGATTTTACATCGGTAAGGAGTATAATCATATTTTTAGCGCAAAAAACCGCAAGATTGTGTTCATTTTTACAATTATATGAATTACTTTGTCTTTGATTTAACCTCGAAATGACGTCATGTGTCCGGCTGAACCAAAGTTTGTCTCTGCCTTCATTGTTCAAGTAATTCAGCCGTACGTATGACGTCATCACAATAAATGAAATATTTATTGAAAATAAACCATAGGTAGGAGACCAAAAATACTCAAATTAGTTGTTTATAGTAAACCTTTAAAATAAAAATGTAAAAAAAAATCAAAAAAAATCTTTACTTTTTGAATTGGCTCCGTAGATTCGACCATTGCTTAAAGACAAGAAAATAAGGATTCTGTTTTTAAACAAATTATTTGACATTGTTGTAATTATGTGTGAAAACTGATAATGTGTGTTAATGCTGTAATTAGTTTCAGATATAATAAAAACAGGTAACAAAGAAAAAAACCAAATACAACCGAATTGAGAACCTCCTCCTTTTTTTGAAGTCGGTTAAAAATAAGTGTAATACTTTTTTAATATACATGAGTATATCTAATTTAGGGACATAGGTTGTGTAATTTTGATTAGAATAACGGCCCTCGGATAAAGTTGAATAATAATATGGTTTTAATGTCAAAATTTTCTTGCCAACTTTGCTAGCCGACGTCGGCAGCGGCCCCGCCCGCGCCGCCCCCGCACGGCCCGCACCACACGCTCCCGCACCAGCCGCCCGCACACGCCGGCCCCGGACACCATCGTACTAACAGGTACTAACATGTCACCATCTTATCAGACAACTGACGTCCACTGGTGGACATAGCCCTCCTCTAAATATATCATAACAGCCCATTAATGTCTCACTGCAGGGACGGGCCTCCTTCCGTGACTAAGGAATAAGTATCCCTCCATCACGTGTGGTGACGGAGTAAGAATACAATATGTCACCACCTCATCTCATCCCATGGGTGTCGAAAAACGGAAATATCCGTGAATATTATCTTTACGAAATAAGTAGAAGGAAAACTTGAAATTAAACCCTGTACTAATGGCCAGCGTGCTATTAGTGGGCCAAGTAACCCTCAGTCACGAGAGGAGGTCTGTACTTGCAGTGGGACATCAATGGGCTGTTATGATGATGAAAACAAATAGATGTCGTTGTATGGAGATATGTAAAAAAAATTAAATGTCAATGTACACTTTACTAATGTAATGTTTGTTCATGTCCGCAGTGCCCCGATGCCCCCGAACATGACGCTGTCGGCCGCCACGGGAGCGCCCGCGCCTCCCCCGGTGCCTCCACATCAGAACCTGCCGCCACCTGCTAATGTATGTATCACTTGCTATTATTTTAACACTACTACTACGCTTGTTTCTTTATCATGGGAAACCTCATAAATGCAGCTAGTGTAATGGTCCTAAGTAGGACTGAAGCACGGTTTGGTGGTCTTTCTCTACTCAGTAAACTGGCAATTAGGGAGCTAGAACTAAATCCCTGACGTCTAATGTTTCTCTCAACTCTTTGTCTGTCTATATGTGTATGAAACAACCATATAAAATAAATTGTCACTATGACTATTTAGAGTATTTTCTCAACACCACTGCAGTAGAAGCTTTGGTCGGGCCTAACCCGGCTGACAGATTCAAGCTGGCGCTATATTATTTTCTAATTTATCCTATAAAATAAAAACGAAACTTGACAGTGGCCTGCATTACCAAACAGTGCACAAGGTCCTAATCTTGTTTAGGTACTGTTTATTTTAATACCGCCAAACTCAAAAGATAAAAAATATTTTTTGGTTCCTCGGTCTACGAAATTTGTAGACCAAGGGCGCCCGTCCCAATGTTATGTAATTTATTTATTTAAATTGTTGTTCTTTTGAATCATATATTTTTTTCCTATACTAATGTTTTATAATATTATGCCTATTTAGTGTTGTATAATATATTAATGTATGTTTGTTGTGTAGGGTCCACTAGCGCCACCTACGCCGCCGGCAGCGCCTCAACCGCCACCTATGGTAAGTTTATAACTACTTTTTAAAAACTACTCTCGTAACTAACTAAAAGTACAACCAGACTATCACTCAAATAATTATCGTGCATGGTACACCACCGCCTTGCCTATTACTATTACAGTTATTGCAGTATAACATCGGTGTTGTATTTTTTTTTTAAATATAATGGTATCTGCGCTCTAATATAAATTCTTATAAAAGCTCACTAAGACTTACCCCCTTACTCATAAAAGCCTCTTAAATTTAATCACTGTTTAGCGAGATTTTTATTAGCAAAACCAACCTTATACCATACAAAATCGTAAGAATTGAAGCTAATCAATTGACTAATATTTAAGATGCGTTTATGTATAAGGGGGTAAGTTCGCAGATATTATTTCTACAAAACCAAACCATCTATCCATTACAGTATTATTAAACCAAATTTCCATCTAATATTGAATGTACTTATACA
Organism: Schrankia costaestrigalis; assembly: GCA_905475405.1. Taxonomy (NCBI): domain Eukaryota; kingdom Metazoa; phylum Arthropoda; class Insecta; order Lepidoptera; family Erebidae; genus Schrankia; species Schrankia costaestrigalis. Next base: position 2,554,239 of record FR997852.1, read on the forward strand.
AATAAAAGAAAACAGTAATCGCTATTTTAACTAACCTTTACATTAAACCCACAGATGCAAGTACAACAACAGCTAGTCGCAACCATACCCGTCGCCGCTACAGCAGTAGCCGGCCCCCCTCCGCCTCCCCCTCCGCCGGCGGGGGGCGGGGCCAGCGTGACGTCACCGCCGCCGCCTCCCCCTCCCCCCGCGCCGGCGCCCCCCCCGGACATGGGCGGGCTGGCCGCGCAGCTGCAGCAGGCCAGACTTAAGAGACAGGCTAAGGTATTGGATTTTACTTTTTCTCATACTAGCTGACCCGTGCCCATTTCGTTAGGCCGAAAAAAAAACGCGTCACTTTTTTAGTCGTAGCGTGATACTATATAGCCTATGTTATTCCCCGATAAATGGACTATTTAACACAGAAAGAATTTTTAAAATCGGTTTAGTAGATCCAGAGATTACCCCCTAGAACGTCACAAACACACAAATTTTACCTCTTTGTAATATGTATTAGTATAGATTTAGAGAATGCTTTATTCTCTCAATTTCTAATATGAATTTGATATTTGAAAGGCCTGTGTGATGTGTCCTGCAGTTGACGTATGTGTCCTGCAGTTGACGTGTCTATTGTGTTATGACTATAGATGCTAGCGTGAAAAAATCCGAATATTTCAGTTTGCATATTTCAGATAAATTCCGAAAAATACCGTAACTTTGGGATTTTTTCAACTGATCGCACTGTCACGTGATATATTTATGTGCTATAAAATTTATATTATTATGTTTTTATTTATTATGTGTATAATTATAATTATAAGGTATAAATAATTGTAAATAAACTATTTATGCCTTTTGTCTTGTAGCGATAGTACAAGCTCTGATTTAGTTTAGGACCAGTCAACATTGATAATATATATTATTATACTTTATATTGTTATATAATATTTTATCTATAAATAAATTTGATTTAAAATAAATTTAATTTCAAATCACGCGAGTGCCGGCCGGCGCACAAAGTTGTAGCAGCGGCGGCGGCGATCGACGATCGATGCAAAATACTATTTTCAGCAAATAAAACATAAAAATATTAATTAAATCAATTTTGAATAAATCCGATTTTATGAAATTTTCCCAGAATATTCCGGTATTATTCCGTATTATTCAGAAGTTTTGCAACTATAGTTATGACGATGATTTCATTATGATTTTGTATGTTTGTTCGTTTTCTAACTATCCATAGAAGAAAATTATACTGTACTACCTTTTAAAAAAATATCATTTTTATGGAATTATCTCTTTCTATAAAACTTTGGTAATTTTATTTTTGATTCGGCGGAACTCTAAACGGTTTTAAAAAAAAATAAGTTATAGAGATTACCCGCAACAAACAGACAGTTAAATTTTTTTAAACATTATATTTTATTCAAATGCAATGTATATGATGTCACATGATCTTTAATCTGTCTCATTAGACAAAATCATTTAATATAAGTAGTAGTTGTTTGTTTGTTGCTGCAAATAAACTATTTTCCATTTCTAATATTATCATATGAATACTTCAGCAAACAAACGGGCAGCCAGCGGAAGCCGCGTCCCCCCCCGGCGGCGCGGAGCACTCGGGCTCGTCCTCCTCCTCCTCCTGCTCGGCGGCGCGCGGCACGCTGTCCTGCATGATGAACGAGATGCAGCGCACGCTGGCCAGGAGACGAGCGCATCTAGACAAGGCGGAGGTGAGGACACATACGTAGCTACGACCAGGTTTCAATATTGTACTAAAAAAATATTTGCAAGGCAAGTGTCCGTGTGGTGATGGAGTAAGAATACAATATCTTACTACCCCATCTCATCCCATGGGTGTCGTAATAACCGACTGAGGGACTATCCGTGAATATTATCTTTACGAAATAAAAAGAAGGAAAACTTGAAACTAAACCCTATACCAATCCGTCTGGCCAGCGTGGTATTAGGTAGGCCTAGTATCCCTCCGTCACGGGAGGAGGCCCGTCCCAGCAGTGGGACATTCATGGGCTGTTATGATATTTGCAAGGCAAAACAACACATTGCGCATGATTATACTAAGTACATTATTAATATATTCCATTGTCCCCAGGAGTCGTCGACAGATAACTCAGTGACGAACACGCCCATGAAGACATGGGAACGTTCAGCTACGCTACCACATCGTCTACCTAACACTGCTTGTAATGGTAACGCGAGTAAGTATATTTCATTACATGTAAATTAACTTTAAAAGCTCAGGTATAACTAAATTATTTCAAAAATAATGAAATACAATAGATAAATTTGGTATAGCCAGATGTATATTCGTTGTGATTTTAAACAATAATATATGATTATAAATTAAATCTAAATTATAAAGTATAAATTGTAATAGTTAATATTAAGAGAATCAACGATCTCACAGTTAACCTGCGCAAGCAGTTTTGTGAGACAATGTATATATGTGAATATTTTAAATGCAATAAATGATCCATCCATCTATATATATTATCTTCAAACATTTGCAAATCAAGACAAAAGATTTACAAGACAAAAAAAAGTAAATGATTAATAAAATAAGTAAATAAATAAAATAATAAATTGTTGAATAGATATAATTAAATATTCCTCACACATTCACACATCGCCACCTAGTCCCAAACTGAGCAGAGCTTGTACTATGGGTACTAGACAACGGATAAACATACTTAAATACTTTTTTTTTTGTTAATACAGATAACGCAGAGACGACAGCGCAACAGGTGGCGCAGTCTCCGAGATCAGCTCGTAAAAGATTTGGGTCCGCCAGCGAGGAGACTATTCTTAAGGTAAGAGAGGTGGTAAATACTTCTTCAGCAAGAAACCTTGAAGGTTGATACCACTGCTCCCAGCCGCTTAATAAACCTTCAAAAATTTGTGTGAAATACTTACTGTGTTAAGGTGGAAAAGCAGTTATTATTCCTTTATTTATTTGGAATCTAAAATAAAAGTTAAGGTGTTTGTGATCTTTTTGCGAAATGCTTTTACAGGGCTAGGATTTAAGCCCCCTTACTTATAAACGCCTCTTAAATTTAATCACTATTTAGTAAAATCAACCTTAAACCAAACAAAACCGTAGAATTTAAGCTAATCAATTGACTAAAATTTAAGAGGCGTTATCAGTAAGGGGGATAGTTTCTTATTATAAGCAGAGGCTTGTTTGTGCTCTGGCGTTAATTATATCCCTGATCGACCACTTCTCATCAGGCTGTGCTAGCTTGTGCCACCTTTAGGCAATGACAATTTGATCTCAAAATCACATTTCAAAATTTAAATTAAAAAAATAATGCATCATTAAAATAAGTTACAGCTTTTTGTTGATAATCAAAATGAACTTGTTATTCATCATGATCATGAACATGCTGGACATAGATGTTAATACAATAAATATTATCAATTGTGTATGAATAAGTACAATTATTTCTGCTTCCGTGCTGCATCCGTGTGGTGAAGGAGTAAGAATACAATAGGTCACCACCCCATCTCATCCCATGGGTGTCGTACAAACCGATTAAGGGACTATGCGTGAATATTACCTTTACGAAATAAAAAGAAGGAAAACTTGAAATAAAACCCTATACCAATCCGTCTGGCCAGCGTGGTATTAGTAGGCCAAGTATCCCTCCGTCACGGGAGGAGGCCCGTCCCTGCAGTGGGACATTAATGGGCTGTTATGAAGTACAATTATTTCTGCTTCTATTTCTATCTATTTAATTATCTTGTGAAAATATTAAACTAAAACCTACATTATATTGTTTGCAGCAAGTGAACGGTAGCGGCGAGTCGGGCTGCCTTTCCGCGGCGGAGATGGACGCGTTCAAACAGGAGATGATGCGAGAGATTAGACAGCAGTTCAATCAGATGAAGAAGGAACTACTAGACGGTAAATATACCTTGTATATTCTATCTTATAACAAGGGGTTAAGGTATATTTTTCTCCTCTAATTTGAAAGAAAGAAAATCAATTTATTCGTCTTGAAAGACACTGACACATAAAATAGAACAAAGGTTGTACAATACATTAAACTAACAATCAATAATTTAAAATTCCTGCTACCATCTTCCATCCATCCATATCATCATCAAGCTAAACATTCTTCACGAAATACACAGATTCAACAAAGTTAGGTTGGCAGCCGCGTTTGATTTATTTTTATTTTTCTCCTCTAATTTAGTTTTATTTTCTAAAGTCCCTAGCCTACTAAAGTCCCACTGCAGGAACGGGCCTCCTCCCGTGGCGGAGGGTTACTGGGCCTACTAATACCACGCTGGCCAGACGGATTGGTATAGGGTTTAATTTCAAGTTTTCCTTCTTTTTATTTCGTAAAGATAATATTCATGGATAGTCCCTCAGTCGGTTTTTACGACACCCATGGGATGAGATGGGGTGGTGACATATTGTATTCTTACTACGTCACCACACAGGATAACTTTATACAATAAAAAATTAACCTAATAAATTGTACATTTCAGCAATGAAGGCGGAGTTCGCTCGCAGGTAAAGTCACGGGGCGCTCCAAGCGATGCTAGTCGAGAAACCTCACAAGCGTATGTGAACATATATTATATTATTGTACACCTTATTATGTATACGGTACGGTAAAATGTATTTACCGGTAATAAATTAACCAATATTACCGGCCATGATAATATAGTTTACCGATAATAATTATTATTATTGAAAAGCAATAGTATAATATATAATTTACCGGTTTAAAATTTAACTAATATTACCGGCCATAATAATTAATCGGTAATCATGAATGTAAATTACCGGTAATATTAATGTAATTTACCAGGAACAATTGACCGGTAATACTGAGTATTGTTACTTGAAAATGACAATTGTAAAGTCGATTATTTTTTGTAAAGTCGACTTTGAGTTCGACTATTCTACCACTCCTACCATAATGTTGAACTTGTCATTATATTTGAGAAAAAAAAAACAATCTTTTTTGTGTGTTACTTTTATGTAAAGTTATATCATTGTGACATATTCGTAAGTAATTTAGAACATTTTATTGAATATCTGTTAAAATATAACATTTTTATAACACATCGCATAAATCTGCAATGTTCCTAATATTTTGACAAAAATGTACGGTTTTGACATAATTTGAATTTAAGCCTCTAAATTTTATTTTATAAAATAAAAAATTTCTTTTCTTTTATTTAAAAAAAAAAATGCTTTTTCAATTAAGCGAGGCCTTAGATTTTGATGCTTTTTCAATTTTGTGATATATAATTTATAATTGCATTTAATATAACATTTTTTTCCATTACATTTAAGTATAACATCTTTATAAATAAATAAAATATATGTTCATAAATGTAAACGCGGTTTAATGTGATTATAATGACGTATTACGTATTATATAGAGTTGCCTGCCTAGGGTAAAAGGAAAAGTTAAAAAAACAACGATAATAACTTGGCAACACTATTTGTATTCAATGTTGCCAGTTATAATCGGTCTATTAACTATCACTATTCGTGATTTAATATCGATTTAAATAAAAAAAAATGTTGTATAAATAAATCGATACAATATGTAATCGTAATGAGCATAGACTAAACGCACGAATATCGAATGCATAAAAGCAGTTGTGTTTTTTAATTTTATACTTAAATAAAATATTTATTCGGATATGTAATTGTGTAAGGTCTTCGAATGTATTAACACTCGTAAAAACGTATTTAATTTTTCTCGTCTGTCCATTAAACTAACTACAAAAAAAAAACGTACATTATCTCTAAAAGTACATTCTTAACAAATTTGTGTCAAATAAATTAACACGCGAAAAGTTAAATACGAATTACGAGGTTTTTAAATAATAATAATAAAAAAATAAAATAAAAATATATAATTGTAATAATAATATCCAATTAGTGTCAGGTTATTTAGTATTATTATTACTATATTTATTGACATAAGCGTAATAACGCTAAACATTAGGATAAATATAATTAAACATGATATACTGGGTACACTAATAATTATAATAAATGTATTTAAAATAAACGAATTAGGTAATGAGCAGATAAAAAAAAACTAAACTAAATGTAATCGACTAATTTATTCATCAAAGTACATCACTAGTGTAGTTGACTAAACTAAAAAAAAAAAAAAGAAATAAGACTAATATTATCTATGGATTTTTAGCTATTGTTGTAGTTGTGAACATTTTTTACCAATTTAGAAATTCGGGTTGTATCTCATCAAATAACCGTTTTTATATTTAGATTAATGATAAAAACGTATTTATTAATATTTTTTTGTATGCTGTTCATTACCTAGGCGAAGCATTTTATATATTTTACCGTGTGGTAATAATTATTAATATGTAGTTAGCTATGATAGGACACCTATTCTTTATTACTATTAACCCCTTCCCGATAGAATGTCTTCCATAAAACGTAAGTTTTGGTATGCCGCCGGTTTAATTTCTTTTTTTATTTAATTTTGAAACTCGAAAGATTAATGTAGAAGAAAGATTTTCATTCCAATCATCACCATTCATTAATGATTTATCTTTTATTGTAGTTCATTTTGTCCTATTTCCAAAAAAAAATCCACTTCGGGTTCATGCCTTGAGCCCCAACGACTTTTAAAGACAATACACACACAAAGGCGTGTGATTAAAGTGAAAAAAATATTTAGCATTTATTGTGTTAGTAAGTATATCATCATAACAGCCCATTAACGCCCCACTGCAGGTACGGGCCTCCTCCCGTGACCGACGGATACTTGGCCTACTAATACCACGCTGGCCAAAAGCATTGGTACAGGGTTTAATTTCAAGTTTTTCTTCTTTTAATTTCGTAAAGATAATATTGAGTCCCATAGTCGGTTTTTACAACACCCCTGCGATGAGATGGGGTGGTGACATATTGTATTCTTACTCCTTCACCACACAGAGATCATAATTTATCAAAATTTAACTTTACTTCATTCCATTTAAATCTTTCTTCTATGTGGTTCGCGACTAAAACATTCCGAAAAAAATCACTTAGACATTTCACATATCAAAAAAATGACTTTTTTGACTCAACATTCCACTAACCATTTGTTTAATGAAAGCTTAATTGCTTTACTATATTAAATGCTTCTTTATATCGCTTATGAGTGTGTGTATGGCTTAAAAGAATGGTTAATACCAAACATTATTACAATTTATTTATTCCCATAGAATAAATGAATAAAAAATAACGTAATATCTTAAACTAAAATGCCATATAAATAAATAATAATTTGACGATCAAATAAATTTAATCAATCAACTTGCCTATCGCAGTCCACTGCTTGACATAAGCGTCTCACAACACGCGTCTTATAATTATTTCAAATTACTTAATTACATTTTCGAAGTGCCCATTACGACTATTCATGATTGAGAAATGCAATGACGTGACAAGTCTAAAAAAAAATGTCGTTGTAGGGAATATCTAAAGCAAAAGATTGTGCAGGTAGTCAACATCAAGGTAGATAGATAAGATCAAAATTTCATCTTTAAAGTTATTATACGATTGTAAAAGACGCTCTGCCAAAAGAGATTTAATGTTTTGTGTTACCAAGTTTCTTCAGGCACGGATATCTTCTCAATAGGAGGAGATATATACATCTTGCGATTAACACGGTGGTACGAATAAAGCCTGTAGATTACGTTATACATCACATGTTATTTTTAAAGTAAAAACTCTTAAGTTTCTGGCTATAAACCTTTTGTTCAAGACATCTACGCCTAAGGCCCAAGTAAAATCTACTTATACGTAATTTTTAAGGCTTCATTTTTCCACCGTGTTTTCTCTCATTGTAAATATTATCATAAAATTCATTAAAATAAGGCTCATCAAAATAGGAGGCAAAGGTTTTTACAGGCTACGGTAATTGGTTATTATCTGGTGGCCTGTAAACTCGTTTACCACCTCACTTTACTAGTTCATAGTTCATTATTAATTGTTGCATGTTGTCATCCATTTATCATTACATTTAATACATACGCCATTCATCATTTTATGATTATATCTTTTGACCGCATAGTTATAGAGACGGGGTCTATGTGAATGAGTCAGAATCGAATAATCGATATAAATAACAACCCTTAGTCGACTATTAGAACACCATCTAATGAGTTCAGTCGGTATCACCATGTATTCTTACTCTATCACCACATGGAGAATACGTTGGTAATACCATATACAAACTGATTGGCTTATGGGGTCAAAAGATATAATCCAATCATGCATTTAACATTAGGATAAGTTGTAAATATTATAAGATCAGTATTATTAGACGTGCCTGGAGAAACTTGTGAACTGTATGAAAACGGAATTGTTTTGTTTGATAATCATCATCTTTATATCAACTAAAAGACCTTTACGGCTGCACTTAGGGCTTCTCTTAACGTTGGAGTCTGTCCTACTCAGCTTTTTCAGAGCCTTTACATCAAATCGGCTTTAACTTATCTCCCCATTACTACTTTAAACAGTCAAGCCTAAACGATATCTTTATATAGGCTTTTGGTGATCGTCTTTTATTGCATTTCAAAGCCATCTTATATAGTACTCTTTATACACTATTCACCCACCGACTTTTGTTCCATATTTGATGTGCGTATCTGTCTCCTAAGAAAACTTCTTTTCGAATATATTCTTATGACAATTTTATTTGTTATATCCCCCGCCATTATGTATACGTATCCAGAGATTATTTTATTTATTTTTTTAAGTACTTTTGTCCCAAAAAACAAAGGTACTCTAGTAGTAATTTAATAGAAAAAAATAGTTCCTTTTCTCGAAGGTACCATAGAGTTTAAGTTCAAAGTGAATAGGGTGTCCTAATTTCATTGACTTTTCAAAAATATGTATTACCTTTTGTTTATATAACTAGTAATTTTATCTGTATTTATTTCCGTAAGTTTATTGCTTGTAACTATGACTATTTGTACTTCTGACGTAAAAAAAACTTTTTCGATAACTGCAACTAGCACAGGACCGCTCATTGACGGCCTATTTATTACACACGCAACACTACTATAACTATAGACTTTTTTATATTTAAAAAAAAAACGGCCACTTTTCGAACTTTTTATATACTTGTGTAATCCTCTTTTGGGATTATTTATTATTGACTGCACGCTTTTATTGCAATAAGCGGTTACATATTCAGAAAAAAAAATATTAAAAGTGTAGAGTATTTTTAGTTTAGTCGACTAATATACTTTACAATTTTAACAATCGACTGTCTTTATTTAATTTGTATAATAGTGTCGAGTATTTAAATATAAATAGTTTTTACACAGTAGCCTCAACACCATATTATTTCAAACCCTCACGGAAATTATATAATTATATATTATATTGAGTATTAAAACTGGTGCTCAAGGTAAAAATGTATTTATTTGATTTTTAGTTAACGACTGATATGCATTTACGAAATTTTTTATTTTTATTTTCCACTAATTATTATACGACCCGAAAAAGTTACATTACCTAACAAAAAATTAGTAGTGATAAAATTATAATGTATAAGTAAGATTAAGATGTTAAACAAAAATATAAACTAACCAAAGAAGAATGGGCAGTTTTATATGGGGTGCGTCCCATGTGTTGTAACACTTTGTGACCTATATCATTTGAAAGATCTCAACGAGTGCTATGTTTTATTGTATGGGCATAACTCCGTATCTCGTGCAGGGAAACTGTTATAGGGTTTTAAAAAAAATAAAAAAAATAATTAAAAATGTCTTAACTAATTGGTCTTTTAATAACTACTACTAAAGAGATTTAAAGGTAGAGCCTACTTTGACCCAACACCCTTTCTGCCACCATTGTAAGCGCAGCGTTGAGAAGATTGCAGACATGTAAAATGTGATTTACGGGGGTCCTTCTGGGTAGAAGAGTTCTCAAGCTTTCAGAAACGTTTGTGCAATTACATGGACAAAGAAAAAACAGCTCCTTATGCTCCCCGCCATTTTGTTCCAAATATGACATCTGCTCTCTGGGTCCCAAACTCCCAACCTTTGTAACATGTTGCGACTAGATTTTTTTTTCTATAAATATATTTTTTTTTCATTAAAATTGTGTGCAGGTCAAAAGTACTGAGCTGCTAATCATAAAATAATTTTTGTATCAAATAAGGCTTTAATCGTACTTTATACTTTACACATTATACTTATTCCACTTACAATAACTGTAAACAATTTACAGATAGTAATCGTTAGTTTAGACCGTTATTAATAAGTACACAGTTAAAAATATATAAGTGAAAATGGTAAAGTTATCGCTAAATAAATCTCTTACGTAAATGTATACGTTATAGAGTTAAGGTTGAGAAAATAAAAATCCTCATCGCATTTTTCTCTACATAGCTGTTGATGTTGATAAGGTTGTCAATTATTATGACAGTATAAATATACAACTCCTTTAAATAGACCTGTTTTATTCACATATCTTTCAAAATATATTGAAAACACGAAAGTACAGCTCAGCAACAACACTACACCATGCTTCCAGCCCTCAGCCAATAGGCGTCCATTGCTGGAGATGGGCCAAATATCTACAAATATCTTTACTTTGCCGATCCTGTGACTACCTTTTCACTTGGCGCTACCCCGATATCACGCGATATACGCGGTCGCTTTTCGAAAACTTTTCTGCCTCATCGTCATTTGTAAGTTCTTCGTGTTATGTCGCCCCTTTAACGGGCAATCTTGAGTGCTCTATCGGTCACTTTAGTTCTCCTTATCACGTTTATCTCACTTCTGATTCAATTACGCAGGTCAACTCCCAATAAAGCTCTCTCCATCCCCCTGTAGATGACCAAAAGCCTTGTGATTTGACGAGTGACCCCCTTCTCGAAGTTGGACTTATCTGGCCTGAATGTCCCAGGTAAATAATATATTCGTGGACAACTTTGAGTGTAGCGCCTCCAACCGTGATTGAAGTGGGTGCAACATGAACATTTGCCATGATCTTGTTCTTGTTCGTGTCCATTTTAAGACCCACTTATTGAGAGATACTATTAGGGTCATCATTGACATCATGACATGACACCATTTTCGTTAGCAAATGAAGGTGCGTGCGTGATATACTCGCCATAATATATTGATGCCATTTTCGTTCCAGTCTAAGAGCCTAAAAGCATCTTCCAGTGCAGCGGTAAACAGTTTCGGAGATATTTAATCACCTTGTCTTATACCTCGCTGCAAATTCATAGTTCTTGATAATCCAGCCTCGAGACAAACCAACATAATGGCGTTTCATAACTAAGCACTGCAGTATTATGAAATATCGTTGGTGTACTTGGCATCGTTGGAGAGACTGCAACACTACACCAGTAAGTTAATAATGGCTTCTACACTAAGCGCAAACTTATTTAACCGACCTGAAGTTGTTGCAACTGACTGAGAAGATGTCATATTTGGAACAAAATGGCGGGGAGCATAGGGAGCTGTTTTTTCTTCGTCCATGTAATTGCACAAACGTTTCTGAAAGCTTAAGAACTCTTCTACCCAGAAGGACCCCCGTAAATCACATTTTACATGTCTGCAATCTTCTCAACGCTGCGCTTACTATGGTGGCAGAGAGGGTGTTGGGTCAAAGTAGGCTCTACCTTTAAATCTCTTTAGTAGTAGTTATTAAAAGACCAATTAGTTCAGACATTTTTAATTGTTTTTTTATTTTTTTTTAAACCCTATAACAGTTTCCCTGCACGAGATACGGAGTTATGCCCATAAAATAAAACATAGCACTCGTTGAGATCTTTCAAATGATATAGGTCACAAAGTGTTACAACACATGGGACGAAACCGCCCATTCTCCTTTAAGTTGGGTTATACTAATTTTATTAATTATTTTTTGGTCTCAGTTATGTCAAAGATAGAAAAGAATGTATGCCATGGTTTGTGGTTAGATTGAAGGTATGTAACGCATTAACTCCAGATTATTTTAATAAATATTATTTTGGAGCAATGTTGTTATTAATAAATATTGTATGTTCTCTGAGAACTTTTATTATGATAATCGTTTAGTCGATTTTCTAAGTCGCATCACTAGTGATGTGATTATTATGAGTAGTGCAGTCTTATGTCAGTAAAATACTTAGTATCGAATAGCGAACAATTTTGTAGTTGATTTAGTTACAATATCTCGAATAGTATTGTTTATTATTATTAGAAAATCGACTATTATAAGATTTATCCAGTATTTTCGTTTACCATAACGACTTGAATTTTCATATTTTTGTTAGTAATTTTTTGTGGTGCATTAATATTATAAGGCAGGGAGGTGTGACAAAATATATGAAAGATTATTGAAATTGATTTATAGAAAAAATGTTTATTTCTATTTTGTATTATAATAGGATGCCTGTCATCGATAAAAATTTACTTTTTAGTTATAAATATGAAAATTATTTTTACGTTTTATAAAAGATTATCTCCATAATTTTGTCACGAGGTGGTTTATCGAGCTATGGAAAAGATGTCATACTTAGTTAACTTTTCTAAATATTATAAATTTAATTAGATATTATTTGTAAAATTATATTAGCTAATTTAATTTCTTAGATATATTTTGTCCACCTGGCTTAATGTATATTGAAAAAGGAGTAATTTCTGTAATTTATTAATGAGACGAATTCTCTTTTGTAACGTAACGTATAATAAAATTGTCGCTAGCTGTAGGTTACCATAAAGTGTTGTAATTGTATTCTGTGTATTATTTCCAAGTCACATCATGTAAATAGATTTTTTTGGTATCGAATTATATTTTTTGTGATCATATTTTTGTTTCTTTTTTGTTTTCCTTTTTAGTCGATCTTTTAGTCGATTTTACCATAGACTATGAGGTCTGACTTATTGGTTTTTTTTCTTTAATTTTTGGGAATTTAAACAGTGTCGCAATTAAATAAGTTTTACAGTTTGTACTAGAAAACCATTTACCATATAAGTACTTAAGAGGAATGTTCACTGTGGTAAAGCTATAACTAAGTAACAAGTATGGGAGTGACGGTATATCGTAACCCGAGTGTTAGCTTATTGTTGTAAATGTAAATAACGCCGGCGTCAATAAAATGGTAAAAAAATAATGAAATTACATCGTTTTATTTATTACTTCATATAAAATTTCCCCTTACACATTTCACTTAACGATTCTAGTCTCAGAGTTCATATAACAATGCAATATGATGGTATAGAACTAAATGGAAAACGCAAATACAAACCTTGAATTAACTACCTGATGGCAGTTACTGTAAGTCTACGATTATTTCCTAATTCTCGATTTTCGACGTGTGTAACCTTATAAGGTTTAATGTCGAGTTTAAAGCATAAGCTAAACGGAACACTTGGAGGAGTTGGTGGTGTGGTGTGTTTATATGCGCTAAGAGGGAGCTCAGTATTATTTGTATGAAACTCCTTACTGCAACGGACACTAAATAATCGTAACGTAATCGGATTTTGCCGTTTGACAATGAGGAAAAAGGCGAGGCAGGTGCCGATCACTGTACGTTTTAATGTATGCTACACACCCTTAGTGTGCAGGGCATATTCCACCATGCAATTGTACAACAACAACTATACTTTATAGCAAACGAATTTATATTCGTCCTGGCCTTGACACTAGACAACGCCTCTTTGATGACCCCGGAATCGTCGAGTGAATGCTATGATAAATAGCATAAGGACAAACTTCAGTGGTTTATTTGTGATTATCATAACTACATTGTTTTTGATTCTTTTTGATTTAGTAATAAAATAAAACCGGTCAAGTGCGAGTCTGACTCGCGCACCGAGAGGGTTCCGTACAAACCTATTTATTTTCCCGCCAAATTGTGATAACGTCAGGATTCAGATGTTTAAATTCTATTTTTCCCGCCAAAATTCAAAGACGGCACGACTAAGCTGTCAATAAGTATTTTCCCGCCAAAAAACTATGACGTTAAAACTGATCTGTCAAAAATTATGTGACGTCACGACTCATCTGTCAAAAATTCAATGACGTCACGACTCAGCTGTCATAATATATTTTCCTGCCAAAATTCTGTGACGTCACGACTCATCTGTCAAAAATTATATGACGTCACGCACATCTGTCAAAAGTGACAGCTGTCAAAAGTGACACGGGTGTCTAAAATATTTTCCCGCTAAAATAATATGACGTCACAACTCATCTGTCAAAAATTCTATGACGTCATGCCTATCTGTAAAAATTGACAGCTGTCAAAGTGAAAGAGGTCTCAAGTATTTTCCCGCCAAAATAATATGACGTCACAAATCATCTGTCAAAAATTCTATGACGTCACGACTCATCTGTCAATAATTCAAAAACGTCACGGCTCAGCTGTCAAAATATATTTTCCCGCCAAAATTCTGTAACGTCACGAATCATCTGTCAAAAATTCTGTGACGTCACGACTCATCTGTCAAAAATTCAAAAACGTCACGGCTCAACTGCCAAAAATATTTTCCCGCCAAAATTCTGTGACGTCACGACTCATCTGTCAAAATTATATGACGTCACGGGTCACGTGACCAAAATTCTATGACGTCACAGGTCACGTGACTCAGCTTTCCCGCCAAAATTCAATGAAATCAAAATATAATATGATTGAAGTAAAAATTTAAGGTTTTCGGAATTTTCCCATTACATGTACAATAAGACCTTGCTTCATGCCAAATTTCAAGTTTGTAGGTAGACTGGAAGTACCCTGTAGGTTTTTGCCTTTACCCCTCTAAATTTGCGACAAAAACGGCTATATCTCTTGATTGCGTTGGATTAGCAGTTTGATTTTTTTACGGCACTAAGAGGCAACAAGCCTTAGTATTTTGTGAAAATTTCAACTTGATACCTCCACGCGTTCCTGAGATAAAAGGTCTTGACAGACAGACGGACGGACGGACGGACGGACAGACGGACGGACGGACAACAAAGTGATCCTATAAGGGTTCCGTTTTTTCAAAACTGGTACGGAACCCTAAAAATAAAGGTCCAACTCCAAAAAACGGCCCGGATCGACCAGTATCAAAACGCACGGACGTCGTCGCATATTACTACCTTCGCCGAGCGCATTCGGCGGTATTCGAACGTATGCGCTGGTAGCCGTACGCACGCGGACGGAGTCGATCGCATGTCAGCTGTGTTTGCCATTGACTTGGTAATATAAAATTTATACAAGATTTATTTTCGTTTAAAGACTGAAAAATTCGATACGATGCGGACCGTTTGGTGGGGTTGGACCTAAAGAGAGCAAACTTGAATCGTCCATCAACAGTACCTACATGTAGAAAGAGTTTTTAATGGCAATGGCTCTGTTTGTAAGCTTAAAAAAACGCAAGAAAAGATTTTATTCAAATGTGTGTAAAAATGAAACCAAGATGTAGAAAAAAGGCATTTTTTTTATTAAAAAAGAGGAAAATAAAATTACATAGAACACATCGCGCAACGTTTATAAATAATAATAATAGTATATTATATACTGATCCACATAAAACATTATGAGATAACAATCTTAGTTTACAAATGATACAATTACTATTTGTCATGTTTTGATTAATCATTTCCATTTTTATTACTTATGCTACAAATATTATGTACGCGGAATCAGAGTACATACAATTAGAAAAAAAAACTAAAATTATTTAACATTATAACCCAAATTGGTTATAATTACAATTAGTCGATTATAGGCACACTCTGGCTTTATTCGACTAAAATTTGTCACTTGTCACTTTAGTATACCATACTCTTATCCGATTAGGCATATTACATTCTTTATATATTTAGCCTGTTATTTATGGAGTAAAATTAAGGCACAAAATATTTGTAGCAATTTATTACATTGTCAGTCACTCTAAAAAAAATTAACTATACGCGTTCTTACATACTTACGACATATTATATGTGTAACTATTACTGGAAACAAGATCTTATAAGGATAACAATTATATTAAAGATAGACTGTTGAGGCAGTATAATTAATTACAAACCTTTTTCTCTATCGATCTTAAAAAAAATATTTTTGACAATTAATAGGCAGACTTTAGCTAGCTAAATAATTGATTTTGATTAAAAATAAAATTAAATATTGCATCTCCCAAAATTAAGTAACATATTTTTTTAATAACAACATTTTACCCACTTTATCTTTTTTTTGTTTAGAAATACCTAATAAAAAAAATCTAGTGAGTGACTTGTAAGAAAACTACTACGTTTCATTTCAATAAATGTAATATCGATTGCAAAAGTTTTAATCTGTGTTTGAATTCTTGTTGTAGTGTTACCAGTAATAGTTAGACAATTCCTACCTAGGTGGCCACTTTCAATTTAAAATGTCCAAATATTAATTTCTAAGACAGTAAGGTATAAATTTGAAAGCTCAAAGCGCGTGTTTTATAATAATATATTAGACTTATTGCACATTTGAAAGATTACAGATCACGATTTTGTGCAAAATAGCACATTTAATAACTAACAAATAAATATATCGAGACAAACAATTCCATCTTAAACACTCAGTGTTTCCAACAATAAAAAATATAAAAGAAAAAATGGTAACTTTTTAAATTTTTTGTAGTAGTAACTTTGAAGAAATGAGGTAGAAAAATTTTGTGTAAAAATTTTCAAATATGTTTTTAGCTGACATTATATTGTTAAAATTTCATACAATATCTTGTTAATGTAATCTAATATTGTTGCATTAAAATTTGCTTTGATGGTGGTTCTAGCGATACCTACACTAATCCTATAAATTTAACTGCAGGGGAAATGTGATGCACTCAGACATTGGCAGTGAATATTTTAATATTTTTAGTATGTTTAATATCTTTGACGATACATAAAGTTTACAACAGTTCTTTCATACAAAAAGTATCAAGATGTTATAAATTAATATTTATGTAAAGTTTTTTAAAATCCCTTTTCTACCATTTCTGTGCCAAAATGAATATAATATTTATGTTTATTTAGTTATTTTTTTATTAATCATGGCTGAGTATATCACGTTCCTACAGTGACATAAGCGATTAACATTGTCCAACATTATAAAAAGTCAGCAACGCTTAAAAATTCTACCTTTTTTTTTCACTTAAACACTATTTTTTTAAACTTCATATTATTTTTTTATATAAATATAATGTAAAAAGCCTATATATTGTATAATCATGTCAGCTGGCTACATTATGAGTTGTACTTATGAGAATTTTTATTTAATAATTAATTATTATTTTATTGTAATATTTAATGTGATGCTTTGTGCTCATTTGTAAGCGTTTGGTTTTAATTATTTAAATCACAGCATCCTTATATTTTTGTCTGCGTATGGAGATGCGATGTAACTCCTGAAAAAAAAAATTAATATTAGAAAATGACGTTAAAGTAGATTTTTACAAAAAGTAACACTTTTTTTGTATTAATACGTGACTAGTATGAGACTTGGTTTTTATATTTCGTGTATTATAATAGAATAAAATAATTCACAAATATAGATCGAAAACAAAAAGTAGGTATAATAAAATTAATTTGCAGTATTTGTTTGGTATTTTACTTCGTCATTTAGACAAGTCTTCGATTACTTTTGGGTTTAACTACCAAAGTTACTAAATGTAGACTAAAGAGACTAAATTAATAAAAAAGCCTTAAAAAGAAGTGCATCCTATAATAGGAAAAAATACATAAAAAAGGTGGAAAATAAAGAAAATCTTAAAATAAGTGCATATACGACACATACGACATTAAATATTTACAGACGTTAATAAATCGATAAAGCTATTTATCTATTTGCAACACTTTCCTTCATATTATGTAGCTTTAATAAAATTAGGTATAATTTAAATTGAATTAAAAAATTATTAAGTAAATGAAAATAGTTAACTATGTTACGATTTCTTTTAAAATATTAATAGATGCATAAAGGCCTGCACAGACGAGGGAATTGATCCGCATTTACATTAAATGCACACAGAGAAGTTGCCATAGATTGACGACATTGTGTACAATCTTTATAAAAAAAAATACAACTACAATCGACTAAAAAAATACTGTTTTTGTTACTTATGTAGGTACTTTTGTCTAGTCGGGCCATAGTTAAGTATGTAGTAAGAAATCAATTTCAAATGACAAATATTTGCCGAATAATTACTCTCGTCTGCACAGCCCTTGTCAAAAGGGTTACTAAATTTCTACAATCTGTTGCAATGATTTGTTATAGAAAAATCCATGCAACAAAGCTAAAACCTATAAAAAATTTATTTGCAAAAAACAAACAATCATGCGAAAACACACGAACAAAAACAATAAAATATTGACGACTACAAACTTTAATAGTTTTAAAGAACCTGAATGGAAATTGCTTGGTTTTATGATTTTTTTTTGTATTTTTTTATATTTTTACTTTATTTTTCTTGCAGTCTTCTCACTTAGCTTGACTTATTCACTTAATACAGGGAGCATGGATCTAGAAAAATAGTAAATTGCTTATTTTAGTATTTAATAATACTTCGTTCTAACTTATTATAACGTAATATCTATGATATGCACCTTATTTTACATACTAAATAAGTAATAGCAATAAAATCTCGATTCAGCATTCTTGTTGTTAAAAATGAGATAACATAAAATTATTATAAGGACTTTTACTGCTTCAAAACATCAATTAAAAAAAAACACTTTTTTGGTGTTGCAACGTAAGCGACACATTTCTACCAAATTATTAAAATACCCAAAATATTAAGAAAATGCCTTTTAATCGATTTGGTTTAATAATAACGTGCTTATCATAAATAAGTTATATGGAGTTCCTAAAGACGTAAAATGATGTGATTTAACTACTTGAATATTTACGTTTAAAACCTAATTTATTTCTAAATAAGCTTATCTGATTTTACAATGATAATAAATTTAACATATTAAGCTGTTAAGCAAAGCAAGTATTAATGATAATTATTTTTTTTTAATATTTAATCTTGCTATTTTTGTGAGTACTGATGATACGTGAGGTAATACAAAATAATTGTTGTACTTGTTTTTGTAGGGAAATTATTTATTATAGAACAAGATTTTATCTAGATCAAAGAACTAAATTCTACTACATTATAAAGGCCTGTTAAGATATTCTTGGCTCTCAACTTGACTTTATTTGCCTTAATAAATAATTTAATAAAAGAGATGGAGAACCTATTTTTTCTTGTTTACTCAATATTAAATAACTATAGTAAATTTAAAATAATCCATTCATTAACTAATCAATAATGGCCAGCCGAAAAATATCAAAATATTTATTCTGGTATTTAAATAAAATTATAAAATTAGTCTCAATGAATAATTCTTTTTATGCAAAAATACTGAAAATCACGGTTGTTTATAATTTGAATCTTTGTTTTATACACCGCTATATTATTGTATTCTTATTTGTATAAATACCAAAATAAATCAGCTATTTTCTGCTAATGGTATATAAATGATAAAAATAAATAAATACCTTCCATTTCCAAAACTATGGGAATGGGACCTTTGGCAGCGTTGAAAATAAAAATACATATAAGCAATATAGCATATTATATGAATTTAATTACTAGCCGACTAAAATAAAAAAGTATTTAAAAAGAGTACATTTTAAATAGTTCGAGTAGTATTGACTATTTTTTGAAAATTGTGTAGTTGCCATCGAAATAAATGCAGTCTATTTTAGTCGGGATATAATAGCGAGTAAGTTTTAAATGCGTTACTTTTATCAGAAATTTCAGATAGTAATTACTAATTAAGAATTTCCGATAAAAGTTATCTAAAGATAGCATGAGATATTTTAATAGATTAATTTAATATTATAATAAAATGCAGCATAATGTTGAGATACTAAAGTATTTAAATGTAATGAATGTAACTACTGAATAATATAATGTAATAAAGTTACTACTAGATGTGATAAGTAATAATAAAGATGAGAATAAAAACCTTTTTTAATATAATTTGTTATAATTATTCCTTAATTGCAAATTTATAAATATTGCAATTAAAAGAATTTGCGAAAACATTTGTCAAAAAACAATGTAGAAAGTTTTATTAACTTAGAATATTTAATAAAATGTTTTCACATCTAAAAGCTAAAAATACTGTATTGCCTTATTTATGCATTTAGGATAAATAAGGCAACAAGTTTTTTTATGATATATTAATTAAATGTTGAAAAATCTACTAATTTAGTAGAAATTGTGATATGTTGGCAACGAATTGCATTATAGAGTATTGTGAGAGTAATTTATAATTTTCCATGTTTATGAATGTGCGTTATATGTATACGTTCTTGTAGAATATTTTATGAAATTAGTATAACCATTAAATTTAACGAAATTAATCGAATCTAATTTCCATATTACCACTTTTCTACGCTGAAAAAAAGGTTAATTTTCTTCCAGTATTCACGAGGTCTTGGTCATTTGCGTGGATTATTCAGGTCTTCATTGCCCAAGCTAAACTTGCAACTGTACTTAGAGGACTCGGAATTTTATATATAAGATGGACTGGGATGCTCTTATGAATTACGTTTTAAAAAGTAAATAAAAGAGAGAGACCCCTCACATGGTGGACCGACGCCTTATTTAGGACGATGGGACGCCGATTGATGAGGGAGGCACAGAACTGTGGAAGTATTTGAAGTCCGATGCCCATTGGCTGCTATGATGAAGTAAATAATACTCACAGCTCCATATTCTGTACGGTGGACCTAGGACAGGTGGCTGGCACTTTAACGTGGCAATGTTTGTGGCACTTGAACAGACAGTCGCGGCACTCGTATCCTTGCTTGCCGAGCCGCCGCGCTATCGTCTTCTCGCATACTTCGCATACTGTGCCGCTGGAATTTTTAAGAAGAATACTTTATATTCTGAATCTTATGATTGCATTGATTCATCATCATAACAGCCCATTAATGTCCCACTGCTGGGACGGGCCTCCCCCCGTGACGAAGGGATACTTGGCCTACTAATACCACGCTGGCCAGACGGATTGCTATAGGGTTTCATTTCAAGTTTTCCTTCTTTTTATTACGTAAAGATAATATTCACGGAACTATAATTAATAAACTATTAAAAACCTAGTCGGTTTTTACGACACTCATGACATAAGATGGGGTGGTGACACTCTGTAATCTTACTCCGTCACCACACGGAGAAGCATTGATTGGGGGTTTGTATCTATTAAAGTAAGGTAACAAACACAGAGTTATAAAAGATACAGCTGGTTAAGTAACCTCGACGAGGTCATTCTATAGATGGGTGACCGTTCACGGGCATTTTTTAGAGTGCATGTATAAAGACGTTCCTTTCTCGTCGTTACGTCATAGGTCTGTGGGCGGCTTGAACAACTCTCAATAGCAAGTTGTCCACTAACCAAACAATTGAATTTGGCGCTAAAATATCGCCATTTTGTTTTTTTTTATTTTAATATCTGGATATCCAAACAAAATCAAAATTTAAAAAAAAATAAGATTTTGGCGCTAAATTCAATTGATTTTAAATATTTTTTTTATAACATAAATTGTCAAAAAGTGTACTCATTTTGGTAAGGGGTTATTGTTCTAATAATACTAATTTCCTTTATTACTCACCCACTAAGATGTTTAGCAATAAAAGTATGCTCATTATAAATATGCAGTTTTATTCCCTTCCGCCGCCATCTTGATCTCTGTGCTATAGTCAGGGGAACTAAGTAATGTTTCTTGATTCCTGCCTCGATGGTCTCCAACACGAGGGTCGAGGCCTCGTGGATGAAGGTCCTAGCTGATGCTGTACTGAATCCGGACATCTCGCTAAGAGAGGACCTTTAGATTTAATTTTTGAACACGAATATACGGAAAAGATGAACGATGACATGCAAAATACGGTTAAATTTCGTTTATTTCAAATGATTACAAAACATATTATTGTTTATATAAAAATAATGAAATATAAATAAATAAATTCATAATACAAAAGAAAAACCAAGCATAAACACAAATAAGTCAAAAGAATAAGCAAATAATTATTCATGAAGCAGAAACATTCAAGCAAATGTAAATAAATATTTTAGTAATGAAAAACCAGGTGTTACCAGATTGTAGAGTGCCATTACCCCCAGCGCATGTGAGTGTTGATAGATGAAAAAAAGATAAAAATACTATATTAATTTTTTTTGGTAGTTTTTATATGGCAAGACAGCATTATTTTGAAGTTAATTGCGGTGATGTTAGATGTTAATTTATGTGTAATTATTTTATTTTAAATAAAGGAGAGTAAGGATAAATTAAGGTGTTTCTAGTAAGTTAACTAACTTCTTAAGCAATTCGCGAACTTCTCTGATCAAGTTATTTGGCGATTATTGTAGGCTATCGCACCAAAGGGTTCGGGAATTCCTTCCTATGCCGAACCATTAAGTTGTGGAACCAACTTCCGGCTCACGTATTTCCTCCATCGTATGATATTGGGTTCTTCAAACGCAGTGTTTTAGACTTCAACATACCATTATTATTAAGAGAAAAGAAGTTTGTTCAGCCACTAGATTGTTTAACTAAATGGCAGAGAAGATCCTTTAAGTCTAGGAAAGGGTCTAACTAAATATACATTTAGACTCACTCTTTTCGATCTTTAAGAACTGATTGTTAAGTATCACTTGACAATTAACCCCGTTACTCATAAACGCATCTTAAATTTTTAGTCAATTCTTACGGTTTTTTTTGGCATAAGGTTGATTTTCCTAATAAAAATCTCGCTAAATAGTGATTATATTTAAGAGGCGTTTATGAGTAAGGGGGTAACAGTATAGACATAATTTAACCTTATTCACCCTTAGATTGATTTTAATTTAAATTATCGTAATTATTATTAGTATTAAATAAGTTAAAAATAATGAAGTCTTGCCAAAATATTAATTTCAATTTAATGTGTGTTTATTATAAAGTTAAAATATTTTTTTAGATATATTTATTTTATTGCATTTGAAGGAAAACATTGTAACCTATTCAAGAAGAGAAATATACAGAAAAATATACAGGTACCTAGAATTTTTGTAAAGTAATTCTATAACTACCCACAACCTTTTAGAAAAATCACAAAAAATTGTATGGTAGAAAATACAACCTAATACTGTCAAATGAGATGAATGGAAACTTGTGGGGTGAATAGAAACTTCATCATCATCAACTAGTCTATTGCAGTCCAATGCTGGACATAGGCTCGACAGAACTCGCTCCTGCGCCTTCCGCTACCAGTCCGACCCAGAGACCTTTATGAGGTCGTCCTACATTACGTTTGCCGAGTCGCGGTCTCCACTCTAGGACGCGTTTGCTCCAACGGCCATCGGTCCTTCGACAGATATGACCAGCAATTGGTGCAAAGCACGATTAAAGTCAAAGTCTTGGATTCAAATCCTATTTGATATTATCATTTATGTGATCCACTAACTATTGTTATAAGCCTGGATGTTTTTTCTGTCTTTAACTTGAGATATTTTTGAAAATCAAACGTGATTTTATTTTTTAAATTTAAGTAATATTTTTTTACAAAATAGTACAACAATTCAAATGTATCATATATCATTCATGGGACAGAAAATCGTTTAAGTTAATAATTAGTGTAACTTTATTGAATGTATGAGTGATATGAAAGATGGTCATACCTCCTGGAAGTCCTAGATTCATCCCCGGACTGCACCGGCGAAGCACCAGCAGAGTATACGTTTCTATTTGGGACGGCTAGAGCTTTATCTGGAATGATACAGTATATTTTATTAGATACTAGCTGACCCGTGCCCACTTAAAAAAAAACGCGTCCCTTTTTCAAACATATTTCATTACTGCTCCTCTTCTATTAGTCATAGCGTGATACTTTTTACCGATTTTTTAAAATCGGTTCAGTATATCCAGAGATTACCCTCTACAACGTCACAAACACACAAACTTTACCTCTTTATAATATTAATATAGAAGGATAGATTAAGCACAAGTGCTTACAGTAATTCAAAACAAATCCTCGCCATATGAAACATCATAATTTTAGTGTTATTGATCATGATGCATCAAGATTTGTTACCCACAGATCGCGTAGCATCTTTTAAGTTTTCGGTAAATTCTACATGTGTGTAGCAAATTTTCATTCAATTGAATTAGCAGCAATTGCCGAAAGAAAAGTATCTGCAACTCATTTCCTTATTTAATTTGTTGGTAAAGCAGTTACCTATCTTGGTTTAAACAGTTGGAAACTATGTGATATTCATCATAACAGCCCATTAATGTCCCACTGCAGGGACGGGCCTCCTCCCGTGACGGAGGGATACTTGGCCTACTAACACCACGCTGGCCAGACGGATTGGTTTAGGGTTTAATTTGAAGTTTTCCTTCTTTTTATTTCGTAAAGATAATATTGACAGATAGTCCCTTAGTCGGTTTTTACGACAGCCATGGGATGAGGTGGGGTGGTGACATATTGTATTCTTACTCCGTCACCACACGGAGATGTGTGTGATATTAGTGGTATAAAGACTGTAGTTACCATGGTTATTCCTCTCAGCACTGATGCTGCGGATACGTGACTGATTCTCCACCTCCGAGTCAGTTAGGTCGAGAGACTGGTTTCTGTTGCGGGATCTGCCCAGTCTGGAAGTAATTGCAAACTTTTGTTTGTATGTCCTTAATTTTAGCTAATAGTATATACGTTATTATCTGAGTTTTAAAAGAGATAGAAGATATTAGATAAGAATAGAAGAAACGTAAGTGCAAGTGAGATAGATATAGAGGAATGTTATGGACTTCAGGCTCACATTATAACGCGATATCTATAGAATAGTAATGCATGTCTCTCTAAACTATTGATTTATTACGACTTGATTATAAAGGTAAACAACTATGGCGTCATGTCAACAATAGACTAAAGACTTGTCTTTGACCTTTGATAAATGTAAGGATAAATTCTAGAATCTACAAATGTCAAATGGTGAAATTAATTTATATCTGTGAAATTTGACGCTTGAAAATATACATTTATTAAAAATTTAAGAAAGATAAGTGGTTAAATCAAAGTAATTTACGTGTTTTCTTTTGCATAAGTAAACGTTTAATGCTACTCTACAGAAATTTTCATCCATATCAAAATGTGCTATTGATGTAAAAACTAGTGAATTTAAAATATGTGGTGTTTGTTTACAAAGTTAATCAAGTAAGGATCAATACCCTATACAGTGATTAATTATAAGCACAATCTTTAGCAATGAATCCTTTACAGATTATACATCTCACAAGAGAGTTTACACGGTACACTAGCGCTGCCAATTGAAAATAATTCGCAAATAGAAACATTAAGCAAACCACAATGTCAATAAATGTTTTAAATACAATATTTGTGTGTTATCCAAATACTTTATTGCCTTTTCTAAAGATTTAGTTTTGAACATTTTGCATTATTGATGCGCATTATGATTTTTTTTCAATTGGCGGCGATAGTGTGCGTAAGTGTTCTTACATGGAATCTACATCTCAAATTATCCCAAGTCATGTAAAAAATAAAATAGTAATAGTAAGTAAGTGTAACAAATTACCTTCTCTTTATGGTCCCAAAGAAGTCTCGTCTTTTCTTCCGCGGCGCAGGCTCCGGGGGGAGCTCATTTGGGTGATTCACGTAGTCGCCTTGCTGTGGATATACATACATATTAACGTGAGACTAATAAATAAAATAAAAATATAGTCCAACTGAATTTTTTATGTTACTTTTATGATTGCGTTTTGCAATGTATGAAAAAATATTTTAATATTACTCATACATTCACGCCATCTAGTTCCAAAGCGGAGCTTTTATTATGACAAGTATGAAAAATACATAATTCTTCTTCTTTCTTTTATATGTATGGCAAACTAAAAATACATAATTATTTGTTTGTCATGTCATTCAGTCTAAAACATCATTACATAAAGTCTAATTTGACACTTTACGGGAGCAAACCATTTATGTTTTATCATATTATGTATTATTTTGTATGTAATTTGCTAAGAAATTAGGATACCTAGTTAAAGATGTGACGTTATAATATATCAAGATATATTGGTATCATAATAAAATTATAGAAAGAAACTTAAAAAAATAAAATTTAAAATAGAATGTGCAGTATATTATAAAAGGAATTGTGATATTGATTTTAAAATAGTTCCATAGAAATATAAAAGAAAAATAGTAGAAGTCGTCAAAAACACACAAACAGAAAAACAAGATTAGTAGTTTAGTATTAAAAACCACAAATTCTACCTTACCTCATAATCGCCATTAGTTTTAGCACCGTTCTCTTTTATCCTGACAGTCTTTCCTGGTGATTGACTAGGACTCGGTGTAACCAGCTTCTCATTCAAACTTTCATCTACTTTACCCGTCTCTTGAGGTAATTCTTTATCTGCATCTGCCCTCTCAACTTCGATGAATTTCCCAGAATCCGTCATTTCAACCTTTTGTGGTAGATTTTGGAGTGTTAGTGTGGCAACACAGCACGCAGGGTTTATTGTTGTTTTGTGACGTAGTATAGTGCAAGTTTTTTTTTATATATTAATGGCTTCAAAATTATCTATAAGCTAAATTCGAATAGCTTATTTTTATTGTAAGTAATGTACCTATGCTTACAATTTATTTTTATATTTCTGAGTCATAAAACAACAATATGAACAATCATGCTTAGGGTACAAACAAAAAATATTTACAAAAACTTTCAAAAATTAACACAAATTCAATGCAAATCACATGAACTAAGGTTATGGAATCGTAACAATTGTCTAACATCTATGTTTTTCTTTGCAACACTATTTGCAAAATTGGGACGACAAGCAACGTTCTTTTTAATAAAAATGGCAATTTAGCGAGCACTTAAATTAATTATTGTAACATACGTTTAAAGCTTACAACTAAGCTTTAATAGCATTATATCAGTGTGGTGACGGAGTAAGAATACAATAAGTCACCACCCCATCTCATCCCATGGGTGTCGTAAAAACCGACTATAAGTGAATAACCGTAACTATAATAATAATAATTGTCAGAAATGAATTGAATTGTCCACCAACAACTTGCTCTTAAATATCATCTTGTCGATGCAGAAGTACCGTATTATAAGTATGTACCCGACCCGGTTCTCGAAAATAGTAGTGTTACATTATATTGGGACCGATCTATCATCACTGATCGGACTATTGTTGCCAATAAGCCAGATATTGTGGTGATAGATCGGTCAGAACGCCGTGCAATGATAATCGATATCACCATTCCTCATGACGAGAATCTTGTTAAAGCAGAAAAAGACAAACAAACGAAATATTTGGACTTGGCTCACGAGGTTGTCGACATGTACATAGTACTTTCGGTCAATGGACTTATTCCAAAGAGTCTCTATCAACACCTACGGAGACTCTCGCTTGACAGTTGGATCATAGGTCTGATGCAGAAGGCAGTACTGCTTGACACGGCACGCATTGTGAGGAGGTTCCTGTCTCTGGAGCCCTAACCACCGGTAGCTTGGTCCCTGTACCCGATGCCGGTGGGTCTACCTTTTTTTTATATTTTTAAATGTGTTTATTTTTATCATATTATATATGTTATTATTATTATGTGTTTATTTATATTTAAACATGTAAATTAATGTGAAAAATGTAAATAAAGAGAATAATAATAATGTTTATTTTCCAAAAGCTTACACATAGGTTGACATCATTGTGACATAAATAAGACAATTCTTTTACAATAGGTATTGACTATTTGAGAAGACAGCTATGTTTCTAGTGAGTTAAACTCTGTCACTTAAACTAGGTTAACCTGTATTTTAAGTGACAGTGTTCGGTCATTTAGTTGGGGTCATGTTCCTGTATGGTTTATAGCGAGTGCACCATAAAAAGTGTCATGCCTGTTGAATCTGTGTGATGTACATTAGTGTATGTGACTAAATGCTAAAGGAGTGTGTGAAAGTGTAATGATGTGAAGAGGTGTGTATGTGTGCATGTGTGTGAAAGTGTGTGTGTGTGTGTGTGTATGTATGTCTGTTGGTATGAGTGGATTTGTCAGTTAAATTTTGATGCAAACTACTATCTTTACGAAATAAAAAGAAGGAAAACTTGAAATTAAACCCTATACCAATCCGTCTGGCCAGCGTGGTATTAGTAGGAGAAGTAACCCTCCGTTACGGGAGGAGGCCCGTCCCTGCAGTGGGACATTAATGGGCTGTTATGATTACATTAATTATTGTAACATACGTTTAAAGCTTACAACTAAGCTTTAGCAAATTAGGTGGAAGGGCTCTTTAACTATTAAAAAAACTTAATCCAAGTTCAATACCAGTAGATAAATTAATAGGTCGTTGCCTTTATTAGTAAGACGTGCCGTCTAAGTTGGTATCACCGTTATCGCCATCTTATTTCACCATCACGCAGTAGTGGGTAAAAGGGTACAATAGCCAACTTTAAGCCTCATAACCTTGGTTAGAGTAGCCAGAGCTTATTATACGCTCTGGGACATATTTTTTGACAAGATGTGGGTTTTTTGACAAGTCAGAAAATGTTGTCATCATACTTTTTGTATTCATAATTTAAAGTTGTTAATGTTTTCTTAAAATTAAAATGTTTAATTCGTCTATTACGATCCTTTTATTTGGTTTCGCTCGTCGGGGGACGGGAGGGGTAAGTGGGGCTCCCAGGGGTAACCCCCAGTGCACCCACTAAAAGTCCCCAGTGGCACTCCTTCATCGCCTTCTTGGCACTCCTTGAATTAACAACTAACCTTGTATGAGATGGAATAAAGACAACTTAAAGGTAAACATAGGATCCATGCTGCATCACAAGGATAAATTATTCCTAAGTAATTACCAAACATGGTTTTTATAACAAAAACGACATTCAATTATGCGTTTACGGATATTTTAACTAACATATGCTTAATAATATAAGTGCTCGCTTAATTAATTCTAATTATTGATTAAATTAAGGTAAAAAAACTTACCTTAATGAATTTCTTCGGTTCCTTTTTGTTATCACAGGACACACGCAGGCAATGGAAATAAAACCATAACATAGGTTAGGAATATATTTACACACTATTTACAAAAGGGTTGGGTTCTTAAAACTTGGGGTTCTTACTAGGGTTTTATAGACTTGGCTAGGCTATATTGAGATTCCTTTTAAATATGTTTACTTAGTTACCCCTTTGTTTAGTTAGTTCTCATTTTATTCCTAAGTTTAAAGTATCCCCCAGAGTTGATATAACTTTAATTTTACTTTATTACAATGTTTAATTAACCTATATAATTCCTAAGTTTCAATTCAGCGTACTTGATTTAAATCTTTAAATATTATTCCTGCTTTTAAATTCATTTATTTCCTACAATAAAATGTATCTCTTTTACTTCAGTATTTTTATGTTTAAATTAATTCTATATTATTCCTGAATTTAAATTTCATGTCACTTCTACCATAACAATTATCTAATTTTATTTAAATCTTATAATTTCTAGTTTCAATAAATTGCAAGATCTCTATAGACATAAACGTAACAGCGAAGTTGTATATTTCCAAGCAGGTATGTTTTTCAAGGGAAAGCAAAGGGTTCCTTAATTAAGGTACTGGGTACTTATTAAAGAGTAGGTACTTTAATTAAAGTATTTAAACTAAAACATAATTCACAAAAAGACCCGATCTACATCACTAGATGGGCGAAAGAAAGATTGGGAAACAATAAACAATTACCATTTCAAAGACTAACCAGAAAAAATCTCTTCACTATATGGTAAACACAATAATTTACCCTGTTATTTTGCTATTTTTCCCCCTGATATTTTTGTATTTACTCTGTCTTTTTTAAATTTACCCTTATGTATTTTTGTAGTCAACTTGCTATGTTTTAATTAGATTAATTTTACAATTTACCCTTTTATATTTTATGTAATTTAACCCTGTTTAATATGTATAATTGACCCTCTTGTAATTTGTAATTTACCCTTCTTATTTTTTAATTTACCCTCTTATGCTTTATTTTACCCTGTTATATTTACTTATATAATTTATAACTAGTAAAAAGTGTTATTTTTTCTGGTCAATCTTTGACATTGAGAGTTAAATTTACCCTCTGCACGGAGTGAATGATGAGGGTAGACTTGTTGGCAGCGTTGGTGGGACTAAGTTCTAATTCACGAAGCGCTGATTCTGTCAGTTGAGAGTTGTCGTGGCCTAGAAATAAATGAATTAATTAATTAGAATTAAATGTCTATGTCACATTATTATCTGTTTTCAGGATCGTGACAAGTGTCGTTCTGTCATCTCTGCCTACCGCGGACGGGATAAAGCGTGAGTTTATGTATGTATGTCTATATAGCACAGTTTTGGCCGCTTTTTCCACTTTGTTAGGACCTAATCTAACAACCTATCTACTTGTACGTGATGCCAATAGCTTTTGCTAAATAATAAAAAATAATCTTATCTTACTGCACTTATATACTACTAATATATGGGAAAGTTGTAGTTATTCGTAGGAACGAATACTAGTTTTAACCTTTAACTGTTGACATGCGGTCTCACAGGCCGAGCGGCGTTAGTGATTTGTTATTACACCCCCTTCCCAGCGCTTCATTTGTTTATACTTCCGAGTACCTTCAAGTTTAGTCCCATTTACGACATAGAGGAAGAAAGTTGCGTCGCACGGACCCAAATAGGTAAGTTACAGTTATTTAAAGTTCGACAGCGGCCTCTCAGGCACGATGTCACCACTCACGTAACTAAATGTAAAAATTTTCATTACTCGCTTTCTTCTTATTTTTACAGTTATTACTACAACATGCACAACTGTAAACATTAAAAAAAGAGGCGCAGGTAGTCGGGAGTAGTGCTAAGCACTAGAACACAATATTAAATTGAGGAATGGTTGGTACAGGAAGATTTAAGTGGTTCGGAAGCCGAAGACGTTCCCGAAAATTTACACCCGCAGCAAAGTGATCATAACTCGGAAACGGAACCAAGTAATAATGAAGATGACGAACTAGTAATACACCACACTGTGAGCCAGGTGTCAACTTAGGACAAACGGTCTTCCGGAAGTTATAGTGGAGATGAACCTCTAATAAGACGACATAAGTTTGGCCACTGTCAATTTTGTCAATTCTATTTTTTTATTTCAGTATAATTTTTTTCTTAGTTAATTACTATCTACTCTTTATAATAAAAAGTGTTATTTAATTAAAATGTTGATTATTAATTTTTTTATTACTAATTATTGATCTCATCTATGTTTGGTTGATTGAAAATATTACTTATAGCTGTGATGCCAAGTTTCCTAACAAAAGTTATATTTAGAGTAAACTTATTTGTTTAATTTTAGCCAGTAATAGTTGATTATACTATTTTAAAATACCATAATAAGCTACCATACTTAATTTCCATGTTATAGACCAAACACTGCAGCGGCTTCTCAGACCGCACGTCACCAGTTACGTTACATAATAAACATGTCACCAGTTAAAGGTTAATTTAAATTTTCCAATTTTTTGTTTTCGTTGAAACAATATAGTTATGTAAACTTACCCATTGTTAACTTTAACGACAATAAGTGTTTTTACTCCGTTCGTACCCCATTTGAGTACCCTTTATTAAATACCCCACTACAGTTGGAATGCAGGGAGAGACTTTCAGTACAACTTTACCTTTTATCGTTAGCTTTTTAATCAAGATTTACCCCA
Source organism: Schrankia costaestrigalis (assembly GCA_905475405.1). Lineage (NCBI taxonomy): Eukaryota > Metazoa > Arthropoda > Insecta > Lepidoptera > Erebidae > Schrankia > Schrankia costaestrigalis. The sequence continues at coordinate 2,585,968 of FR997852.1, forward strand.
TACAAGGGTAAGAGAAGTGACAAAAAGCTATAGCATTCGTATTCCAAATATTTTATCGACCTTGCGATACATTTAACCACTTCTAATTTTAAATAAATAATTCTCCGTGTGGTGACGGAGTAAGAATACAGTGTGTTACCACTCTATTTCATTCCATGGGTGTCGTAAAAACCGACTAAGGGAATATCCGTGAATATTATCTTTAAGAAATAAAAAGAAGAAATTAAACCCTATACCAACCCGTCTGGCCAGCGTGGTATTAGTAGACCAAGTATGCTTCCGTCACGGGAGGAGGCCCGTTCCTGCAGTGGGACATTAATGGGCTATTATGATGATGATGAATTTTTAATAAACATCCTTATTAACTTAATATCTCACCATTTTGTTTGAATATAGTCTTGGTGGTGGTGGTGAGATGTCCGTGTGGTGACACAGTACGAAGGCTCTCCTTTATCTTGACGGGCCTTGAGCCTAAGTCCGGGATGTCAGCGCCTTCGATGAACAGGAACTAGACAGAAATAATATATGTATGTTTTTTTTTTATAGATTGTGTTAAGAGTTAATTAAAATTAACAGGAACTTTATTTATTTACTGTATAGGTTTTAGATTTTTATTAGTTTTACCCTAATGGTTGAAAAGTTTAGAAATAATTACCATTTTACTATAAAATGCCATATCACTACGCGGCTTTATACGTACACACGTAGGTAGTAAGTTATTATCGCGACACTTAACTAAAAATATCAACGATGTTTCTACTTTCGCTCGTTTTTTCCGTAGGTATTCAAGATGACACACTAAATTTGCATTTTTATCCCGTTTATATAATATTTATAATAATGAAACGCGATAGTTTAAAAGTTATAATATGTCAAGCTTTTCACAATCATTGTCTTTTTGTTATGTAAATTTGAGAATGTGTACCTTTTTTTAATTTATAATTTTACCCTTTAACTTCAAAAGTTTAACCCATTTCACACTTAACGTTTTACGCTTTGGGTAAAAAACTATACCAACAGAAATATTTTACATAAACACTAACATGATTACAGGGCGGCCTATTTTTGCATTGGAACATGTCTTATTAAAGGATGTTAATTATTTTTATTTTATATTTATTCTAAATATTATCATTATCACAATATAAACAATGTAAGACAAAATGGGGTAAACTAAAAAAAATGTGGACAATACCTCAACGGTCAGCGTGCCGCTGACATCATGTTCCTCCATAGGTCTGGTCTGCAACGCGATCTGTTGTCTCTGGGAGGGAGCTGCCAGGAGCTCGTCTATGCCCACCAGCCCTAGACCTAGGAACCTGCAAGGTACAACTTAATATTAGGTCCTTATCTATGAAAATGGCTTTTTGAATGAAGATCTTAACAGAAGTTTGATTTTTCATACTAACGTTTTCTTAGTTTTTTCAATATCTATTTATTAAACTTAAGGCGCGTTTCCATTATGCAAATTGTATAGTGGAAACAACAACTTGCAAACAAGTTGCAACTTGTTTGCAAATTAAAAAGAAACGCGCCTTTATTATAATGAAATTTGGTATAAGTATGGCTCACATTTAAGGTAACTTATAGCATTTTAATCATAGGGAAAAATAACAGGGAAAAAGTAACAATTAAACAAATATAAGGAAGTATTCGTGAATATTATCTTTACGAAATAAAAAGAAGGAAAACTTGAAATTAAACCCTATACCAATCCATCTGGTCAGCGTGGTATTAGTAGGCCAAGTACCTCTTCATCACGGGAGGAGGTCCGTCCGTCCCTGCAGTGGGACATTAATGGGCTGTTATGATGATGACCTATTAAAACCGTTATTTAAAGAATGTCTGACCTGTGTTGTGAAGCTCCACCTCCAGGAGAAGGAGGTCCTGTTCTATCGTACACCTCGAACAATAACTCCGCTGTCTGCGGGGACAAGTCACTGGAAAGATGGACCATTAATTAATAATTGACGACCTCTATGGCCTAGTGGTTATATAACATGACTGCTACGCAGAGGTCTTGGGTTCGATTCCCGCTCAATGCAAATCTTTGTGTGCATGAACATGATTGTTTGCATTGGTCTGGGTGTTTGAAAATATCAGTCAAAACTGGTTTTAACTAGGGGCGTCAGTCAAAACTACTTTTGACTGGTTTTTTCAGTCAAAAGTGGTTTTGACCGGTTATGAGTTTTGACTATAACAAGTATACTTACGTAAAATTTTATACTAATGCTGGTCTATAAATTTTATACTAATGCTGGTCTATAAATTTTATACTAATGCTGGTCTATAAATTTCAATTTAAAGTAATATAATTGTTTTTTATTGTAATAATTTGTGTGACCTTTTTGTGATGTATTTTTCTGGTTATTGATTTTGTTTACCTACTTTAAAATGTGTAAGTATGTTAATTAGTGCTGATCAAATATGCTGTCCGTATACTGCTTAGGAGGGCACTGAAAACCAGCGTCATAGTCTCAAGACTGTGGCATATGCTGAGTGTCCCCCTTTTGCACGATGCTGCAGTATTAAATATCTTTTATGTGTCTCCTTTTTAATATTTTTGTTTTTTTTTGTAATTTGTACCTATTTTATTTTTTATCTTTAAATCTGTAGCTTGTGCAATAAACGATTTCTATTCTATTCAGCTGTTGGAAGTAAACTTGATGTAAAAACTTTGTTGGGAAAACTTTTATAATTGGCTAAAACCCGACTGCACTTCTGGAAGAATTTTGTTCTTTTCGATGTACTGTGTTATCTGCTGAGCCACCACCCTCTTCAGAACCTTCGATGCACAAGGGAGAATGCTAATAGGACGAATATCTTTAAAATCCTTAGGATTACTTACCTTAGGAATTGGTCTTATTACAGCCTTCTGCCATTCGCGCGGGAATACACTGTCCTCTAAAGATTTATTAACGATAGCTGTAATACTAGGCAATATATTAGGCATAGCAAGCAATAACATGTCCAATGTCATTCCATCGTGACCTACAGCATTTGACTTCAGCGACTTCAGTATTACGAACACCTCTTGTTCTCCCACTGAGCGAAAAGAAAAAGTACTGCAATCATTAAAGCGTCCGTCAAACGCTGAAAAACAAGATGCCCCTAAAACTGTGAATTACCTGGTACCTGCAAAAAATGGTCGTTTATTAGATTAGGATCGTGGTATATGCCTGATGGTAGTTCAGCTTTAGTTTTTATTCGTACATTTCTTTTAATATGCATCCACATTGTACGAGGATTATTTTGTTTGTTTACGTAACGCTCATAGTACGCCTTCTTTTCTGCAAACAGCGCCTGATTAACTGCGCCTTTCAAACTTTTATAGTAATCTTTTTGATTACTATCGGTATGTGTTCTACTACATTGTAAAGCGACATGGGCCTCATTCCGTCGCTTCATCATTTCCCTAATATTGTACGTTACCCACGGGTGTTGACGTTGCTTAATACAGTAAGTACGTAGTGGTGCGTGAACATCGTACAACATCAGCAAAACAGATGAAAAAGCTTTTACCATTTCGTTTACGTCAGGCAACGACTGTATATATGACCAATTTATATCCTCCAAGTGACTACTAAAAATGCTTTCATCAATATCACGCAAGTTTCTACGATTCACTCTTTCCGGCCTAGGTTTGTCCTTACGGATGTTCATTTGACACGATATAAGGGCATGGGCGCTCAAATCGGGTATATACTCTACGCCAATTGATTGGTTTTCTACATTCGTGCATACGAGATCAATCAGCGTCTCACTAAACTCAGTGAAATGTGTGGGTGAAGTGACACACTGATGTAGGCCGTGACAGGTTAAGAATTCGTTTAATTTTTTATAATTAGAACAACGATCTTCTATGCAATTAATATTGAAGTCACCTAGCAAAACAACATATTTATGGTATGGAAAACTACCCAGACTCTCAGACAACGCGTTCAGAAACGTATCAACGTTTAACCATGGTGGTCTGTAGGCTGTTCCGACTATCATCTTTAAGCCATTTATGGTTAGGCTCAGCCACATCTGCTCCACGAGAGGAGCCGCAGGGTGGGGTAGTGTACGAGCCGTTATTCCGCGACGTATGTAAAAACCTACACCACCGCCGCGCGAGCGGACTTGCGCAGGACGAGGCACGTGACGCAGACGATACCCGGGCACAGCCGGCGCCCGACCTTCCTCTCGCAACTCGCAACTCATTTTCTTTATAGAGGTCGAACATTATCAGTACCAAAAACCCTGTCTAAGTCAGCTTCCGAGCGAATGCGATATACTTGGGTTCCATTGTCACGTCTTGCCAATATCTTTCCGTCTCTAGTCCAAACGAAGCGCCAAGACAAACGTCGACTAATTTCCCGTGCTTTGTAAAACAGCTGTCTATTTATTCGAGTCAGACGTTCGTTTACATATACAGGACGCGGTTCCGAGCCGGGAGTGAGGCCCTCAGTGGTTAGGTGTCTACGTACACGTGCGGCGCTCAGAAGATTAGCGCGTACGTCACGTCGTGCCAGTCTCACGACTATAGGTCGCGGCTTGGCACCCTCCCCCGCACGTGGTGGTCCAGATCGCGAGCAGCTCACCAGGTCCCGTTCCTCCAGCTCCACACCAAGCTTGACTGCGCAGGCCATTACCAGATGAGTGGGATTTTCTCCTCGTACCTCATTAATACCACTTATCTCCACGTCAGTACACAGTATCTCCTGGTCTCGTTCGTTGAGGTCGACTTGCAGCTGAACCACATTTTCCTGCAGAGATCTGATCGTATTGGTTACTGTAAGGTCCTCCTCATTTTTAGCTGGTGCTGAAAGGGATTCCACTTTTCCCTCCAACAGATCTAAACGAGACTCACATGCACTCACCGACTGTTTTAACTGCAATATTTCTTTTCGTAGGCCTCGCATCTCCTGCATGGACTCGCGCATCTCCACTCTAAATGCCCTGATTTCCTCTAAAAGCGAGCTATGATCAGCATTATCAGCAATCTCTCGCTGTTCGACTAACTTTATTGGTGTATTATCATTATTGCTCCTGGGCATTTTTGCACTGCAATCTGGACATGCCCAGGAGGGGGACACCACTGTGCTCTGGTCGAATCCTAAGCACTTGCGATGAATAAAACTTTTGCATTTCGGACATTTAATAGCGATGCCCTCTTGTGCAGAAACACTTTTATTACAGGCGCTGCACTTAGCCATTTAAAAAAAAAATATAATAATAAAAAAATTAAAAAAAAAAAACACCAAAAAGTTAATGTAATAACACTGAGGATCGATCCGTATCGTCTCTTCACAGCAGTCAAACGCACTACGCTACCGGGCAAATGGTATATAGAAAACTAGTCGAAATTGTGATTCACCTTTCCACTACGAGTATCTGTCCAGCAATGTTTTAGGTCCAAAGGTCAGTTATCGTTTGAATTTTATGAGAAGTGTACTTGAGCAAAAATTTTACCAACGGTTTTTCACACACTTAATATTTAACATTCCACTTACTTGTAGTTATTGTTATGTTATTTATTTGTGTAATTGGTCTTAATTATTCACTTTATTGTCACTCTTTGTTACTTTCCGCTATCAAAACGCACTGTACAGATAATAATTTGATCACTAATTTGTCTCAGGATTTTGTCAAGATAAACTTTGTATTTTCGGCCACAAACATTTTGTGGCAAGTATTACTATGGTATAAACAATTTACACTGTACTGGGTATCGAGAAAGCTACTTTTATATTTTAAATTTATTTTTTTACACAGAGCTGATCTTTACCGTGGCAGTGGCGCCACCTGTCCCTGAATGACTCTATCCCAACTGTGGGATAGTATACTAGCTTTTGCCCGCGGCTTCGCTCGCGTTAAATTCGGGGTAGCGCTTTTCCCCTTTCCTGGACACAGAAGAAAAAAAGCACCCTATGTTACTCTCCATCCCTTCAACTATCTCCACTTAAAAAATCACGTCAATTCGTCGCTCCGTTTTGCCGTGAAAGAAAGACAAACAAACACACTTTCCCATTTATAATATTAGTATAGATTATCACAAAGATACTCACAATAAAAAGTGTTCTTCCCACTGTGGACTGGTGGTATCCTTCTTGAAGGCTGTCTGGTTCTTCTGTGGTGGTTCATCCATCTCCACCACGCAGTATGGAGCTATGCAACCAGTTTTACCTGAAGAAAATAAATGTTAATTAAGAAAAGTAGTAAGATTTTACATGGCCTCCTCGCAGCCCTTTCTGATCACGGGGCTAAAAATGTGTCTTAGGGAAAGTTCGCAAATAGCACCTGTACGAAATGTATCCGTGTGGTGACGGAGTAAGAATACAATATGTCACCACCCCATCTCATCCCATGGGTGTCGTAAAAACCGACTAAGGGACTATTCGTGAATATTATCTTTCCGTAATAAAGGAAAAACTTGAAATTAAACTCTGTAGCAATCCGTCTGGCCAGCGTGGTATTATTAGGCCAAGTATCCCTCCCTCACAGGAAGAGGCCCGTCCCTGCAGTGGAACATTAATGGGCTGTTATGATGATTATTTTTATTTAATCATAGTCGGCATCTCTAAAAAATAAAACTTTAGCGGCCTTATTACAGAATACGGTCTAACTATAAACCACGATTTATTACGTCACAAAACCACTGTTTTTGAAATTTGTTATTGCAAAATCAGTCTTAACGCTAAAGTGTTAAAACTGATTTTGTATTAACAAATACAAAATCATAAATTTGTTAATCCAAAATCAGTTTTAAAACTTTAGCGTTAAGACTGATTTTGCAATAACAAATTTCAAAAACAGTGGTTTTGTGACGTAATAAATCGTGGTTTATAGTTAGACCGTATTTTGTAATAAGGCCGTAGATGAATAGTTACTGTACCTCCGATATCCTTGGCGGCGACGACTTTGACCAGCAATCTCTTATCACCGAGTAGAGTGATGTTACCCGCAGTAGAGTTAGGAGTAGATGTGTACATTTGTCTGTCTTGTAACTGTAACGATATTTAAAGAAAAATTAAATAAATTCGTCAAATAAACTCTCAAATAATCTCGGGTTTTCGCAAGGTATAGACAATCCTTTGTTTTCTTTGTTATTAATAGAAGTGGCACCTCAATAAATCGTTTGAATTCATTTAGGTATTAAATAAAAAAAAAATTGTTTTCTTTAATTCAAGTGGAATTTATTATGAGAATGGTTTTATATTTTGGATCAAAAAGTTTCGTGGTGCACGCTAGTTTTTGAGCATGGTGGCATTTTAGCTAGTTATACATTATAAAGATTGGTTTTTATCTGTCTTAAGTAGTGTGTCGTAGTTGAGCCCTTTTTGGAGGTGTTATACCTATGTGACAACGAAAAGTGAAACTGGTGAATTCGTTGTTCTGTTATTCGAGATCGCATGACTTCGGTGCTATGTTATTCGTTGTGGTGTTTATTCCTTTTCAAGTGATTCCTATTAATGAAAAAAGGGATCGTGTTATTCGAGGTCGCATGACTTCGTTGCTAAGATATTCGTGGTGGCGTGCATTCGTTGTTACGCGATTCGTTGTCACATATTACACCCCATTCGACAATATACAACTGAATTGATAACTTACCTACTCTGTGCTTTCTACTATTTTAAGATTCGGTAAAAAAAGATTTACCTATAAACATCAACTTACTTTTACCTAGGAAATTGTAAGAAAGACAGAATTCATATCGACTTATCTCTGACAGTATAAAGACAGTGGAAATTGAATCCGAACCCTATAAATAAACCATAAAAGTCGCTCTCCTTACCATAGCATCATAATGTAAGGGCAGCCGGGACGGTGCGGTCTCCACGTATCTCCTCAGCCGTGGGCAAGTGGGGAACTGCGCAAGGTTGAACATCACGTTCGTGTTGCGGAGTGCGCTTACCACTATGTCACTGGAAGATAAATACATTATTATAAGTTGAAGTTAGGGAGAATGAAAGAAAGAAAACAATTTTATTTAACACAAACTAGCTCACACACACAAAAGCCAATTATAAAAAACACATTTATAAAACAAGTGCTCAACTATATAAACTCGATAGCAAATAGAGGTCCTTATTACAAATTTAAGTTTTTTTGTGCTATTAATAAATGTGATTTTATTTTTTTCATAATACCAGTTTTACTTTTAGTGAGATGAAAGATGGAAATATAAATTTTGAAGGTTTCTGTCTGTCAAAAATCTACTTTGCTCCATCGTCATTAGCTAGCTGGTCTGGTCAAATGGTTTTTCACACTACGTTTGAAAGACATATCATAGGATGATATTGATATACACCTGTAGTCATCATCAGCGCATTATTGTCCCACTGCAGGAACGGGCCTCCTTCCGTGACGGAGGGATACTTGGTCTATTAATACCACGCTGGCCAGACGGATTGGTACAGGCTTTAGTTTTAAGTTTTCCTTCATATCATTTCGTTTACGTCTCCCATGGGATGAGATGGGGTGGTGACATATTGTATTCTTACTCCGTCACCACGCGGAAAATGGAGTCCTATGTTATGGGTTTATATGAAAAAGATAATCGACATACCTGATAGCATTTTGCAGATTATTCTCAGTGGCATTAGGCCTAAGTGCTCCCACGGGTGCCAGCGCCACTTTGACTTCCGGCCACCCATCACATTTGAGTTCACCTGTCAGTTTATCTGTTATGCATACCACGTTTAGACGGGCACGGAATCTGCAAGTTAGAAATGATTATATTGTTAGTATTGATAACAGTTTTAAAATAGTTTTATTTTCTTAGTGTAAGGAAATAAAGCAATTTTAAAACTGGAGGAGGCCCGTCCCTGCAGTGGGACTTTAATGGGCTGTTATAATGAAAACTGTTAGACTGCCTCGGTTCCAAGGCAGTCGCGCATTTGAACGACATTTTTTTTAGAAATTGTCAGACCGCAATTATTGTTTTACAGATATGACATTAATGGGAAAAGAAATATACAAGTAATCTATACTAATATAATAAAGAGGTAAAGTTTGTGTGTTTGTGACGTTGTAGGGGGTAATCTCTGGATCTAATGAACCGATTTTAAAAATTCTTTCTGTGTTGAATAGTCCATTTATCGAGGAATGTAATAGGCTCTATAGATTCACGGTATGACTAATAGGATTGGAGCAGTAATGAAATATGTTTAAAAAAGGGACGCGTTTTTTTCGCCGCCCAACGAAGTGGGCACGGGTCAGCTAGTTGAAAAATAAATAGATAATTACCTGTTTACATTAACTCTGTAATGAGATACTTCAACTTTCTCACCACGCTGACTGAACGCTTTCAACTGGAAGGCTGGAGTAGCCTCGCAGTCACACGTTATTGTCTGAAAAACAAATAATAAATCATATCATAACAGCCCATTAATGTCCCACTGCAGGGACGGGCCTCCTCCCATGATGGAGGGATACTAATACCACGCTGGTCAGACGGATTGGTATAGGGTTTAATTTCAAGTTTTCCCTCTTTTTATTTCGTAAAGATAATAATCACGGATAGTCCCTAAGTCGGTTTTTACGGCACCCATGGGATGAGATGGGGTGGTGACATATTGTATTCTTACTCCGTCACTACACGGAGATATAACATAATAAACAGACATAATAAACTTAAACAATATTAATTATTTTTAAACGTAAATAACTACGTTTAGAAATAACAATACCTATACTACAAAATATAGATTACGAGTAGTTTTAATTAAATTAAACAATTTCGCTGAGCGATAAAAGTACTAGTGACCAATTTAGAAAGACCTTTCTAAACAAACATTTTACATGAAAGTGTATGTCTAAGTTAATTGGCTGTGTCATCCTCCTACGTTTTTATTGTAAACAAAGGCTTTTAGAATATGAGTCAGTATTTCAAACTAAGTTAATGTGGGGATATAGCTCAGTGGCAGAGCAATCGACTGCAGATCGATAGGCCCCCGGTTCAAATCCGGGTGTCCCCTGAAAAGAATTATACTTTTTAACATCTGTATAAAAATTTGTATATTTTTTTATGCATTTTAAATAAATTATTCAGAACAGAGTGAATCTTTTAACACAAGGTATAGAATAACTTAATTTAAAAGGAAAATATCATCGATATACTCGAAGAATCGTAATTCCTTTCTCAATGACACGACAGACCCGGCCGCAAGGTCAACTCTTGGAATAGCTATGGACCAGAACCTAGGGACTAGGACCTACGGAAAGTTCCTATAATATGTACTTATACGTATTTTTGTATGGTTGCCTGTGGTAGTGTGCTTCAAAATCAAACTCATTTTGAAGCGAATTTCATTGATTTATAATATTATGCCGAAAACCGCAACTTGATGAGTAAAGTAAGGACTATGTCTACTAATCTTTAATCAGCACTTTGTCAGTCTGTCACCACACCCTCTGTGTGGTGACGGAGTAAGAATACAATATGTAACCATCCCATCTCATCCCATGGGTGTCGTAAAAATCGACTAAGGGACTATCCGTGATTGTTGTCTTTACGAAATAAAAAGAAGGAAAACTTGAAATTAAACCCTATACCAATCCGTCTGGCCAGCGTGGTATTAGTAGGCCAAATATCCCTCCGTCATGGAAGGAGGCTCGTCCCTGCAGTGGGACAATAATGGGCTGTTATGATAAATGTCCCACTACTAGGCCTGGACTCCTTCAATGACGGAGGAAAACTTTAGATCCTACAACCACGCTGGCTAGGCTGGTTTTAATCAAGTTTTCATTATTTTAATATCTGCGTGGTTTCTATTGGTCGGGTTTTACGTTACTTTTGGCATGCTAAATAAATGACATAGAGTGATACCGTACATTGTTTTGACCAAATGAAAAATCCCGAGAGGGCAATAATTTTTTCGTTCTACTCAAATTTCAAATTGCTTTATTTCGTAAAAAATATCACAAAGTGTTTGAAATCGTCGTTTACAATTACTTAAAATTGAAGAATTATAAACTACACCGACTACACAGGGCTTGACTAGGTAAACACAGTATTTTAAAAATAAGATATACATAAATAAGCACTAGTATTTGCTCGCGGCTCCGCCCCATTCAAATTATTTTTTTGTGGAAGAAAGTAGTATGTATGTTAATCTAGGTTGCCAGCAATCTCTAGCTCAAATGTCATCTAAATCGGTCCAGCTGTTTAAGCGTGATTAATCCACAAACATACATACAAATTTTCGCGTTTATCTATACTAATATTATAAAGAGGTAAAGTTTGTGAGTTTGTGACGTTGTAGGGGGTAATCTCTGGATCTACAGAACCGATTTTAAAAATTCTTTCTGTGTTTAATAGTCTATTTATCGGGGAGTGTCATAGGCTATATAGTATCACGCTATGACTAATAGGAGTGGAGCAGTAATGAAATATGTTTTAAAAAGGGATGCGTTTTTTCGCCGCCCAACGAAGTGGGCACGGGTCAGCTAGTAATATTAATAAGTTGCTTACCACATCATCTTTGGTGTCACACTCGCAGAAGACGTTTGAGACGCTCGGGGGGTGGGTGTCCAGCGCTCGCACCAGCTCAACGCCTATACCTTGCTGAAACAATATTACAATCATTATATTAGGTGGTATTATTTGTCCGTGTGGTGACGGAGTAAGAATACAATATGTCACCACCCCATCTCATCCCATGGGTGTCGTAAAAACCGACTAAGGGACTATCATCTTAACGAAATAAAACGAAGGAAAACTTGAAATTAAACCCTATACCAATCCGTCTGGCCAGCGTGGTATTAGTAGGCCAAGTATCCCTCCGTCTCGGGAGGAGGCCTGTTTCTGCAGTGGGACATTGATGGGATGTTATGATGATTAGGATGACTATGAAATTGCCGTTTTGTATGACGCTTTAATCAGAAGTTAGATTTTTCATACTAACGTTTTTTTTAATTGAAGAATGAAGTTTGGTATAAATATAATGGAACACATCTAAGCTAACTATATTGTTTTAATCACAGAGATAAAAGTATCTGGTAAGAAGTTACAATTAAACAAATGGGAAAATCCGGTGTTTTAAATTCGACCCATGTTTACAGGCACAGTACAACCAGTAGTCTATCTCAGCCGAAAATTAATTTATAAATGCCTACGGCTGCGCGGTACGTAAACATGCGATAGGTCTGCCCACCTCCAGCTTTATAATTACCTACTTTCCCGCTCGTTACTGCGGCAAAGTCGCGACACTGTTCACTCCGCAAAGCCACCGCTATCGTGAGCGTGTAGGTATAACTCGCGTTTCGACCGTTTCTATGAAGTCAAAATACTGTATAATATATTTGTACTATGACGATTGTGAACTAAATTGATGTAGTCCAAAACTCTCAAACTCTCTGTAATTTCAGTAGCTACCAACTACTTATAATATTATTAAAATTGTTTTAAATGCAGCAACATTTTTACATCAAATGATTTATTTTAAGATAAAAAAAAATCGATTATAGTAATCGATTGAATCAATTATAAGACGTCTGAGTAAGACTAATGCATTTTCAAGGATTATAAATTACATTTACTACAACATTTATATCAACTTACACATAAATTGTTTCATTATAATGTTTTAATAGCTGACCTATATTAGCAGGCAGTTCAATTGTTATATCACTTTGGTTAATATTAGATCCTGCCGTTTGGCAAAATACGTTTCGTCAAATTTCATTTCCCAAAAAACTTATCGCAAAGTTTCATTTCCCAAAAAAATGCTTAGCAAATTTACATTTCGCATATTATCCACTTGGTCAAATATTCATTTGGCAAATTTTTACTTGCTCAAATTTTATTTAGTCAAATACTTATACAATAAGCAAATGCTTTGTTTTGTCAAAAATATATTCCTTAAGGAAGTTCGTTTAAATTTTAATATTGGTTAAGGTTAGATTAGAACTGCTAGAAAAGTAGGTTAGGTTAGGTTTGAACTGTGACCCCAACAGAGCGCGAGCCGAGCGAGCGAAGCGAGCGTGCCGCTGCAGCGGCCGGCGATGCGCCCGAATTAATTTTTATTGTCAGTGCATATTAAACCAAGTTTTTAATGGAGTGAATTTAGACTCAGTAAATGTATAATATTTTAGAATAAATATATTTGCCAAACCATATTTGGTAAAATGAAATATTGCTATGTAATTATTTGCTAAACAAGGATTTGCTATCTGTAAAATTGCGAAAAGATGGTTTGCCAAATGTTTTTTTGCCAAATGATAATTGGGGAAACATACTTTGGTAAGTGTCACTTTGGGAAACGTTTTTAGCCAAACGTCAGTAATCCATTAATGGGCTGTTATGATGAATGTGGTTCCGGATGTTATTCGATTAGAAAAAAAATCGAGAGGAATATTATATGCCATAATGATGAATGCCTTAAGAAACGTTTAAAATACTCATAATAAAGCTATTATAACATTTGACACCTATTGAAAATTATGACGTAATTTTAATTGCTTAAGAGTTAAAAATGTTTGGCAATGCCAAATCATACACGAATGATATTCAGTGTATTTCCGTTAGAAGAGATAAAATATATAATGCGGTCTCTCTCTCACATTTAGTTCTTAGTCATAGTGAGATTTTTAGAAAACATAAGTAATCTTCTATCCGAGTGGTGACGGAGTAAGAATACAATTTGTCACCACCCCATCTCATCCCATGGGTGTCGTAAAAACCGACTTAGGGACTATCCGTGAATATTATCTTAACGTAATAAAAAGAAGGAAAACTTTACATTAAACCCTATACCAATCCGTTTGGCCAGCGTGGTATTAGTAAGCCAAGTACTTATCCCTCCGTCACGGGAGGAGGCCCGTCCCTGCAGTGGGACATTAATGGGCTGTTATGAAGAGAGTTTAAATGACTAACTTTTTCGATGCGTGGCAACGAATGAATAATAAATGACATAACCTATCGACCTTGGTTGTGACCTTGAGAACAAAGGTGCCGCCACGCGATGTTTCACATAGACTATCAAAAGTGCGTGTCTTTTATGATCTACGAAAAATTATATTTAATTATGTTTTATCATATCATCATAACAGCCCATTAATGTCCTACTGCAGGGACGGGCATCCTCCAGTGACGACGGAGGGATACTTGGCCTACTAATACCACGCTGGCCAGACGAATTATTATAGGGTTTAATTTCAAGTTTAATTTCTTTTTATTTCGTAAAGATAATATTCACGGATAGTTCCTTAGTCGGTTTTTACGACACCCATGGGATGAGATGAGGTGGTGACACACTGTATTTTTACTCCGTCACCACATGGAGAATTATGTTTTATATCTAAACGGTTATTAAGCATTATGGGACACGTAACACAGAGCATATAAATAAATATATAATAAGTTTGTACTATGGGTACTAGACAACGGATAAACATACTTAAATACTTTTTTTTTGTATATATACAGTCAGCCCCAAAAGTCGCTGAACACATTCTAAATTCCAAAACTGCTGAACACTAAAAGTGGCATAAGTTTAGTCAGTGTCGCAACAAGAGTACAAAATAAGCTAAACGTACAAAACGACCATAACACGCTGCACACGGTTATTCCAAAAGTAGCTGCACATGGGTATTTCAGAAGTATCTGTAAGTACAATTATCTCGTTGAAATAGATACATAATTTCAACCCAATTCACTGAGATTCGATAGCCTAGGGTATAGAACACTCGACTTTTTTTTGATGAAGTAGACGTGCGTTCGAAACCGGGTTGTGCCAAGTATTTTTTTTGGTTTTTTTATTTTTTATTTATTGTATTTTATCTCAAAAAAAAACAAGTAACTTAAATTCACCGTAACTGTTCACAGGTATTTTAATAAAGTTAAAATATTATTTTTAATTGAAAATAAATAGTATTTTTATTTAATTTTTAATTTAATGAAGAATGATCATTATGACTTTAAATTGTATGAGAAACATTTTCGGAGATTCGATGATATGAGTTGAAATGTTATGTAAGAAGAAGCGCTCCCTGTTGTGCGACATTGAACTTAATAGTTTTATGACATGCAACTAAAATTAACTCTAGAGGTGATAAAGCCATTTAATTAATTAATTAATTAAATTATTTAATTTAATTGTCGAATATACATTTTTTTCGTAAACGAAGTCGCGGGTTACAGCTTGTATTGAATAATAATAGTAGAAAACAAAATAAGAAAAAATAAAAAAAACACAAAAAGTAATCCGTTCCTCAGGATCGAACCAGAGCTGTTTTCTTTTCACCCAAGCTATACAAGCAAGTTGACAACTGATTTGATGAAATTGTTAATGTAGTATTCCGCTTTGAAATTGGCTTGACTTTTGTCTACTGTCAAAATCACTCACTACAACTACACTGAAACTCGACCGCAAATATGAGCGATGCAGCGGGCGACGTTGCCGTTCAGTCATGCGCGGCTCCCGTACACTGCACGAGTTGGCAACATCGATACTTCTGAAATACCCGTGTGCTGATACTTTTGGAATAACCGTGTGCAGCGTGTTATGGTCGTTTTGTACGTTTAGCTTATTTTGTACTCTTGTTGCAACACTGACTTATGCCACTTTTAGTGTTCAGCAGTTTTGGAATTTAAAATGTGTTCAGCGACTTTTGGGGCTGACTGTACATACATAAATATTATACATAGAAAACACAAAGACCAATGCAAACAATCATGTTTGTGCACACAAAGATTTACATTGAGCGGGAATCGAAACCGAGCCCTCTGCGTAGCAGCCATGTAATGTAATATACCGACTGCGCCACAGAGGTCGTCTGAACTGAAATGTGTCGGGGCGCGTTTGTTTTCCTAGTAAAGAACTATATAGGGATGGTGGCGTACTGTATTCTTACTCCGTCACCATACGGAGTTTTAGTTAATTTTCAAAGTACACACCTCAACAAAGTCTAGGGATATTTTCTATAAAGTTGTGAAACTCAAAAAACTTGGTTTGTAATTTTGTTTTTTTTTAATTCTTTTGATGAAAACTTACTTTATTAGCCTTTTTCAACCATTCTAAATTTGAATTTGAAAAATCAAATTAAAAATAAAAGATTTACGCGGCTTCAACGTAGTCAAGTTCGAAAATTTCATTACCCAACAGTAAGTTTTGACTGCTATTTTGTGTAAAATTTAAGTTTTATAACAATTTAAACGTTTATTTCGAATAAATGATATTGTGTGCATCAAGCAGCAGCGCCATTTCATCAGAAACAAAATGTTATGGGCAGTAGGCATGCTCCCAGCTGCGGGTACTAAGCGGAGTATTGCTGAAGAGATTGGAATAATACAAAATATAAAATCAAGGTTATGGTCACGTTATCATGCTACTGGTGAAGTGCCTGAAAGATGCCACAGCAAAAAGTCTATTACCACGTAACGATATGATCGTTTTTTGCAAGTTCCCGCGAAAAGACAGCCAAATGTTACTACCATGCAGCTGGTTTAGAGGCTCCAGCTCTTTGTGGAGCCTCTTGCGGGTGACCAAACTGTCAGAAGAAGTCGGCATGAAGCCCACCTTTATCGTCATATACCGCTTTATACTCCAGCACTACGTCGAGCAAATCGCGCACGACGACTAGATTGGGCTCGTGAAGATTTGCTCTTCAAAGATAACCTGTGATCTGTAATAGTGTTTACACATGAGTCCCGGTTCGGTTTCCACACGGATTCACGTAGAGAACGTGCTTGGCGAGTTTCTGGTTGTGATAGCCGTCTATAACATCCTCAGGAAATCTATTCATACCACGACAGAACAATTATGGTTTGTACGGGAATTTGTGTTGGTCGAAGAACAGAGCGCGTTTTGAACAGAAACACCATGACGGCTGAAAAATAACTTAACGAGGTGCTAGTACTAATAATCTACCCTCGTAGACTACAATTGGGCCAAATGTTTTAGCTCATGGACGATAACACCCGTCCGCATAAAGCGAGAGTGATAACGAGTTGGTTGCAGGACCACGACGTATCAATTTTATGCTGAACCACTCAATCGCCTAACCTTAAAACCATAAAATACGCGTAGGACATGTTCAAAAGAAGAGCTTTGATGAATTTTCCTCCATTAAATTGTAATGGAAGGGCTACTTGTTTTGTATCCTAGTCGGACCTGGAACAATATACCGCACCAAGACCTGGATAACTTAATCCAAGCATGAATAACCATTGCAGGACTGTTATTTACGGTTTATTGAATGGACTGACTACCGATTACTCACATTACAGTTAAAAACTGATTAATTTTCGATTATTTACACTTTTTCTTAAGAAACACATTCATTGTTAGTTTCACTAAATTTCCAAGTTTTTTATTTATTTGAATAAAAAATTATTTACGCAAAAATAATACTTTTATTTAATTCTGGATTGTAGCCTGATAAATTGCCTTTATAAAAATATAAACATGTTGTATGTTATCTTCAATGATTTTGGAGTTAATTAAGTAAATACCAAATATCCCTAGACTTTGTTGAGGTGTGTAGTTTATATTTTCTTCCTTCCTGTATCAATAGCACGATATTTTTTGTGTATAAGTCAAAGTCCTCCGTTCGTAAGTATAAAAAGTAAAGTACATCGTCGTTCTGAAACTACCGCATTCTACAAATTGTTTGATACAAATGGTTTTTGGCTTTTATTCGTTTATGATCACGCGACTCCATACAACTAGTTTAGGCAGACAGTTTCATTAATCTATATTATTATAAAGAGGTAAAGTTTGTGTGTTTGTGAGGTTGTAGGGGGTAATCTCTGGATCTAATAAACCGATTTTAAAAATTCTTTCTGTGTTGAATAGTCCATTTATCGGCGAGTGTCATAGGCTATATAGTATCACGCTATGACTAATAGGAGTGGAGCAGTAATGAAATATGTTTAAAAAAGGGACGCGTTTTTTTCGCCGCCCAACGAAGTGGGCACGGGTCAGCTAGGCTGTGATATAGAGAGCTGCTTGATTTGGTCTAACCAGTTGTTTCTGCATACAATTTGTATGACATTTACGAAATGTATTTATCTGAAAGGATGAGACTTATCACGATAGTAGGTATTAGCCCGGAGAAGACTTTTAGCTAGATACGGTACCGGAAGAGGCAAGGAATAGACATCATTTGTTCAAAAATCAATAGTAAAGTGCATATTTTGCATAAATATTACCGGATTAAGAACAAAATTCATTCTTGAACTACCTACTTCATCATATCCATAACAGCCCATTCATGTCCCACTGCAGGGACGGGCCTTCTCCCTTGACGGAGGGATACTTGGCCTACTAATACCACGCTGGACAGACGAATTGGTATAGGGTTTTATTTCAAGTTTTCCTTCTTTTTATTTCGTAAAGATAATATTCACGGATAGTCCCTTAGTCGGCTTTTATGACACCTATGAGATGAGATGGAGTGGTGACATATTGTATTCTTACTCCGTGACCACACGGAGATTCTATTGAATACATACGCGCAATTTGCTGACTTAGTAATATAATTAATAATATTTTATTATACCTACGAGTAGATATAAGTAAGAACATAATTAGACATAAAATTATTATGTACAAACTGCGTCGGCATTTTGTTAGGCAATTTTTTTTTCGAATAAATTATTTGTTGTTTTATATATTTTGCATAAATATAACTGGATTAAGAACAAAATTCATTCTTGAACTAAAGTGTTTTATTTATGACAAATAACTCTAATTATTCTTAAGTACTTAGCTAGTAGTTATATATATAATTACAAGTTATTATGCATCTGTTATATTTCACGCACATACTTATATTTTCTGACGATTTCCCTTATAATTTACATACATAATTATTTCCTACAATTAAGTTTTAAACATCAAGGTTATTTCATCGTTAGACAATTCTGGTGGCAATATTTGGAGGAGGCCTATGTCCAGCAGTGAAGGTCAGTTGGCTGATATGATGATGCTTAAAACCCGTCAGATTATCGTATTTTGCGAATGTGATGTTTTACGAATGTGGTCTTTTGAGAATATGATATACAGCGACGGAGGGGCGTTTATGAGTAAGGGGGTATATTATGTTTCTTGTGGCCGTTAAATTGATGTTTGTAAAGACTTTGTGATACAAGGCGATAAGCCCTAGAGAAGAAGTTTCTATAAATAAATTAATACATAACTCTCAGTCAAAAAAGGTTCACAGTTAGACTTATGCCTTCTACAAACGTCTCAACCTTCTTCTGTCCTGTGCCTCCTTTATCCATCGATTGCCCGCAACCTACGTCAGTCTAAGTTAGAGTTAGGTAGTAAGTTAGTTCTGCAGATTTTATCATTTTATGTCTTCAGTCACCACACGTGTGTCATTACATCTATAATTTTATGATGCGAGAAAACGTGCTGTGTAAGAAAAGTGACTTCTATTAGCTGTAGGGTCAGGAAGGCAATAGTGACTCACTTTTTTTCCGAAGCTTAAAAAAAATAGATATCTCTTCAATATTGGCCTAAAATCTGCTCACATTTTAGATACACTATTGAACTGTGACTGAGCACTCATTTCTCCATTATTTATAACTTATGTCAAATTAGGAACATAAAACAAAAAAATTATAACTGAGCCACTGTGGACAACTAGGTGTACACACTGACTCACTGTTGTGGTACACAGTGGCTCTAGTGGTACACGGTGTCTCGGCGGTATTTATAAGAAAAGATAATGCCCATTCCACGTAGTTCTTTTTATTAGAAATAATAACAAAACTGTTACAAGCTATTTTTATTATAATCAACACGACTCTTAGGACTTTTATTGCTAAATAATAAGATCTTAAGTAATTTCAGTCTCTTCGTTAACAATTTTAGTCTTTTTATCAATTAACAACCTATGTAACTAAAATATTAAAATCAAAATTACTCAAAATAATATCATATACAATGATATATTAACATCTGTTACACTTAGTAAACACTATGTTATGTTGTTCTTATATATTCTCCCGTCCTTATAAACCGCAAGCCTTCTTTAATTTTTTCATGCGAAGTGTTCACTATTTTTCTGGCGGTCTTTTTCCGTGGCATTCTATAAATAAAATAACAAAATTTGATTTAAAAGTTACAAAAATATTGAATTTGTATAAGCTACAAAAGTATTGAAATTGAGAACTGTGTACCTGTAAAAATTGAGTCACTGTTTACTTTTACGCCATTTTGAAAATATTTGATCACAACAACCGAGATTTAAAACAAATAAGTCAAAATACGGGTTAAAGACAATTGATACAAGACCTACTATCCGATAAATATAATGGCTATTACCTATAGCAACAAACAAAGATATGAAAACAATCGAAACTCACCTTAGAAAGTAATTTAGTGGGCGCGAAAACAAAAAACACTCCCCCACACTTCCGCGCGGCGCTCGAACGGCGAGCAAACTGGTTTAAACGTGCACGAGTACCAAGGCCTTCGAATCGGTAAAAGAGACAAATATATATTCCTATTCCTTCAGGTCGAAACATGACTGAGCCACTGTAGCCGACCGAGTCACTGTTGCCTCCATGACCCTACTCTATCCCTTACTCATAAACCCCTCTTAAGCTTTAGTCAATTGATTAGCTTAAATTCTTACGTTTTTGTTTGGTATAAGGTTGGTTTTACTTACAAAAATCTCGCTAAACATTGATTAAATTTAAGATTTTTTTTTAGCATTTTTGAGTAAGAGGGTATATGTATATGACATGTAGTCATCGTACAGGCGTGTTTTTGTTTGACGTTTCAAGCACTGCTGCGGCAAAGATCAGTTCCTTGGGGATTATTGGTCAAAGATATGGCATTGGCATTCAGAGGACCGATGAAATCGTTAAGGCTGAGTACTTACTTGACATTGATTTCAACTTTACTCAATACTTTATTGCGTTCCACAATGTACAAAATAAGTACCAATATTAAAAAATATTATTTTGTCACTATGATATTATAAATCTAGTAAAGACAATAGAGGACTGGCATTGGGCCAGATCTCCTGACTGTTGCCAAACGTCGGGCAGAGGTTATTGGCAGTAACGACGAATTGTGGATGTTGTCAAAAAATTGTGTTTGTGTTAATCAATGTCAAAATATTAAGGTAGTTTCTAAAAGATATACTTAAGCAAAAGTCACAGTGCATTTGTTATTTTATATTAAAACAGAAATGTCATAGTTTAACGTTAGTTTTTTTTGTTTTTTAAATCTCATTTATTTAAAAGCTACCATAAAGATTAAACCCCGGTTTCTGAATGACTGTTCAAGTAAAAATCAACTAATCAAGTGTCAAAACTATCATTTTCAGTAACTAAAATCTATCCGCTCCACAAACTCTCATCATGTCCTGGATGCCCTTACACCTGAACTCAGGAAGACCTAATGATTGCCAGCGATAACGCAGTCAGTGTCGCAGAGTTTTGGGCTACATCAATTTAGTCCTGTATCGTTTTGCCATCGATACGCTAAGAAGTCTAAAATGACAGTTTTGTCACTTGATTTTTACTTGATCAGTCATTTAGAAATCCGGGGTAAGTCGACTGTTTACCATTAGTTAATTAAGCTACAAAACTGAGATAGCATGAAACGCATGTTGACACCGCTCAAAGGATCTATTGGGAAGAGTGTAAAATGCAAATCCCGAAAGATATTTTTAGTGGGGCCGGACCCGTGCTCCACCTAGGATCTCCACCTGGGTGAAGCACGGGACCTTACAAGGTCCCGTGCTCCAACTGATGACTTTATTGTACAGTGAATGAGTAAATTGTTTTACATATTAAAAAGATCTAAAACAATTCTGTAAGAGGAGTGAATTTATATGTAGAATAATAAGTATAATGTTATTTTAATTTTAATAAAACTGTTTTTAGCTTATGTGATGCACAGAGTAGTTTGAGTATTTATACCTAGGTATATACAATCCTTTTTAGTGCATAAAATAACGAAAACTAAATGTTTCGTACCAGTTTCGGTTCAGTTTGGTTTAATAAAAAGGTGTTACAATCTTGGCATCAAAACCAAAATTTACACACGCATTGTACGACTATGTATCAACCTACCTCTTAAGTGCCCCATGATCGTATTGCAGAAGGATGGCAATATATTTTGTCAAAAAAGAAATATTTTTCAAAATGCGAAGATGAGGGAATTTATGCAATATTTTGAAAAAAATTATATGAGTAAAAAGGTAGTCCCTTTCTTCTCCGAATATCGATCGTCCGAAAATCATAATCCCAAACAAGTTTACTATAATCATCACTTTCCATAATGTTCGCGTATACGAAATCGTATATTACCTAATCGTCTTTACCTATAATACTTGTGTGTCATAAAATGGGGTTCTATAATTATTACATATCCTATTTTATCTTGCTATAAAGTCACATGTCCTAAAAAAAATATTAGGGCAAAAGTCAGAATCAGTTGGTTAGGTTAGGTTAGTATGGTGACCACAACGCGGTTGCCAGAAACATTTTTTTTATGTAAAAAAAATATAGTATTTATGGTTTTTAAATATTATAAATTGTGATGGTTATAGCAAAAAAAATTAGGTTATGTTATGTTTAGGGATTTAGGTTTTCGGACAAGTGTTATTATAAGACATGAATTTAGGGCTAGCTACCATTCGCACACATGATGATTCGGACACAAAATGTTATGACACCTTAGATTATGGATAAAAAAATTATGAGACAAAATAGAGAACCAAGTAAAAATGTAGATGAGTGGTGTGTATTCAACTAGAGGCACCTTACCAATGAGTTAAAACTTCAAGCATAATAAAGAGTTCAAAAAATCTTTTGTTACTTTGAATAAACTGTTAACAGTAATATCGCAAAATACAGATTCTTTAGGCTCATCGGTAACGAAACGACGCAAAGAATACTGCGAAAAAGACTTTTTTATTTTAAATGCGCAAAAGCAATTGATTCACAAAGAAATTTCGTTCCCCCTTTTTTTAGAAAAAATGTGTTAAATTAAATCCTATTGATTACCTATATTGTGTATTTTTCTTAATTACTTGACTGTACTTATCATCAGTTGGAGCACGGGACCTAGTAAGGTGCCGTGCTTCACCCAGGTGGAGAACCTAGGTGGAGCACGGGTCCGGACTCGTAGTAGTAGTAGGGGGCATAAGTACCTATAACTGTAATACTATAATATTTCGGATTTTAGTTTATTATTACCGTTTTTCCTGTTGCATTCTCAACAAATTACGATTAGATATAGAAATCCGCGAAATGACCTACTCAGGTATCACAAAACATAGGTAACTTTAAAATTAATATGAATGCATAAGGAAGCGTCTTAAGAATTCCCTTACAATCCTACGCTTTTTGAACAACAATATGAACACAGCTTTATTAGCCGGGTTGATATATCAAAAAGTTCATCCCCAAGGTCTATTTTTGCTTACACGTGTTACAATAACTCTGTCATTAAATTGCAAAGAAAATATGTCAAGTAACAACACGTCAAACTATACATTGCAAAATGTGTTCTATTCCAACGTTAATAAGGTTCACGGGGTGTAGATTCAAATATTGCTGTGTTAGTCCGTTAATTGAAAAAGGTAATAACTGCCTTGATAGCGTCAAAGAATTTTGAAAGCTAAAAACTAATTGTCTCTTCTTACGTACAGAGATGATGGAATTAAAAATAGAAATTGAATAATTATTTTCGTGTAATTAGATGCATGCCAGCTGTAATGAGACCTACACACCTCAACAAAGTCTAGGGATATTTGGTATTTACTCAATTTATTTGGTATAACTCCAAAATTATTGAAGATAACATACAACATGTTTATATTTTTATAAAGGCAATTGATCAGGCTACAATCCAGAATTAAATAAAAATACATTTTTGGCATAAATATTTTTTTTTTTCAAATAAATAAAAAACTTAATAAAACTAACAATGAATGTGTTTCTTAAGCAAAAGTGAAAATAAGCGAAAATTTATCAGTTTTTAAATGTTATGTGAGTAATCAGTAGTCAGTACATTCAAAAAACCGTAAATAACGGTCCTGCGATGGTTTTTCATGCTTGGATTAAGTTATCCAGGTCTTGGTGCGGTATATTGTTCCAGGTAGACTAGGATACAAAACTAACTCCATTGCAATTTTATGGAGGAAAATTCATCAAAGCCCTTCTTTTGAACATGTCCTACGCGTATTTTATGGTTTTAAGGTTAGGCGATTGAGTTGTTCAGCATAAAATCGATACTTCGTGCTCCTGCAGCCAGCTTGTCATTACTCTCGCTTTATGCGAACGGGTGTTATCGTCCATGAGCTTAAACATTTGGCCCAATGTTAGTCTACGGGGGTAGATTATTAGTATTAGCACCTCGTTAAGTTATTTTTCAGCCGTCATGGTGTTTCTGATCAAAACGCGCTCTGTTCTTCGACCGACACAAATTCCCGTCCAAACCATAATTGTTCTATCGTGGTATGAATTATATTATATTATCATTTCTTGAGGATGTTGTAGACGGCTATCACAACCAGGAACTCGCCAAGCACGTTCTCTACGTGAATCCGAGTAGAAACCGAACCGGGACTCATGTGTAACCACCACTACAGATAACAGGTTATCTATATAGAGCAAATGTTTACGAGCCCACTCTTGTCGTCGTGCGCGATTCGCTCGGCGTAGTGCTGGAGTACAAAGCGGTATGCAAGCATAAAGGTGGGCTTCATGCTGACTTCTTCTGACTGTTTGGTCACCCGCAAGAGGCTCCACCAAGAGCTGGAGCCTCTAAACCAACTGCATGGTAGTAACATTTGGCTGTCTTGAACTTGTTTAAAGATTTGGCTGTCTTGAACGGGAACTTGCAAAAATCTATCATTTCGTTGAGTGGTGATAGACTTTTTGCCGTGGTATCTTTCAGCCACTTCACCAGTAGCACGATAACGTGACCATAACCTTGATTTCATATTTTGTATTGTTCCAATCTCTTTAGCAATACTCCGCTTAGTACCCGCAGCTGGGAGCATGCCTTCTGCCCATAACATTTTGTTTCCGATGAAATGGCGCCGCTGCTTGATGCACACAGTATCATTTATTCGAAATAAACGTTTAAATTGTTATAAAACTTAAATTTTACACATAAATGCAGTCAAAACTTACTGTTGGCAAATGAAATTTTCGAACTTGACTACGTTTAGGCCGCGTAAATCTTTTATTTTTAATTTTATTTTTCAAATTCAAATTTAGAATGGTTAAAAAAGGTTATCAAAGAAAGTTTTCATCAAAAGAATTAAAAACAAACCAATTTTTTTTGAGTTTCACAACTTCATACAAAATATCCCTAGACTTTGTTGAGGTGTGTATTTGATTAGATTTAAAAATTAGACTTGATAGAGTTAGTAAATTGGTCACTAGATGGAGTTGTGGTCGCGGTTAACGGCAGCTATACGCGGTTTGCGGTTTTGAGTTCCACGCAAATTGTTTGAGCTACTTATCCAGAAATTATTGGTTATGCCTGCATGCTTTTTTTTGTAAAATGCCTGTAAAGCCCGATTTACACATCGACAAGTACACTAGCGAGCTAAGTAGTAAGTTATTGATTAAGTTGATTTAAATAGATCTCCATCCTATTTTTTGGCGAGTTAAGTACGAAGTAGCCCCCTCTCGCGTCTCGCCAACTTAACTCGCCAAAAAATAGGATTGACATCTATTTAAATCAACTTAATTAACAACTTACTACTTAACTCGCTACTGTACTTGTTGATGTGTAAATCGGGCTTTAAAGTCTTTGCGAAGCATGGTACTATCTACGATCACTTTCCAATTATATATTTGGATGGATATTTTTCAATAAGCCTAAGAATATTGTGATCTTTTATTTAAGTAGATCTGTCGGGAAAAATACTACAACAACATAAGTACAACTTTTCTCTCAATTCCCTCTGTTAGATGGTCATTCTAGGTAGAGATCATTACAGACAAAAAAAAATCTAAACGCCAAAAGTAGAGTTTAATCTGCCATTATGAGTGGGTTTAAAAAAAAATTAGATCCTTCTACCTTTTTAGTAAGGGAGAATAATCTAAAAATGTATTACTTATCTATATTACTTTTAACTAAACTTATACCCCCTTACCACAGCCCTTACCTACTCATAAATGCCTCTTAATTTTAGTCAATTGATTAGCTTAAATAAATACATTCAATTTTAAAACAGTGATTAAATTTAAGAGGCGTTTACGCTCTTTTAAGCTCGTTTTGTACATCTTACATCTGCATATATGACGTAAGAAGTTTGCATACGCGTGCTAGATTTTATAACCCCCTGTTCTTTGCATATATTACTCTTGACATTGTTAAGCTACAGGATAAAAATCATTATCATTTAATCCGCTTCATGAAGCGGAAGGCTATGTCGGACCGACTAAAATCACATGGTGTTCATCAAGAGTTGTCAAAGGCTTCAAGTAACTCCTCGAAAGGATTATCGTAGAGACCTGGCTTACTTTGATCCCCGATGAAACCCCACTTCTAAGTGGCATGGAAAACTGACTCCATATGATCATTATCATCAATCAGTTTACTTAGAAATTCTACAGATACCTAATAATGTAAGCTTTGGTAGATACATTGAAAAATGCATTTACTTTCATATTCTACACAAGGACTATGAGAAGACCAATTTAATCAACAATTTTATTTTGGGTAAATTGATGCTTAAGTGGAGTTTCACAGCTCACAAACGCTTAAGTAATTTTGGTCACTTGTTTTCTGTAATTAGGAACAAAATGTATTTAAATTGAATTTCCCATCTTAAATTAATTAAAAGCTTAATTAAAATGGTACTAAGAAACCTTTAAAAATTAACTAAAGTTCATTAAACTAATAAAAAGCTGTCAAAATGAACGTCTCAAAAGAAAAGGCGGCAATGTAGGTCGATTGGCGGGAGATTTTAAATATAGAACACGGATCTGCGGCCGGTGTGATCCGTTCTCGATTACTTCCACTAAATAGTTATTTTAAAATAGAACTCTATATTGATCTTGTCTATGTAGTTGTTAAATGAGTGTTTATGGAGTTCCTTTTCCCTAATGGACTTAAAATTAGGCGTGATAATCGTATGATATGGAGGGTTTTCTAGTTTGAAAGTAGATTAAAAAACACTCACATCATTAGTTTTACTTTAACATAAGTAGCAGTTGTAAAATTGTTAACGCTTCAAATATTTCAAGAATTTTCTTTAAATCTTCACGTTAAATTCACAGATCACGGTTTAAATGACTCAGTCTTTTTTTTTCAACCGACTTCAAAAAAAAAGGAGAAGGTTATCAATTCGGTTGTAATTTTTTTTATATTATCACTAACATGATCATTGCATCTTTTGTTTATTCGGGTTAATACAAGAGATAGGTCTTATTCCCATGAGGCAGTGACTATTATTGAGCCCCGTGTACTACGCTCATTGCCTTGCGTACATTAATACATGCCCGTTGGTTACAATACTACGCATTTGTTGCCTTTTCTGAAGGAAATTTATAACTAGGTGCCTGTAAAACTTCCTAGGGTGTCCCCTATTGACGTTATCTATTACTTTCGCTCTATAAATTTTCTTTGTTAATCTCCCATCATCCATACATGTCCACCGGTTCTGAGTGCTACATCGCGTCGATTAATAGTATAAAATTATATTCTTGTATAAGATGGAAAGCATTTAATAATACATCAAATCACTTTCTCAGATTATAGTAAATATTACACAGACTATACTCAATCATTTATTTCATAATATCTGTAGTTAACGGGCATTCTTTTGAAAGAAATAATCTTGTTGAACACGCATAGAAATCAATAAGTAATTATTTGATTACTGGTCTTTTAAGATTTCGCTATAAACCATAAACATTACTAAAAGGTATTTTATTACTTTTTAATTGTTCTCGTTGCATAAAATCGTTAAAACTTGTTGTGTATAATGTGATGTTGTAAGTATAAGTAATATTGAATTTGTATTTAACAGAAAGTGAATTTTGTAAGACGAAAAAAATTACGCGGGAGGAGGAAAACCGTAATGAATGAAATACGGAGAATGCATATTTTAATAAGGACAAGGTATGCTTAAAATATTTTCATTTGAGCCTGTTTTTAAAAAGGACCTGGATTGGCGACCTCATAGAAGACCAGAAGACGCAGGATGGGGTGGAGACCCCTCATTCGGTGGACTGACGACCTAGTTATGACGTCGGAACACCCATGGATGAGAGAGGCACAGGACCTTGCAAAGTAGAAATATTTCGAGGAAGCCTATGTCCACCAGTGGACGGTCATAGGTTAATAAAGATGATCATGATTTATAGGCTAAAGATGATGATGCTATACATACTTGACATCAGTACTTACCTTAGCACGAGTTTGTCATTTCAAAAAAGTGTTAGAATAAAATATCTTAAACTTTTCAAAACGAGTTGCAATACAAAAAAAAAATACTTAAGTAAGTACCTACTTAATTTTTCCCCCTCATTTTATTGTCTCTATTATTTAAAAAAAGAAACTGAGTACTTTTCTAATGTTGACGTCTCGAACGGTGATGACAACTTACAAAAATACAAAATCGTGTTCTACAACATGTTCTATGTGAAAGGACTTTATATCCTTACTTGTAATATAAATGTTTGCTCTTGTTTTTAATAAAGAATGTAAGATTATGAGATAATCTCTCAAGTATGTTGTAGACAGGAGATAAGATAAAGAACAAGGATTTATCTCTGTTATTCATTCATTTACATTCCAGCATCATTTTTATTAGGTACGCATTTTTAAAAAGACTGTCCCTTATTTGCCTATCCCAGTATTTACTTCATTTTTTATTAACTTGAAATCAAACATGTAAGTACAGCCTTAGTTTTCTTGGTATACGTTCTGTTTCTTGGCGTCCCTATGTTACACGTAAACCCATAAGCCAAAATTATACAAATTAACACGTCAAACTTCGACGTGAAAAGCTTATTGCTAAACAAATGAATTCAGTATGGGAAGGGATGAAGTGTACATTCTGCGAAAGAGACATTGAGACATTCTGAGAAAAGGTCATTTAGCGAAAGAGACATTTTGCGGCCAGTGGTCATTTTGAGAAATTAATGGACTTTATGCGTTTGAGCCCGGTATTAGCGTCCTGGCCCGGCTTCGTCACTCAGTACACATATTAAAACTTTACCGAGACGAAGTTTACAGCAGTAACTGCCTCTAGTTACGAAGAAACTAGGACTACTACTAATACTAGGATGGTCAGACGGATAAGTTTTGGGTTTTATGTCCTATAGCCATATCTCTCTTCATACATGCAAAAATATTTTTCCTGGTTCATTTCCGCAGCTATAATGGTCAAAATTCTCAAACGAGATTAACAGCGTCTTTGAATTTAATTCATTCATTTATAACAGCCCATTCATGTCCCACTGCAGGGACTGGCCTCCTTCCATAACGTAGGGATACTTAGCCTACTAATACAACGCTGGCCGGACGGAATGGTATAGGGTTTAATTTCAAGTTATCTTTCTTTTTATTTCGTATAAGTAGTTAATATTTACGGATAGTCCCTTAGTCGGTTTTTACGACACCCATGGGATTAGACAGGGTGGTGACATAATATTGTACTCCGTCACCACACGGATCACATAATTTAATACTTTCCGAAAATACCTCAGTTACAAATATTAATAACATAACCTCAAAGCTTCGACATTCTCTAAAAGATACACAAACATTACCTTCCTTCTTCATAAAACTAAAATGTCACGAGGCCATTCGTTACAAAATGTCGGTGGTAATAAAAACTATGGCTATCGTAAAAGCAAGCTTGTAAAAAAATACATTAGTACTATATAATCTGTGGTGTTTTACTTGCTGTGGTGAAAAATGGCGGGAGATTGTATTAATATGATGTGTTTTGTATAAAAGGAACTTAAGTTAGGATTTAATTTGACGACCAGTTGATGACTGCAATGCAGAGGTCTCGGGTTTGAGGCCCACATGAGGTATGAACTTGAAAGTTTGGATTGGTCTTGCTTGCTGTTTTCTTGTAAGTAAGTACCTGTACTTATATTAACACTTAAAAAAGTATTTAAGTTTGTTTATCCGTATTCTAGTACCTACTCATTGAACACAAGAGAATCTGAATGAGGTCCAAAAGGAGATAGCAGAATAAACAGGATGCCTTCAAAAATAATTGGAAGACAGAAGCTACAGATCGAACAAATTGGAAGTGCGAAGGGGAGGCCTTTGCTTTGCAGTGGGACAATACAGGCTTTAAATAAATAAATATGGCAAGATCCGGAGTTGGATTTAATAAAGAGTTAATAAATATCGGAATCTTTTAAAACTACAAACAGCGCCATCTATGAGCCGGTTTAAGCAACCTTACAATGGCTGTCGAGGCCTTCCTGTATTCAGATAGACGTCAGATAGAGACGTATCTTGTAGTCAGTCACGGCCGAGTCTACACGTCTGTTAGTTGCCAGAAGATATAAATTCAAGACAAGTAGGGTTGCTAGTCTTCAGTAAAATAATTGCTAACGTAAGACTATAAAAAATACTTGCATATTGAACTGGTGTAATAACACAGGATGTCACTACTACACCCCGTATTATTGTATTATATTATACTGTTCTCCGTGTGGTGACGGAGTAAGAATACAATATGTCACTACCCCATCTCATCCAATAGGCGTCGTAAAAACCGACTAAGGGACTATTCGTGAATATTATCTTTACGAAATAAAAAGAATGAAAACTTGAAATTAAACCCTATACCAATTCGTTTGGCCAGCGTGGTATTAGTAGGCTAAGTATGCCCCCGTCACAGGAGTCTACTCAACCCTGAACCTTTCATCCATCACAATAATATATATAATTGTTTTGACAGTATATAATATGTATATAAACAATATTATGTATTATAATAATGTTTTAGAACCGATACCTTTTAATGTATTTTGGCGCGAGGATGCATGACGTCATCCATTAAACTAGGGATGGTACACATCAGTGGCGAAGGGTGGATTTTTATAAAAGGGAAGCCGAAGATTCCGTGGACTTTTGTTCTACTTTATATTACTATTATTCTGTAGTTCATAGGTATTCGTGAGAAAATGTTTCGATTTTACCTAGTTGTCCCGAACTCATAAACTTAAAATACGAAAATGTTTCTCTGTTTGGAAGACTTCTTTGATCAATTAGATTAATTGTTTATATTGCTATATCCTAAATGATTCTACATACCTACTTACTTACTTTTAGAATCTGAGAATACTGTCTGTAAGCCACTTACTTATACGTATCGAAATGAGATAATTGTATTAAAATGTTTCGTAAATCCACAGCGCCGGCGTTTCTTATATTTATAATTCAATTTCGAGAATGATGTTTTATCGCACATCACATAATAGGATAGTCAATATAATATAACACTATTAACCTGTCCCTTATAACAACAAACTATTAAATTTGCTGAAAACAATACAAACAAGTACTTACAAAAATATTCCATAGGATCCCAACGCACTACGACAAAAATAAAGTCAACCAATGCACAACACATAATACACAATCATAAATAATTAAACATACAAATTTTACTACTTTAAACAAGAAAGCGAATTTTATAACCTATTTGCAGAAAATAAATACAAATATCTGTTTTTTCTTCAAATGGTCCTATCGTTTACCGATGATTCTGCCAAAGTCAAGACGCAAGCCGTATAAAAATATAAAAACAAATAAATATAATTAAAAACTAAAAATTCAGAAGAAAGGCTGATTTCTATCAGATTTAAATAATTGATAAAAACAAAGGAATGTCAATGGCAAATTAAGTACTTAACGTGAAATGAAATGAAACTTCGTTACAATTGGTCGGTCCACTGGTTGCAATAGTGCTTTCTCGCTCTCGCAATGTTGTAGTTGTATCTTTTATCCTTGTCATAAGCCGATGGCCACCGGCTTATATGGTACCTTAGATCGACGAATACAAAGTGTCACGTGACCGTACGATTTCCGTACAGTCTGTTGTACTGGATTCCTAATTTCGCGACCGGCTTACTGCGCTCCGCGCATGCGCGCTTTAAGTACTCTCTGACTGAACCATAACAAGTTGTTAGTTGACAACCTTTAATTACAAGATGGCGTTATGAGTACGTAAATAATTATATTGAAAATTATTATTACTGTAATTATTATTGCGATTTACGTAAGAGAATACTTTTTTGTTTTATATTATTTTGTATTGAGTGGATGTTGCGTCATTGATTTATAATTGATTAATAGACAATGCTAAGCGGTTTTTGCAAAGGTAAGCCGGTAGGAATCGAGTTATATGGACACTTCGCCACTAGTACACATATATATTGAGTGCTGCAAAAGAATCATATTTTTACATGGATCTCGGCCTACGGGAAATATGTCCCACCGGGGGATTTTAGTGAGAAGGAGTCTGACAGAACTTACTAGCCGCCCTGGGGAGGGCGGAAGAAGCCCATGAGGATTTCGCCCCGTCAAAAAAAAAAGATGTTTTTTTGAATTTATAACAGTATCCATGTGGTGACGGAGTAAGAATACTATATGTCACCACCTCATCTCATCCCATGGGTGTCGTAAAAACCGACTAAGGAACTAACTGTAAATATTATCTTTACGAAATAAACAGAAGGAAAACTTGAAATTAAACCTTATACAAATCCGTCTGGCGAGCGTAGTATTAATGGGCCAAGTATCCCTTCGTCACGGGAGGAGGCCCGTCCCTGCAGTGGGACATTAATGGGCTGTTATGATTATACTGTTCTATAGTTTGGTTAGTGAGCAACCTGGTAACGCGAGTTATTAAAGCTGCTCATAGGCTTTCCTACGGCGACAACCGGGTCGGTTTTACGTGCTACTAAAGCACGGAGAAGGGTAGCGTCGCTTTAGTAACACGTAAAATTGACCCGGTTGCCGACATTGCTTCGCCAGCAGTATCGTTTATGAATCAGTCATTGCAACTGGCTGTGAGTGCTAAATTCGACTAGGATACTGATAACAGTATCATAACAGCCCATTAATGTCCCACTGCAGGGACGGGCCTCCTCCCGTGACGGAGGGATACTTGGCCCATTAATACTACGCTCGCCAGACGGATTTGTATAAGGTTTAATTTCAAGTTTTCCTTCTGTTTATTTCGTAAAGATAATATTTACAGTTAGTTCCTTAGTCGGTTTTTACGACACCCATGGGATGAGATGAGGTGGTGACATATAGTATTCTTACTCCGTCACCACATGGATACTGTTATAAATTCAAAAAAACATCTTTTTTTTTTGACGGGGCGAAATCCTCATGGGCTTCTTCCGCCCTCCCCAGGGCGGCTAGTAAGTTCTGTCAGACTCCTTCTCACTAAAATCCCCCGGTGGGACATATTTCCCGTAGGCCGAGATCCATGTAAAAATATGATTCTTTTGCAGCACTCAATATATATGTGTACCATCCCTAGTTTAATGGATGACGTCATGCATCCTCGCGCCAAAATACATTAAAAGGTATCGGTACTAAAACATTATTATAATACATAATATTGTTTATATACATATTATATACTGTCAAAACAATTATATATATTATTGTGATGGATGAAAGGTTCAGGGTTGAGTAGATTAATTAGATCAAGTAATTATAGGTGCGTATATAAGTCCAAGAATAATCGCAATCACTTTTTCGGAACTCCTGTAGAATATAAATAAACAGCGATAGCTCGAATAACATTGAAAGTCTCAGGAAGAGGATTAAAAACTAGCTTCTAGAATTAGGAAATTACAGGAGTTACAGAAACTTATCTTCAGGGAAAGACCAAAAAAGATAACGCTTTAGAGTTATAAGGTATTATGTGAGCTATGTGTACTCCGTGTGGTGACGGAGTAAGAATACAATATGTCACAACCCCATCTCATCCCATGGGTGTCGTAAAACCCGACTAAGGGACTATACGTGAATATTATCTTTACGAAATGAAAAGAAGGAAAACTTGAAATTAAACGCTATACAAATACGTCTGGCCAGCGTGGTATTAGTAGGCTAAGTATGCCCCCGTCACAGGAGGAGGCCCGTCCCTGCAGTGGGACATTAATGGGATGTTATTATGATGTGAGCTATATTTCAGTCCAGTAATGTATGTGGCCATAACCTACAAAGTTTAGGTCTAGTTGGGTTTTTGCAACAGTTAGAATTCTTCATCAGTTTGACGACCTCTGTGGCGTAGTGGTTATATAACATGACTGCTACGCAGAGGGTTCGATCCCGCTCAATGCAAATATTTGTGTGCATGAACATGATTATTTGCATTGGTCTGGGTGTTTTCTATGTACTTATGTATTTCCAAAAGAAAAAGTTTTAGGTATGTTTATCCGTTGTCTAGTACCCATGGTACAAGCTTTGCTTAGTTTGGGACTAGATGGCGTTGTGTGAATGTGTGAGGAATATTTATATTATATTAAGTAATCAAAATCCGAGAGACTCTAAGCTGCAGCAATAAATGTAACAATCTAAAACGTACCTATAGTTTTCGCAAGTTATTCTGAAATAGTATGAGGATCATCATAACAGCCCATTAATGTCCCACTGCACGGACGGGCCTCCTCCCATGACGGAGGGTTACTTGGCCTTCTAATACCACGCTGGCCAAACGAATTGGTATAGGGTTTAATTTCAAGTTTTCCTTCTTTTTATTTCGTAAAGATAGTAGTTACGGTTATTCCCTTAATCGGTTTTAACGACGAGTTCGGTTCGGTTTTAATGAGATGGGGTGGTGACATATTTATTTATTTATTTATTGCTTTATTGTACACCAAAATAAAATACAACAGGTAAGTACACAAATTATCTTAAAAAACTAGGTGACACAAATGGCGGTCTTATCACTCGAAGTGATTTCTTCCAGACAACCTTTGGATGGAAAATGTGTAATATGATTTTTATGTTGTGTGGTGTACTGAATAGTATAATTATATTAATTATATATTCTTATACTTAATAGTAGAAACGGAAAAGAAAATTATAAAGATAAGGTAATAAAAATAGTAATATTAATACTTACTCATACTGAAAGGAAATAAAATAATAATATATAGAAAGATAAAATAGGATACGGTTTAGTGACGCATTTAACAATAAATAATGATACATAAACATATAGCAAACCAGATACTATAAAAATGTAATAAGCTATCAATTTTGGAAAGAATTAGCTATGTGGGTGAGAAAATGCTTCTTTACACGGTTTTTGAATGTCTGCTGTGTTTGGGATCGTCTTATTGTTTCAGGCAAATTGTTCCAGATATATTATATTGTATATCATCATATTGTATTCTTACTCCGTCACTACACGGAAAACGTATGAGGATGATCTAAGCCTATTCATATTATTCAGTGCACGGTCGATGCGTGCAAATAATAGTAACCAAATATATGCTAACGTGATGTCATAGGTTCGAATACGGGGTGAGGCGTAATCACCTTTGACATAAGATTAACATACTTTTATTAACATGCAACATTTTTAAAATGTTGTCAATTTCATCATCATCATCATCATCATAACAGCCCATTAATGTCCCACTGCAGGGACTGGCCTCCTCCCGTGACGGAGGAATACTTAGCCTACTAATACCACGCTGGCCAGACGGATTGCTATAGGGTTTAATTTCAAGTTTTCCTTCTTTTTATTTCGTAAAGATAATATTCACGGATAGTGCCTTAGGGTCAGATTCAGAGACCGCACTTTGACTTTAAGGACTTAAGGAAGAACTGTTTTAGTGTAAATAGCTGTTGGTGAACCTAATAATAAATAAATAAATAAAATAGTCGATTTTTACGACGCCCATGGTATGAGATGGGGTGGTGACATATTGTATTTTTACCCCACGGAATGTATTTATTTTAATTGCGTCTAATCCGGCTGTCCCACATAGTGCAGCAAGTTTCACTCTGTCCCCACAGTGGCACATTACTGGGCTCTTTTTTAATAACATAGTCCCACTTGGGCGAAGGTTTTCCTACAGCTTTCCGTTTTTGTTTTAGTATCTATGTCGGGACAGTTTTTAATATAGACTTTTCATCACACACGTAAGTTATAAAAATTAAAAATAATGTTATAAATATATATTACATAGCTATGATAAATAAAGGTTATAAAGTTTATCAATTTTGTTATTGTTAATAAATAGTAATTAACATTGTTAATAACTAAAATATAATATGCTTGTTATTTTTTTATTAAATTCTGTTGTAGAATGAGAGGTAAAAATATTGTTGCCACCATGTTTAGTGCTATTGCTATCTAGGGTAATGGCTCCAGTGAATGAACACCCTCCAGTGAATGAACAAAACGCAGTTTTTTCCAAAAAATAAGAAATTAGGGCATTTCTGCCATATAGAGTATTTTTTTTAGTAATAGTAACGATATTCCTAATATTATTAGCAACATTGATTTCTTAAATCACTGTTCATTTCAAAACGGCGAGCGTCTAAAGTGGTAGGCAACGTGAGACTGGGAATTTGTTCGAGCCGGAATTTACGTCACAGGTATTACGAACCGTTTATGATTCGATATTATAACCAAACCTGCAGTATTTTAGTCAAGATTTTTGTTTATAAATATAATAGAATAGCTAAATAATGCATTTCAAATCAATTTAAACATGTATATATTCCGGTATAGTATAATATTAAGTGTCCCAGCATTGGAACTCAAAATCTTGTAAAACCCAATTAATGAACGGCCGTTCATTCATTGGGTATTGACGATTTTACATTTTCTTAAAAAAATGTATTTTATTTTAATGCTGTTAAGTTCACATTTCCCAAGTCTTTTCATAAATCGATTTCTGATCTTTTGGCCAGTATTGGGACAGGGGTGTTCATTTATTGGCTTTTAAAATCTAGTAAATGAACCAACAATTTCCATTGTGTAAATTTGCTAGTTTTAAGTAAGAAGACATAACCATAACACTCGAAAATGAGTCTTATATTCAAAAGGGTAAAGATTAAATTCATTTGTTGGTGTTTACTGTTTGCTGGTTATTAACCAGTAAATGAACATTATATTTTCGAAACTAAATTGTACATTAAACTCCTTCAAATCTTTAAGCTCTTCATGAGTGCAAGTGTTAGGGCATCCAGGACATGATGAGAGGTGGGCCAAAGTTTGAGGAACACCGCACAGGCAACTCAGTCCGCCAATGTTTGTAAGGCCCCACCGGAGCATGTTCTTCTTGCTTCGTCCTAACTGGGTTCGCAATGTGTTTAAGGACTTCCAGGTAGCCCATGGTAACTCATGTCCGCGCGGAAGCCTCTCTGAGAGTGACACAAACGGTTCTGGTAGTGACACTATTTTCGCGCGAAAAGTTGCACCTCCCGTGTTCTGGGTCGGTACTTAAAAGTAGACGTACTTTATGAAGATCTTTCGGCTATGCAGCCTTTGCTGCACTAAAACATTGCCGTGCATTGGGTGCCAGTGGTCGTCATCAATTTCGCTCCTTTCAAGGGAGGCCACCACATCCCTACGGACATCGGAGGGCACGATGCCAGCCAGTGGGTACAGCAGTCTGACCGGTGTAGGTTTAAGGCAACCTGTAATAATCCGGCAGTTTTCGTTTAAAGCTATATCCACTAACCTAGCATGAGCTGATCAGTTTCAGACTGCGCACGCGTATTCTGGGCCGAAAGCAAGCGAAGGCCCAGAAGTCCGCATTATCGGGGGCGAGGGTCCCCATTTTCTGGAAATGAGCCGTTGCTACAAGTTGTTGCGAGAATACACCTCATGTTTAACATTCTGACAGTGTTTTTGAATGTCAGTGACCTGTACAGGGGGATTCCGAGATATTTGGGGGAGTCATTATGAGCTATCGGGATACCTTGCCATTTGATATTTAGCGATTGAGATAGTCAGCGTATAAATAGCAGGATATATTAGGACATGACGGTTGGCCGTTGGTGTAAATAGTAAAAAGAAGGGGAGCCAGAATGCTACCTTCTGGAAGACCATTCTTCTGTGATCTCCAGCGACTTTGGTCTGTGAGAAGGAGGACCGGAAAGCGGTGATTGTGGAGGAGCTCTCGAATTATTGCGACGAATTTATGGTCAAGGGTCATGGTTTCCACTTTCCATAACAGTTGCCTGAGGCTCCCTGTGTCAAAGGACGCCGATAGGTCCACGAATACAGCACTGGTTACTCTTACTATCTCAAAACCATCTTCAATGTGCTGCGTAAGTTTGAGTGTCTGGTTGCAGCACGATTTCACCGGCCTGATACCTGCTTGCTCTGAGACCTGATCCCATTCGGGTCTATACCCTTTGTGAGCCGGGTCAGCAACAATCTTTCTAACAGCTTGTATGTGTGGCACAGAAGACTACTTATGGGCCGAAATTGTCTAGGATTGTCAGCTGGTTTCCCCGGCTTGAGGATGGCTATGACCTTGGATTTTCTCCAGAGACGGGGGACTGAAGCAGATTCCAGATAGATGTTAAAAACCACACCACAACAGCCATGACACCGCAGCAGGGCCAAGGTGTTTAATTTGAGGCTTTGCCGTCCTTTAGGTTAATAATATTAAACAGTTTTTTTTCTGCTCTTGCCCATGTATCTTGTTTTTCTTTTTTTTACCTATGCAAAATTTAATAATTTTGAACAATAGGTATATTTTTTTATTGTGTTTGCTGCAAGAATTACTGTTTTATACCATAATAAATAAAAACCAAACCGTGTTCATTCATTGGGTTTTTTTCTGTTCATTTACTGGAAATTTGCGTT
Source organism: Schrankia costaestrigalis (assembly GCA_905475405.1). Classification (NCBI taxonomy): domain Eukaryota; kingdom Metazoa; phylum Arthropoda; class Insecta; order Lepidoptera; family Erebidae; genus Schrankia; species Schrankia costaestrigalis. The sequence goes on from FR997852.1 coordinate 2,624,728, forward strand.
CATTTACTGGGGTTTTGGGGTATTCTTCTATATATTGCTAAATATCTTACAAACTGTGTATCCTAAAAGGTAAAACGAGCCTAAAATATATTTTTGAATAAATCTTCTAAACGAAAAACTAGCTCTGAAGACCTATGCATAAGAAAAAACATATGTTTTTATTTTTTGAAGTTTGAAAATTGCTTAAGTGTTCATTCACTGGAGCCTTTACCCTATACTAATATTATAAAGAGGTAAAGTTTGTGTGTTTGTGACGTTGTAGGAGGTAATCTCCAGAGATTACCTCCTACAACGTCAGATCCAGATCTACTAAACCGATTTTAAAAATTCTTTCTGTGTTGAATAGTAAATTCATCGGGGAGTGTCATATGCTACACAGGGTGGCTCATTCAAATGGGTCAGTATGGTAAAGTCTTAAACTATAGGTCATACAAAGATTTGTTCTTAGGAACCATGTCACCGATTTTGATAAAAAGAAAAACTGCATTCATACATTTGAAAAAGATACTGCACCCAGTCGGGAATCGAACCCGGTTGTTTTGCAAAAATAAAATTTGACCTTTTCTATTTAAATATCGATTCGGTAGGTCTTAAGCAGTAAATGTCTCTAAGAAACATTATGTCTAAAACTAATAAAATGCATTGTTTTCATATACTTCAATTTATCATAGTAGGTGTTCAAAGTGGCCACGTTTAGGTAACGATCTTGTTAGGTAAATTGCATTTAGTGTTTTCATGTGGTGAGTTTGCGTTAAAACTGACTTTTTGGCTGACCTAAAAGGTCTTCAACGTTATCATAGTTTGTTTTGCACACTTCATCCTTAACGTAACCCAACAAGAAATAGTCTAGAGGCGTTAAGTGGGGCGACCTCGAACAACGGTGGCCACATCGAACACCAACTGTGATAATTTAAAGTATGTGAAAACAATGCATTTTATTCATTTTAGACATAATGTTTTATAGAGATATTTACTCTTAAGACCTACACAATCGTTATTTAAATAGAAAAAGTATAAGTTTTAACCGGGTTCGATTCCCGACTGGGTGCAGTATCTTTTTCAAATGTATGAATGCAGTTTTTATTTTTATCAAAATCGGTGACATGGTTCCTAAGAACAAATCTTCGTATATGACTTATAGTTTAAGACTTTCCCATACTGACCCATTTAAATGAGCCACCCAGTATAGTATGACTAATAGGAGTGGAGCAGTAATGAAATATGTTTAAAAAACAGACGCGTTTTTTTCGCCGTTCAACGAAGTGGGCACGGGTCAGCTAGTAGTTTATAAGAGGTGAATAGTGTGAATACCACGTAGGATGGTTTATGCGATTCTCAAATGATTTTTCTGAGCCTGGCCGATCTTTGGGAGGTTCTTAGAATAGGTATATAATAATGTAATACCTCACACATTCATACCACGCCATCTTTACGCATAGTCTATTTTGAAATTGAAAGTCAGATCAAAATCAGTTCAGTCTTTTAATAGATTACACGGAAGAATACAGACAATCGAAAAGACAGACAGACACTTTTTAATTTTTTTGTCATTGGTGACTTGTAATAAATAAACATTACTATCTACATTATAAAGCTTGCTTGTAAAGATCTGTGAATTTGATGTTACAAACAGACACTTCATTTTTATTTATATGTACCTATGCATAGATAATTATGATAAAATAGTGTTTTTTTAATCAACATGCAAGCATAGGTAATGCAGAAAAATAACGGTGTCTTTATAAATTTATTTATTAATTTAAATTCCTCATTCGAATTACAAAGTTGTCATTCATATAAAAAACCGTTTTTTGTTATGGTAATAAAATATAGATGTAATACACATAGCAACACTTAAAGCAAATTCAATCGAAAATGTGTCTTATTATTAAGGGTTTAAGGTATAAGGTAAAGTTTACTAGGTGTTTTTTTTTAAAACAAGTTATTTTAACATACAAAAAAGATGTTGAGGTAATATTTTTTATTTTTATAATTAAGTGTGTTGCTTATAATAAGATTATATTCTTCACACAATTCACAATATAAGCCGAGCCTTGTGCTATGGGTATACACACCTCAACAAAGTCTAGGGATATTTTCACGAAATTTTGTATTAAGTTGTAAAACTCAAAAAAAATTGGTTTGTTTTTAATTCTTTTGATAAAAACTTACTTTGTTAACCTTTTTCAACAATTCTAAATTTGAATTTGAAAAAAAAATTATAAATATAAGATTTACGCGGCCTAAACGTAGTTCAGTTCGAAAATTTCATTTACCAACAGTAAGTTTTGACTGCTTTTTTGTGTAAAATTTAAGTTTTATTACAATTTAAACGTTTGTTTCGAATGATTAATATAGTGTGCAATGCACACTATATTAATCTAGATAGATTTTTGCAAGTTTCCGCGAAAAGACAGCCAATATGTTACTACCATGTAGCTGGCTTAGAGGCTCCAGCTCTTGGTGTAACCTCTTGCGGGTGACCAAACTGTCAGAAGAAGTCGGCATGAAGCCCACCTTTATGCTCGCAAACCGCTTTGAACTCCATCAATACGTTGAGCAAATCGCGCACGATGACTAGAGTGAGGTCGTGAACATTTGCTCTGCAAAGATGACCTGTTATCTGTAGTGGTGTTTACACATGAGTCCCGGTTCGGTTTCCACTCGGATTCACGTAGAGAACGTGCTTGGCGAGTTCCTGGTTGTGATAGCCGTCTACAACATCCTCAGGAAATCCATTCATACCACGATGGAACAATTATGGTTTGGACGGAAACTCGTGTCGGTCGAAGAACAGAGCGCGTTTTGATCAGAAACACCATGACGGCTGAAAAATAACTTAACGAGGTGCTAGAACTAATAATCTACCCCCGTAGACTACAATTGGGCCAAATGTTTAAGCTCATGGACGATAACACCCGTCCGCATAAAGCGAGAGTGATGACGAGCTGGTTGCAGGAGCACGACGTATCGATTTTAAGCTGAACCACTCAATCGCCTCACCTCAAAACCATAAAATACCCGTAGGACATGTTCAAAAGAAGGACTTTGATGAATTTTCCTGCATAAACTTGCGATGGAAGAGCAACTTTTTTTGTATCCTAGTCGGACCTGTAACAATATACCGCATCAAGACCTGAATAACTTAATCCAAGCATAAAAAACCGTTGCAGGACCGTTATTTACGGTTTTTTGAATCTACTGACTACTGATTACTCACATAACAGTTAAAAACAGATTAATTTTCGATTATTTTCACTTTTGTTTAAGAAACAAATTCATTGTTAGTTTTACTAATTTTCCAAATTTTTTATTCATTTAAATAAAAAATTATTTACGCAAAAATAATACTTTTATTTAATTCTGGATTGTAGCCTGATAAATTACCTTTATAAAAATATAAACATGTTGTATGTTATCTTCAATAATTTTGGAGTTAATTGAGTAAATACCAAATATCCCTAGACTTTGTTGAGGTGTGTATATGTAATAAATTAACGTATAAAATCTAAGGTATAAAATATTGGCAAGAATGAAAGATAATGGGATACTCTATATAGGAGTCGAACCTGCGTCTTAGGAGATTACACTCTCGACGCTATGAACTCAAAGCCATTCGAGTTCTAGTCTCCTTAACCAAATTAGTCGATTGCTCTCTACGAAACCATTAGCACAGTATAGCTGTGCCATAAGCCATCCTTTTACTTTAATTTTGTTGAGGACGAGTAGTTTGTCTCGGACGACAGTTACTACTTTACGCGGGCTGTGGTGGGGCGGATGGCCCTCAACCAAAGACATTTAAGTGACGTGCCTCAGGGGCACCCCCTGTGGGGTGCGAACCTCGGCCTGGACCGTCACTGACTAACAGGACGTGCGGAAGGCACGCCCTCTAGGAGCGAATTCCGGTCTCGATTCCAAGTATTTCCACTTGACACGATCCTGATCATGATCCATTCGTAGGAGGGATTCAGGATTGCCTGATTAAAGTAGCGGTGAACACTCCTAGCTGTCGTCGTACTGACACAGTCGTTAAACCACGTCAAAGGCCTAAGGGCAGTTTGAAAAATTCACAACATTCAGGTTGGCCACTAACCAAACAATAAAAAAGTACTATCCCCCTTACTCATAAACGCCTCATAAATATTAGTCAATTGATTAGCTTAAGAGCGTTTATAAGGCTCACTAGCGCCGCTAATAGAAAAAAAATCATAATTCGCAAATAAGATAAATAATGTAAAATGTTGATAACAAAGTCTTGAGAAAAGGCAATAAAGTATTTGTATAACACACTCTCAACACTTTAAATGTTTTTCAATTAAAAAAATATTGCATTATAAACAAAAACGGCCGTTTTTTTTTCGCATGTGAAATTTAACCAGTTGGAAAACATTTAAAGTGTTGAGAGTGTGTTATACAAATACTTTATTGCATTTTCTCAAGACTTTGTTATCAACATTTTACATTATTTATCTTATTTGCGAATTATGTTTTTTTTTCTATTGGCCGCGCTAGTGAGCCACGTAAAGGCCCTTAAATTCTTACGATTTTCTTTGGTATAAGGTTGGTTTGCTAATAAAAATCTCGCTAAACAGTGATTACATTAAAGAGACGTTTATGAGTAAGGGGGTATATTTATAGTTTATCTATTAAAAAGTTACTAATATGAACTGTATATTCTGGCCATACACTACCTACTTACAAAAAATAAATAACATCTTTATATGCTGAATAATAGAGTTTATTTTTGTTTGTGTATTTATATTCCCGTTTAGTTATTGCGTATGTTTTGATGCTGTCATAGGATATGAATCAGCTGAGACTAAACCGAACGTAGATTTAAAATAGGAACGCTTTTTTTTGTTTTTGGCGGAAAACGGGGAGCGATTGTGCCAGATTTTTTAATCATTATCTAGTAAAAAGTTTGGATAATTGTTGGCTTTTTAGTTTATTTATGCATTTTGAACACACCTGGTATAGGGCCTACTGCAAGGACAACAAACAAGGACAACAACCATGCTTTTTAGATATTGTTGCAGGGTGACAGGTGCACATTGGATATCTTGTGGTTGTTGATCACAGCAAAAGCCGAGGTGGTCACATTGTTTATTTTTTTCTTTTTCCCAGGGATGAATAATTGAGTATTGGTTTGTCCGTTGGTCGGATTTTACAACATGAGTTAAGATGGTGACATTTTGTAGTCTTGCACCATCAAGAAACAGTCTATTTTATTATGTATCACTAAGTACTACAGTAAACTACCAGGTTAATAATACAACAGTGAACTTTTTCTCCATGTCATGGCTGACACGCTAATTATCAAGAACACTTTATGACATATAAATATATACCTACTTCACAGTAATAGTGGCTTAGGTAACGAAGTTAATTATGTCTATACTTAGTAGATGTTTATATAGAAGAATATAATAAGTATACTTATTGAACGACCTCTCTAGTGACAAAATGATTGCTATGCAGAGGTTTTTACGAGATCTCCCGACTTCGGATTGAACCCTGTGTCTTCCGTGTGGTGACGGAGTGAGAATACAATATGTCACCACCCCATCTCATCCCATGGGTGTCATAAAAACCGACTAAGGGACGAAGTAAAAAGAAGGAAAACTTGGAAAGGAAAATGAAAACTTGAAAAAAACCCTATACCAATCCGTCTGGCCAGCGTGGTATTAGTAGGCCAAGTGTCCCTCCGTCACGGGAGGAGGCCCGTCCCTGCAGTGGGACATTAATGGGCTGTTATGATGAAACAATGCAAGTCAAACATTGTGTGCATAAAAATGGCTGTTTCTTGTAGTCTGTGTGTTTTCTAGAAAATAATTTTAAATTGAAATAGAAAATAACTTTATTGATAAAATAGATTACGACATGTTCCAGATTATATAAAAAAATTACGAATAACTAACATAAGTCAAAGTTAAGGGCTTCACACACAGCAACAGACTATAATGTATATTATGTATGTAAAAAAATATACATAATACTCCTGACGATTTCTATGGAAAGATGTAATGAGATGCATTGTGCTTTAATGTACATCTTTACTACCCGATATTATAAAGAAGGGGATTAGAAATGGCGGCTCCTATACCCGATACCGTCAGAATACTACGTAAAAACACAATAACGAATAACAATTTTGGAACAAAATTATTTATACGTTATAGCTGCTGTGTGTGAAGCCCTTAACTTTGACTTATGTTATACCATGGCTTTATATAATGCCTCGTTTGCACTAGTTTGTCCGTGTCTATTGACTGGCGTCATGAGTCTTGACAAATTAATAATTGTATTATTAACTTGTCAATCCAATCAAAATCTAACGACATGTTTCCTGGTATCTTCATTTTTTAGTTACTGAGTATTTATCAATTGTAATGTCTTATTTTTCCCACTTTGATGTTGGCAGAATCATTGGTTAACAATGGAACTAATTAAGTTAAAAATAGATTAGAACTTGTGAAGATGTTGAATTGACAAATAATAAAATATTAATTATATTCTTACTCAGCTTTTTATTTTATTTTGAATTAAGTGTGTTCCTTCTGTCAGGTCTTCGGTCAAGTATCTCCGTGTGGTGACCTCCTTTGAGTATAAGTGTTCTGTGGTGGTGACGGAGTAAGAATACAATATTATGTCACCACCCCATCTCATCCCATGGGTGTCGTAAAAAACGACTAAGGGCCTATCCGTAAATAATATTATCTTTACGAAATAAAAAGAACTAAAACTTGAAATTAAACCATACACCAATCCGTCTGGCCAGCGTGGTATTAGTAGGCCAAGTATCCCTCCGTCATGGGAGGAGGCCTGTCCCTGCAGTGGAATATTAATGGGCTGTTATGATATCTAGCCCTAAACTTAGAGCTTGATGACTACATACCTACTTTTATTTTGTAAAAATACATGTATACTCGTATAATAGATAAAAAAACATCAAGGCTAATGCACAAAAATCATGTTCGGGCGCACAAAAATTTCCATGGAGCAGGGAGTCGAACCCTAGACGTCTGCGTAGCAGTCATTGATCCTCGTTTTAAGCACTTATTCTGCAGACAAAATAGTATTTAAACTATTTAAAACACAAGTAAAACTGAGTGTAAAGCTAGTAGTTAATGTAATTAACGTATGTTTTAATAGCATGTGTACTTATCACGAATGTCAAGTCAAGGTTCTGTGATAATATTGTATGTATTATGTTTTGACAATAAAATTATTTTAATGGCATTGAACTTTTAATTAGCGTTAAATGCTATTAAAGCATAGTGGTGGATAGCCGTCTGGTGTGAAAGAGAACCAGCAGACAAAGCGCTGAAATAATGCGATTAATTGATTTTGATCTGCATGTCAATTCTCGTTCTTTAAAATCGTTAAAAATAAAGTTAATTTAACTTTTAGTTGTCAAATTGTCACACTCTAAATAAAACTTTAACACGACCACAAAAGATTACAATTGCAATAGCAAAAACATGACAACTAAAAGTTAACTTAACCGAATTTTAGGAACGAGAATTGACATGCTGATAAGACTTGACGACCTCTGTGGCATAGTGGTTATATAAAATTACTGCTCTTGCAGAGGTCTCGGGTTCGATTCCCAGTCAATGCAAATCTTTGTGTGAATGAACATGATTGTTTACATTGGTATGGGTGATTTCTATCCATAATATGTATGTATTTACAAAAAAAAGTATTTAAGTATGTTTATCCGTTGTTTACTACCCATAGTACAAGCTTTGCTTAGTTTGGGACTAGATGGCGTTGTGTAAATGTGTGAGAGGAGTATATTATAGGCTGGTTACAGTTTCCAGTGGTTATACCATGTAATCTTACTCCATCAGTACACACGAGCCTTTTAATAATATAAAAATCTATAAACCACTTATTTAGATTGCTTCTAGAAATCCAAAGTCCAATCAAATAATAATTAAACGGATTTAACAACTAAAATTCATTAGGTTTTAGTTTTACGTTCGATTTGCAGAATAAATTGTTATTTTATTTTGATTTAAAAATTCCTAATTAACGCACAATCATTATAAGCCGCCATTGCGTGTTTTCTTAATTTAAAAAACAGTTTTTTTTTTTTACAATACAGAATTAGTGGCCCGGGATAATGTAAGTTTTAAATTGAAACAGAACATCTATCAATTTCCTATGGCGGTTACATCCGACATATTTCCACCTCCACAGCCAATTTGTGCCCCACAATGGGCGACGGAAATATTTAGCCTCGTCCTTTTTGACGTCCTCCAAATATTGCCACCTTGTGCGGTCCTGCGCCTCCCTCATCCATCGGCTTCCCGCCGTCCGTCCTTACGAAATATCCATTATATATATCCATGGCATGAAATGAAGTGTTGACTTGACACCAAATTATATTGCTATTATTTACAATTTTCTTTTTCAATGTATGTAAAATTTACAAAAAGAAAAAAAGTATTTAAGTATGTTTATCCGTTGTCTAGTACCCATAGTACAAGCTTTGCTTAGTTTGGGACTAGATGGCGTTGTGTGAATATGTGAGGAATATTTATTTATTATTATTATTTTATTAAATACAATCCTATGAAATGTATTATTTATTATTGTTACAATTTTTTTGAGGTTACAATAGTAAGTAAGATGACTTAATGACGTAAAAGTTCTAATTACTGCGTTGTAATTTCTATTTGCTTACCAATCTAAGGAATTCAATTATAATAGAAGATAGTCATAAAAAAAACCTAGTAAATAACAATATACTCAGTCAAAAATTAACGTAAAAGCCCAATTAATTAATTTAAAACCAAATAAAGGATAATTTTAATGATTCTGCCACAAAATAAGTCTATAGTCATACATACGTAACCTCATTCAAGGTAACTCAACGTATTATTTTGTTTTTACCGCCTCTATTACTAAACGCACTACGTTCAAAAATCATCTCACAGTTCTGGAGGGAAATACTTTGACAATGAAATGTCAAACAAGCATAGATAAATAAATGTTTTGGACGACTTTGTTGCTCCGATGTTCCTGAACTTTAAATTGATGTTATTTAAGACCTAAAACGGTGCCAAAAATACCTTTGCCCAAAATTATTGACATCACTTCAATGTTTTTTAAAGGTTGGAGGAAAAAAATAGAAGTACAGATTAAAAACTTACCTCCTCGACAGACTTTTTGGAGAATTCATTCATGGACACAATCCATTGCTGGACTAGTTCATTCACAATAACGAGATCGTTATATAACCACGTCAATAGGTCGTTAACCCATTGGACACTCGGTGGATCAGGACCCGTGCATGTAGGTATGAGGATACTTTGATGTTTCTTCAGGGTTATTTGTTCCGGGCCAGGTGACATACGTCCAAGGCGCCGCTTATTCGGCGGTGTGGCAGGAACGAACCCAGTAGGTTTAGGCGGCTTACTACTTGTAAACGAGGCACTTTTAACTTTAGCACTGGTAGCCAACACACTATCCGCACTTGATATTATTTCGTTCGTTGTTTTTTTCGTAATTTCATCGTTCGCTTTTTGTTTTGTGTCCAGTTCTTTAGGGGGGGCTTTGGTGTAGAATCTAGTGTAAGCCCATTTTCCGATACCTAGTAGGACTATAGAGAATAGTACCCATATGAATATAAGCATGACTAGGTTGTCCATGGCTGTGTCCATATAATCGAAGCTGCATATAAGGTCATCAACTGCTTCGGCTAAGTCTGCCATAGTTTTCCATGGTGTCCGCCACCATTGAGCGGCGTCAAACCTCGCCGCTTCACTCTCCGATACTGAATGTGAGCTAGACATTTTTTTTCTATTTTGGAACGCACTATTTTGGGACGCAGCTCTCTATCTCGCTCTGTTCATATATATCTGTCTCGTTCTGTTTTGGATGCGTTCTGAAATTAGCAAATTGGTAACATTTTGTTCGTTCCGTGTTTCGTGGTTTCTTGTTTTAAGAAAATGTCTTCCTACTTCTTCTTTCTACATGTTTTGACTGAAACAACGAGAAAAATATATTAATAACAGATACAAAATATGTTGGTTTTCTCTGTGTGGTAACTACCTAAGAATTAAAAATATTGTAATGACTGGGTGAAGGAAGAAAAAGATGAGATAAAACCAATAATACGACAAGCTCGGTGGCGCGACGGTAGCGCAAGCGGCTGCCGCGCACGAGGCTGTGTGTTCGATCCCCACGCAGGACAATAATTATTTGGGAGATCCACAAATTATTTTCCTGAGTCTGGGTGTTCTTTGTGTCCGTTAATTGATGTTTGTAAAAGTCCCCGCGACACAGGGCATAATCGTTAGTGCGGGTGTAGTCTTTAAAAAAAAATTTTAATTGGCCAAATCTCCTTTTACCAGCGGCTCTACAGGTATTTAAGGTCTGGTAAGGAACAAGTTTTGGGGACTAGAAGGTGCTACCCCAAGTAGGTACCACAAATTGTCGGGAAGGGCAAAAACTACTACGATCTTTACAAATGTTTCATCATCATAACAGCCTATTAATGTCCTACTGCAAGGGACGGGCTTCCTCCCATGACGGAGGGATACTTGCCCTACTAATACCACGACGCTGGCCAGACGGATTGGTATAGGGTTTAATATCAAGTTTTCCTTCTTTTTATTTCGTAGAGATAATGTTCACGGATAGTCTCTTAGTCGGTTTCAACGACACCCATGGGATGAGATGGAGTGGTGACATATTGTATTCTTACTCCGTTACCACACGGAGGTTACAAATGCTTACATAAATACATTTTGTTTAAGTAGGCATACATTTCATTACAAAGTTAGTTGAAGGCAAACTATTAAAACTCTTATCAATTATACCTATTATTTGTTATCAATAAACCGTGTTAACATGCGGAATTGTTTGTCAAGTGCACTTGCAACTATGGGTAACATTATCAACACTTTCCTACAACTAATAGATTACCACTGCATATTAATCATAAGCTATGTTTTCCTACGTGATTGTATCAGAAATGAGCAGATCGGCAGTAAATCTAAACCGTGACCGACATGCATCAATATCATATCAGCCATTTGGCGACCTCTGTGGTGTAGTGGTTATACATATAACATGACTCATACGCAGAGGTCTCCGGTTCGATTCCCGCTTAATGCAAATCTTTGTGTGCATGAACATGATTGTTTGCATTGGTCTGGGTGTTTTCTATGTATAATATGTATGTATTTACAAAAAAAAGTAAGTATTTATGTATGTTTATCAGTTGTCTAGTACCAGTACAAGCTCAGCTTAGTTTGTTGCTAGATGGCGTTGTGTGAATGAGTGAGGAATATTTATTATTTATTTATTTACAGTCGCATAAGCTACGATAAGCCTATAAAATATAATCCTAGAGAAATTGAACCATAAGTACCTATAAGAAAATAAAGCGCCAAATTACACTAGACTACATGTAGTCTCCTACATAAGGACGTCCTAACTTTTTAGTGTTAGGACGTTCTGTTTAAGTGTTTACACTGTACTACATGTTACATTAGACTACACTAGATTACACTAGACTACATGTAGTCTCCTACATGATATAGTTGATTACATGTACCCCCGGTTCCTAAATGACTGATCAAGTAAAAATCAACTAATCAAGTGTCAAAACTGTCATTTTAGTTCCTGAAAATAGTTTTGACACTTGATTAGTTGATCTTTACTTGATCAGTCATTCAGAAACCAATCGGCGCTTTAGTTTAATTAATTGTTCTGACCAGCTTGGGCATGGACAGAGGAAGTCTTCTTTCATCTCTGAAGGATACTTCGTCATAAATAACCTACTTTTTGGTAGACATAATTAAAAGTGTTTCGTCAATGAGCGCTATTGTATGTCGAGAGAGGTTACAACATAAAACCTATCCTTAATAGGGTTACCATACTTGAATTAAAGTTAAGGATAAATCTTTATTTAATTACTAGCAATAATAATTAATACAAAAAACTTTACTTCTTATTTACTGTGCCAATTTACCAACCTAAGAGATATGATTGAGTAGTGACTCTTTTGAGTAGTGAGTCTCCGTGTGGTGATGGAGTAAGAATACAGTGTGTCACCACCCCATCTCATTCCATAAGTGTCGTAAAAACCGACTAAGGGACTATCGTGAATATTATCTTAACGTAATAAAAACTTGAAATTAAACCCTATACCAATCCGTTTGGCCAGCGTGGTATTAGTAGGCCAAGTATCCCTCTGTCTGTCACTGCAGTGGGACATTAATGTGCTGTCATGATGATGAGTGACTTTGTTTGATGATTATGCCCTGGGTCGTTAGTACTTTTACCAAAGCGGTGGCTTAGGACAATCATTCGTGGATGGCACAAGCAACTGTATTATGTAAGTAGAAGGTCAAGTCACGACTTTGTCCACGACAACAAAGCCACGAGACGGACCCTGCTTTAGCACCAAACGCTATAGAAATAAAGTTACATTAAATGTTTTAGTAACGCTCTAAGTTTTAGCTCCGTGTGGTGACGGAGTAAGAATACAATATGTCACCACCCCATCTCACCCCATGGGTGTCGTAAAAACTGACTAAGGGAACTAACCGTAAATATTATCTTTACGAAGTAAAAAGAAGGAACACTTGAAATTAAACCTTATACCAATACGTCTGGCCAGCGTGGTATTAGTAGGCTAAGTATCCCTCCGTCACGGGAGGAGGCCCGTCCCTGCAGTGGGACATTAATGGGCTGTTATGATGATGATAATGTATTATGGGATTATGCTCTATCTCGTGGGGCACTACAAAAGCGAGGGCTCAGGACAGTCATTTATGGATTACAAGCAATTGTCCTGCGAACAATCAACCTAGGACCCGATAGGCACACATCACGAATGCCACGTGACATGACAACTTCGCCAACAAGGTGGATTACAACTACTTATTATTTTACAACATGCGTAAAACCATTAAATATTTCAAGTCCCTCATTAAAATCTCTAACAAAGACACATATTATATTGTTATACAAAGTTGTTCAATTCATTGTATTTTCTATTGTCAACAGTAAAAGGAAAATTGACAAAGAGTATAAAGTCAAAATATGTGCATGAAATTACCTCAGTAGGTATATTATATTTCCCTATTGTCAAAAAGGGGACAAGTTGATACAACGTTAGGTCATCTGATTTCGCGGGTATTGTAAAAAGTAAACTAATAGATAATCTTTGAGGAAACTGATCTAAAGATGAAGAACAGCTTTAGAAATTCATTCGCCTTCCTTTTCATACCCGTGGACAGACTATTTATTAATTATCTTTTTAGCTTTGTAGTGGGCCAAATTATGGGCACCTGGGCGAAAAGAATCCTAGAAAGGCTAGCAGCATAGTCAACGGTCAAAGGATCCAGAAAAAAAAAAATACAGACAAGAGATATTCAGACTGATATAATATTATATCTGTCAGTTTTTCGGCTACTTAGGTAGTTTGGAATTATTATTTATCATTTATTATAATTTTTTTTTTAAATAAACCTTTCATCATTCCCCTGCCCTTATCCCAATTTTATTTGGGGTCGCCGCAGCATAATATCTTCTTCTTACATATTTTCTATCAGACGTTATCTCACAAGTAACACTCTTTGCAGCCATATCGTCTTTCATACAATCCATCCATCATTTCTTTGGTCGTCCTCTTCCCATATATCCATCCACATACATGTTCAACACCTTCCTCACCACATGATTATATTTTCAAATAAAGACATTCCCGAATAAAAAGCAAAGTAGAGTCACTCTATCGCAAATAAAACAATAGCTTTATGAGCCATTGTCTGGCGTCACATAAGCATACTGTAATATATTGTATCGCTACTTAAATACTGAAATAACTTCATGTCAAGGTTATAATCTGATTAAATTAATTATTTATTTAATACTTAGTTTATTTAATTGGATTATGCGAGTATTAAAATATATAGTACGTAATTAACCGTTAAGTGTTGCAGTAAACAGAAATATTTAACTTCGATTAAAAATGAATGCCAAAGTGAATTCATTGGCGTTATAGCAAACATTTGCCCTTACTCATAAACGCCTCTTAAATTTAATCACTGTTTTGCGAGATTTTTATAAGTAAAACCAACATTATAGCAAACAAAACCGTAAAAATTTAGGCTAATCAATTGACTAAAATTGAAGAGGCGTTTATAAGTAAGAGGGTTATTATGACTAGTAGATAGTCATATATCGCGCTCGAATTCTCCCTCGCCGATCACAAAGCATGCTTTACTCTTTGTGTGTTTAAAGATATATTTCTATACCTGCCTCTGTTACGTACACAAATAGCAAACACTAAAAATCTAGGAAATGCCTAGATTTTGCATAAATCTTTAAAATTACGCAAAGGATTTTCAAGCAATTTTGTCCGTATGGTGACGTAGTAAGAATACAATATGTCACCTGTCACCAAGAATACATCTCATCCCATGGGTGTCGTAAAAACCGGACTATCCGTGAATATTATCTTTACGAAATAAAAAGAAGGAAAACATGAAATTAAACCTTAAACAGCGTGGTATTAGTAGGTCAAGTATCCCTCCGTCACGGGAGGAGGCCCGTCCCTGCAGTGGAGCATTAATGGGGCTGGTTGCTGGTATTTTATATAAGGTACTCTAAATAATAATTCTGCGCAGAAGAGAAGCAGGCACCATCAATGATTCAGACACAAGCATTAACAAAAATAGGTTAACTTTAAAAATCAACAAACAAACTGGTTTAGTAACAATTATAATTGGATTAATAACTTGTTTGATAAACATCAAAAACTACGATTAGAACTATACTGCGGCTAAATAAAGTTTCCGTGAGGTTAATTAGCAATGTAGTGTGTATTGATACCAGCTTCCAATGAAAAACCTCATTAGAGCATGGGCATGGAGGAAGATCAGCTAAAAAGCATAATGTAAACTATTCCTCCTTCTCTGAATTTAATGTGGTCGTGGTATGCGTTAGCCACACAGGGTATTTTTTAGCAAAACCTAAGATTCTTTATTTTTTTTTTTTTTTGAAAAGTCAACTCCCGCACTAGGGACCTGCTCTGTGCCGCGGGGACTTTTAAAAACATCAATATAACGAACACAAATAACATCCAGATTCAGGACAATAATTTGTGGATCACACAAATAATTGTCCTGCGTGGGGATCGAACCCGGGACCTTTGCATAGCCGCTATGTTTTATAACCACGCGCCGCCGCAGAGGTCGTCAGTTATGTCTTTTATGTTTGTTAATTTCATGTCTAAAGTTCCTAGTGTGGACTAGGGCACGATCGGTTTGATGTATAGAAAGAGGAAACCTTATTTAGAGCATTTTCGGCCGAAGCCTGCACAGACGGAAAATGTCTGTCTGTCGATAAAAACTCCAAGGGAAGTAGAGTTGGACGAGGTCCCATTAGGGGCTTCTGAGACGTTTTAAACCTGTTGGGACCCTCGTTTTACGCGAGCACTAGGTTTGTCCTTTAGGCCAGGTTGGGTACCAAGATCATCACTCAACGATGTTGTGAATTAAGCCAAGCTGTGTCTGAAAATCAACGCTTCGACATGTAAATGTTGAAGGATAGTCTTTTGGACGCAACTGAGGGCAGCAACTAAAAATCATATTTTTTAGGGATAAACTACGTAATAAGCTTTTTTAGTAATTAAGTACAGTTGGAAAAAATAATGCTTTTCTTTCTTCATTGCTCTATTTAGCCCCATTACTAAAAGGTGAAGCGGAGTACCTAGTGACATTATTTGGTTGATATGTAAATCGTATAAATTAAGAAATGACGTGAACTCAAATAAAATTGATTGTATTACAAGCATTACAGGTCACAAATGTCAGATAAGTAGAGATAATTAGGCGACGTCGAGTCGCTATAATATGACCGTGTTTTGTGGATAATGCGTGTAACTTTACCTATATATAAAAGACAAATATAATATTGTTATAGATATAAATTCAGCTAACGAGGCAAATTTTAATTGAGAAATAATGGGTTAAGTGGGTAATAATGGGTTAACGCAGAGGCCGATCTATGTCGACGGATTGATGCTCGAAATTGTTCAAGAGTATGTTTACCTCGGACAGGTTGTCCAACTTGGTAGAAACAACTTCGAGAAAGAAATCGATTGCAGGATCCAGTTGGGTTGGGCAGCATTTAACAAGCTACGTCGGGGTCTTCTCTTCGCTACTAAGGGAATATCAATATCCGTGAATATTATCTTCACGCAATAAAAAGAAGGAAAACTTGAAATTAAACCCTGTAGGTACCAATCCGTCTGTCCAGCGTGGTATTAGTAGCCTAGTATCCCTTCGTCACGAGAGGAGGCCCGTCCCTGCAGTGGGACATTAATGGGCTGTTATGACTAAAAATAAATACATAGCAATAATACGATTAGTAAATAAGTAGGTATGTGTCAAAATTAGGTCATCATTTGATACTGATTAACTTGTCAGACTATGACTAATGCTCTTAGTCATTACGGACTAATTAGTTTATTCAAATAACTAAACTAAACTTAAAAATAGGTATAGTAGGTTTTATAAGCTACAATTATATTGTAGTAGGATTAAGGGTTCGGTAAAAAAGGTATCTTTATAGGCTTTTGATATCCAAAATATCGTATGTAAGCCTGTCAATACCAAGAGCCAATTTTTTTAAAACGCATGATTTCATAGGAGTTAATAGGTAATCTATACTATACATTTCATTTTTTTTTTGTATGGTATCCCATAGGTAAGAATCCCATTCGAATCCAAATGTCAGGATTTTTTGGTTCTGTTTATTTGTTCCGGGTAATCTCCAGAACGGGTAAACCTATTTTGGTGGGACATATAGATTCAAGATCACAACATACCATATTTCAATTTACAAACCATATTTCAATTTACAAAAAAATAGTTAGTGTTCTGCAGAAAATTATTAGAAATTAACAAGGGAAATTATATAAATAATTAATTTCTAAGCCATAATTCAATACAAAAGGTTCATTTAACCATTAAATTCTAACTTCATTATAATGAAAACATATTGATACAGTTGTTTTAACACGTAACCACTTGTGGCCGGTCGCCCCAACCTTGAAATGACGTAATCAGACACAAACTAAGTTTTAAACTATGCCGAATGAATTTTAATATGGTGGTCATTTGTTTATCGAATGTTAAACCTCCTTGGTGGAAAATTTTACAAAGAAAAAAACATAAATATTTTACATAAGTATAAAATGGCCGGACGCCGATGGATGAGAGAGGCACAAGACCGTGCAGGGTGGAAACGTTTGGAGGAGGACCAGCAGTGGGCGTCTATAGGCTGATATGGATGGATGGATGGATACAATGGTGGACCGACTACCTGGTTAGGACGTCGGGAAACAGATGGATGAGGGAGGCACAGGACCGCACAAGGTGTCAATATTTAGAGGAGGCCTATGTCTAGCAGTGGACGTCATTTGGCTGATATGATGATAAAATATATAAATTCAAGCCTAGTTACCCTAAGGCCAGACAGGGACAACTGAACGCCATGTATCAGTCAATTGACGATCGTTGCTGGAAATATTGCTCCTCCAAATATATCCAATTTACGCGTTCCTTTACCACCCTCATTAGTCGATTTACCACCACTCCACCCGGGCCTTCAATCTAACTTCCTAACATATATATCTAAGTATTTTAATTACATACTAGCAATAAGACTGACCTACTATTAATACAAAAAAATACTGTTTCGGTGGCAAAACGGTTGCCAGAACATTGCACGAGGTCGTGGTTTCGATTCCCATGCAAAATAATTATTTATCATTATAACAGCCCATTAATGTCCCACTGCAGGAACGAGCCTCCGCCCGTGACGCAGGGATACTTGGCCTACTAATAGCACGCTGGCCAGACGGATTTGTATAATTTCAAGTTTTCCTTCTTTTTATTTCGTCAAGATAATTCACGGATAGTTCCTTAGTCGTTACGGCACCCATGAGATGAGATGGGGTGGTGACATATAGTATTCTTACTCCGTCACCACACGAAGAAATTATGAATGAGATATGTCACAAAAACTATACTATTATATTGTATCTGTAGTTTAGTACCCACAGCACAACCCGCTTAGTTAGCTACTAGATGGCGTTATGTAAGAGTAATATTCCTAAATTCATTACAAAACCAAACTAAATTTAACGTTAAGTGATACTCGTAAACACATTAACTAAGAAGGATAAACAAAGATTCTTATTCATACTATTTTCAGAGCAGTCTCTTTGGTATGATGTAATCTTTTTACCATCGAGTCTGAGTAAGCGTCGTAGCACATATAACGTAACGTAAACGGATCGGCACCTATCAACTCGAGCCGTTCAGGATTCTTTGTATGAAACTACTTACTGCAACGCACACTAATCGGATACGTAACGTAATCGGATTTTTGATGTTTGACACCGAGGAAAAAGGCGAGGCGATGTCGATCCCTTTACGTTACGTTATATGTGCTATGACCCTTAATGTTACTAAGTATATTACTTTTTATAAAGGAGTTGTGTTTATTAACTGCGTTGCTTGGTTTTTGAAATTCGATTATGTTAACTTTTAGTTGTCAAATTGTCTTACCTATTGTGTGACAATTTGACAACTAAAAGTTAACTTAACCGATTTTTTAACGATTTTAAGGTACAAGAATTGACATTGTTTAAAAACATAAGAAAATTTATTATTGTTATTATGTTTCAAAAGATTTAAATTTTTTGGCCACATTCTTATCAGAACTCTACTCTTGTCATTAAACACTCAGTGCTCTTAAAAGCCAGGATCATCATCTAACCTATCGAAGTCCATTGCGGAAGTAGGCCTCTCCCAACACGCGTCACAGAACACGATCTTTCGCCTTCTACGTCCAGTCCAACCCAAACATTTTTGAGGTTCTGTGAATGTGATTTGGTGCTCCCACTTTTATGTACTACCTACAGGACGATTCTTTCTAGTTTAAGATATTGAAATTTTATTGATCCTTTAGTGAAATCCTTAGTTTTTATATGGTATACAATGGTTCAATCAATCAATCAATCAATCAATCAATCAATCAATCAATCAATCAATCAATCAATCAATCAATCAATCAATCAATCAATCAACTAGCCTATTGCAGTCCACTGCTGGGCATAGGCCTCTCCCATTGCTATACAATGGTTGCAGCACTTTATTAGGCTGAGCGCACATTGGAGACTAGACTGTTTCAAGACTGACTTGCCTCATATAGACAAGTCTGTCTTAAAACTAAAACGAAACAGTTTTGACTACGATACGTAGCCACACATAAAACAAAACTGTCTATCTGAGACAATATTGTCTATACGACGTTTTGTTCCAAGTGTGCGCATATTCATACATATTGTAAAGCAATAGTCTGTCTTAAGACTGTCGTGTTCCAAGTCTGCGCTCAGCCTAACGGTCACAAAATTGTTGTAAAATTATAGAGACGTCTAAAAAATGCTGCTTTAGAGTTTGTCCGCTTCTTCTCTACTAGAGCCTTGGAAGCGGTGGTAAAGTTTGAAAAACTTTTATTATGTAAACTTAGACTAAAGCCCGATTTACACATCGACAAGTATACCCGAAAACGAAATGACTTTATCAGTTTTGACAAAAAATTCTATCATAATTCAAATTCATTAAGATCGTTATTTAATGTTTATGCGTGAGCTTGACGTCATTGGTTGACCGTAATTAAAACTGTGCTTAGATTAAAAGAGCAATCTATTTTAAACTTTCACTTCAACACAATAAATAATAATATCTACTAACACAATACAAATGTCACTATATTAAACTGTAGAGTTTGTATGTGAAAAACCATGAAAAACCATTAAATAATTTAAAACTAAAGTCAACTTGTTACTTGTGACATTACAAGCTTGTCATTTCAGAAAAACTGAAAATGTAGAATTTAAATATTGGCTGGTAAGCCACCCAATTGTTGGCACCTTAAGAGTGGATTTCGTGTCAGACTAAAATATAAAATATCATAAAATTATAAAATACTTTAATCTTTGCTTATACTTAATCATTATTATGTGATTGAATAGTATTAAATAAATATTATTCGCACTAATGCCAATTAAAGGATTCTGAAAAATTTATTGTTTCTATGTTGTCACATGAAATAAATAAAATATAATAAAAATATTAAATAAATAATATTTGAACTTGAATAATCATACTGAACTTGGATAATCTATAGTGTTTTCTTTCTTTTTACTCACTTTTAACTCTTTATTAACTCTTTAAGTGCCAATAATTGTAGGACTTCGAGTAGTTTACCCTAATTTGTTTTATATTGTAAAATTACGAAAACTTTAAATTGAAATATGCACTAATGACGTCATGCAAGAAATGATAGGGATGGACATATAAGGAAAAAAGAGAGAAATTCATTAGAATAAAACGTTTTACCTAAAATATACTCTAGTAACAGTCAATAACGTTGACTTTACTATTTGTTTTTATAAAAATCTAACGACTATTTGCTAATACAAGAGAACTGATATGTCAAAGTAGCGTCATGCTTTAGCTGATGTTTTGTTGTGCGATATTGAACCTAATAGTTTTATGACATGCAACTAACATTAACTCTAGAGGTGATAAAGCCATTTAGTTTTCGACTATACAATAGCGAGTTAAGTAGTAAGTTGTTGATTAAGTTGATTTGAATAGATCTCCATCCAAATCAACTCTCCATCTTAATCGACAACTTACTACTTAACTCTTTTAAATCTTTTGCATTTGAAGCTCCATTTGGTGTCCCCCAAGGCTCTCACTTGGGTCCACTTTTCTTCCTAATCTTTGTAAATGATCTTTGCGACTCTATTCATAGCCACTTTAAATTATATGCCGATGATCTAAAGATTTACCGAACCATCTTCAGCACCAAAGACATTCAACACCTACAAGATGATATAGACAGAATTGAATTATGGTGTCAAACCAACCATATGTCACTAAATGTGGACAAATGCTGTTCTATAAGATTTTCTTGAAAGAAAAGTCCATGCTTTGCAATTTACACAATTAATGGCCATGATTTGGAGGAAGTTCAAACTGTTCGAGACCTAGGGGTTACTATTGACGCGTCTCTGAGTTTCAGATATCATATCGATAATATAATAAAGAAGCCATCACAATTATCAGGGTACATAACGCGTAATATGAAAATATTCAATCAGCCTTCCCTAACTATCACTATATTTAATTCAATTGTTAGAAGTATCGTAGAGTATTGTAGCGTTGTCTGGAACCCGAGCTATCAGGTTCACTCTGACCGTATCGAGCGAGTGCAAAAACGTTTTCTATATCATCTTTCTTACTCAGACAATAAATGCCATTCACTAAATTCTTATAGCAAACGGTTGGAATATTATCATGTAGCTCCACTTAGTGGTCGCAGAAAAGTAACGGATGTTCTATTCCTGTACAAAGTTCTCCACGGGTATGTTGAATCAAGCTACACCCTTGAAGAGATATCTTTTACGATCCCGCGAGTCGGTAGTCGGTTAGTTAATAGGAAGCCTTTTCATTTACCACGCTGCAGAACAAATATCGCTCAGCATTGCCCCATCTACCGCATGTTAAGTTCGAGCAATGCCATTTGCAACGAAATAGACTTGTTTAATGGTTCTATCGCCTCTGTCAAGAAAGGATCTGGAGCTGTGTTATATCAGGAATTGATACAGTTCAGCTTTTTATTAGTTTTTAGTTTTAATTTAAGTAATTTAATTTAAATTTGTTTAATGTGTTTTATACTTTCATTTCTAACGCATGTTGTGTTTGCATATTATAGGGTGCAATTAACCGCTAGATAGTAAGGCTTTCTCTATGTATACCAACTTTAAAATTGTACTCAGTTTTGCAGACCAATAAACAAAAAAAAAAAAAAAAAACTCGCTACTGTACTTGTCGATGTTTAAATCGGGCTTTAGTAGTTTTAAACCGACTTCAATAAGTTGTTATTTTGTAACATAACATTGAGAAAATAAATAAATAATAAACTGAACTGTTCCACCTATCTACGTTTGCCGAGTAAAAAGGTAACGTTCACTTACCGAAATAAAACAATTCGTCATCGATTACCGAATCATCACTCGAATAAAACCACTCACGATAACACGCACGCGGGTACTGAACAAGCTTATACAACAACAACTAGTTTTTTTTTTAAACGTAACCTTCTGTTTAAGGTGGTGTTATCGCATTCAGCCTAATTACATTATTTTTTTTTACGATGAAGTTTTTAATGCTTGTAACTCCTTGTTCAATGAAAAATAAACTTTATGGTATATAAGGTTTTACCTACTCGTAATTTGACTGCTTTGGTGGTGCAGCTAATAGCGCCTGCTCTGCCGTGGACAAGGTCGAAAGTTCGAATCCCATGGAAGGATTATTCTTTGTGTGATCGGCTAACTATTTTCTTGAGTCTTGATATTCTTTGTGTCCATTAAACGTGTGTTTAAAATCAATTTTGGAAGTTGGGTTCCAAAACCTAGATAACTTCTATTAAAAAAGTAATTCATAGTAAAAAAAATCTGCGTCGAAACAAAGTACAGAGTAAAAAAAACCACAGAGGTCAGCTATACCAGACCATAGACAATCCACTATCTACCCTGGAATTAATCCTCTCATTAAACCTCATAACTTGCATGCAACATAACCGTGTAAACTGGGCCATCATAACAGCCCATTAATGTCCCACTGCAGGGACGGGCCCCCTCCGGTGAGGAGGCCCGTCCCTGCCGACAGAGGGATAGTTAGCCTACTAATACCACGCTGGCCAGACGGATTGGTATAGGGTTTTATTTCAAGCTTTCCTTCTTTTTATTTCGTAAAGATAATATTGACGGATAGTCTTCAGTCGGTTTTTCGACACCCATGGGATGAGATGGGGCGGTGACATATTGTATTCTTACTCCGTCACCACACGGAAATAAGGTTTTACCTACTCGTAATTTGACTGCTTTGGCCGCAGCAGCTACTAGCGCCTGCTCTGCCGTGGTCGAGGGTTCGAATCCCATGGAAGGATTATTGTTTGTGTGATCGGCAAACTATTGTCTTGATATTCTTTGTGTCAGTTAAACATGTGTTTCTAATTGTTTAAAAAAATTTTAAAAGTTTACTTTCAAAACCTAGATAATTTTTATTAAAGAATAATTCATAGTAAAAAAATCTACGTCGAAACGAAGTACAGAGTCAAAAAAACCACAGAGGTCTGCTATACCAGACCATAGACAAACTACTACCTTCCCTGGAATTAATGCTCTCTTTTAAATTGGTCTGAGTGTTTTCTATGTATATCCCTCCGAGAGAGATTTAAAGAAATGAACATTCTTACCGTAGTGTCACAATACATTTTTGAAAACCTAATGTATGTCAGGAAAAATTTAACAACATTTCCAAGACTTTGTGACAGGCACAACATAAATACTAGACACAAAAACAATCTTATAGTTTGTAACAGTAGACTCCACAAAATAAGTAATTCTTTCCAGGGCAACTGTATACGCTTCTTTAACAAGCTTCCTGAAGAAATGAGAGAGTTACCAATAAATAAATTTAAGAATGTCATAAAACGTAAACTTTGCCGGAAAGGCTATTACAAAATCCAAGAGTATATAGATGACAAAAATGCTTGGAAATGAGCTGTTCACTCAACTATGCTGCTCAAGTTGATAATTGTATTTAGACCAATAAGCACTAGACTAAGTGACCTGTTTGTAAGTAGACCAAAAAAAAAGAAATGCCCGCTGAGTTTCTTGCCGGTTCTTCTCAGGTCTGGGCCGCGTTTCGAACCGGTGGTCCATTTGCTAAAACTAGTCTTTAAGTCTTTTTTTTTTTTTTTTAAGTTATTATTGTATATATGACGTTTTGTAAGTGCCGATTTAATGGTCTATGCAGAATAAATGATTTTGAATTTTGAATTTTGAATTTTTGAATATGTATGTATTTACAAAAAAAAAGTATTTAAGTATGTTTATCCGTTGTCTAGTACCCATAGTACAAGCTTTGTTTAGTTTGGGACTAGATGGCGTTGTGTGAATGTGTGAGGATTATTTATTTATTTAAACCTCATAATTTGCATGCAACTTACCCGTGTAAACTGGGCCATGATAAGTATTTATTATAAACTTAATAAGCTGTTGTGTCATGGCCGAAGTTACATTGATACAAAATCTGAGATGTTATTAAAACATTGTTAAATTAATTAATTAAGATAAGTACTATGTTTCACACGTTTTTTTTTCTTTAATGAGAATAATTAGGTAGATATTTATGTTTTTCATTGAAAGATCATTTTGTACATACATCTATACTTCTATACCTACTAATATTATAAAGAGGTAAAGTTTGTGTTTGTGTCGTCGTAGGGGTAGTCTCTGGATCTAATGAACCGATTTTAAAAATTCTTTCTGTGTCGAATAGTCCATTTATCGGGGAGTGTCATAGGCTTTATAGTATCACGCTATGACTAATAGGAGTGGAGCAGTAATAAAATATGTTTAAAAAAGGGACGCATTTTTTTCGCCGCCCAACGCAGTGGGCACGGGTCAGCTAGTATAGTATATAAAATCACGCTGTATTCCCATGGGGGTAGGCAGATACTTCTAAGCGCCAGTATACTACGACACACACAAATCTGCTTTGGTTAGTTTACATTCCTACTTATTTTCATACACGTCAATCGGTTTCGAGCGCTACGCATTTGTCCTTCCTGAATTATGTCATCCCTGTACTTAAGTCTTTTTATATGGTGTCCCCTAATGACCTAATTAACACATTCCGCTATAAATTTCTTTTGTTAATCTCCTGTCATCCAATCTCTAATGTGTTTAAACAACGTTAGCATAATTCTCCCGGTTTTACGTCTTAAATAAAATCAAATTAATATTTAAGCGCTAAGCTTAAATATTAATTTATAAGTTAAAGTAAAGTTACGAAGTAAGCTTCAAGAAAAGGTGAAAAAGCAATACACACTACATTTAGGTACATAGTACGAACATATTTTTACATAATACTGTAGTATTTATAAAACACGAATAACAAGTACACATACCTATAGGTATATACATACAAAATTTTAATTATGTACTTGTATTTATGTTAATTAGTTTCAGTCAAGATGCTTTGAATAGTTAGTAGTACATACAATATTTTTAGTTTACTTTAAGTAAACTAAAAAAAACTTACTCATCTGATAATCTATACTAATATTATAAAGAGGTAAAGTTTGTGTGTTTGTGACGTTGTAGGGGATAATCTCTGGATCCACTGAACCGATTTTTAAAATTCTTTCTGTGTTGAATAGTCCATTTATAGGGGAGTGTCATAGGCTATATGTATAGTATCACGCTATGTCTAATATTTAACACTAGCTGACCCGTGGCCCGTGCCCACTTCGTTAGGCGGCGAAAAAAATGCGTCACTTTTTAAAACATATTTCATTACTGCTCCACTCCTATTAGTCATAGCGTGATACTATAGCCTATGACACTCCCCGATAAATGGACTATTCAACACAGAAATAATTTTTAAAATCGGTTCGGTAGATCTAGAGATTACCCCCTACAACGTCACAAACACACAAACTTTACCTCTTTATAATATTGGTACTTATAGATAATTTAGCTCTAACAAAATAACTTATTATGTAAGCTTAAATTCAAAACACACACAACAAGAAAAAAAATTTTTATTAACACCACAGCTACAAAACGAAATCATTACAAAAAAAGTATTAAAGTCTTTTTCACGGTCACAGTGCAGCCTTTTAAAAAGTTAAATACCGTCGCGTAAAAAAGCGCGCGGACTTTGAATGCTTACGTCATATTGACAGGCGCGTTGATGACGTCACAAGATGGCCGCTAGGTTAACAACCCACAAGGTCAGTCAAATTGATTTTTCTTTATACATATATAATGATAAATTACCCCGTATTGAAGGGTGAAAAGAAATATAAATTTACATAATATCTTTTTATTGTCTACGTGTATGTATATTATTGGTCTTATTCTAGTAAAAAGGTCTAGAAATTATTTGAGCAAATGTCTTGACATTAATGACATTTAACGTGATTGGCTTTGTGTTTTTTTTTTAATTTTTGGGATTAAAGCCACCCACCTCTTTCTCATAAAGGTAATTTATTTATGACCAAATAATATTTCTTTAAATTTTGTTCCTTATAATACTTTACCTATATGTAATTTAAATTTTTGCAAATGGTTGTGCTGATTTGATGCGGAGAGCACTAATTGTTTTTTTAGTAACTACATGTGCGAAAAGCTAACTTCAGGCTGGACAAGTAGGATCATAAATAGTAAGTGTTGATTAAGTTGATTTAAATAGATCTCCATCCTATTTTTGGCGAGTTAAGTTGGCGAGACGCGAGAATACAAGGAACGCTTGGTAGTCTAGCAATCTGGCAGTGGAAAAAAGTTGGACTTTAAATTAAACAGAATAAATAAATAATTGTAATAAATATTCCTCACACTTTCACACAACGCCATCTAGTCCCAAATTAAGCAGAGATTGTACTATGGATACTAGACAACGGATAAGCATACTTAAATACTTTTTTTTTGTAAATACATACATATTATGTGTACATAGAAAACACCCAGACCAATGCAAATAATCATGTTCATGCACACAAATATTTGCATTGAGCGGGAATCGAACCCGAGACGTCTGCGTAGCAATCATGTTAGATAACCACTACACCACAGAGGTCGCTCCTTAAAAGTATGTTTGAATGTATATGCTCCAGCATCCTTTGTATGTTGTTTTTCTTCTGTACTACTCTGTATAGTGGTAGAATGTTAGTATAACAACGTGTAACCTTGTGGGACTCATGTTAATTATTCATTAGCAGGAGTTACTAATTAATTTAATTAACAATTCGTAGTTTATAGTGTATCCTTGTGATGACGGAGCAGGCATAAAGGTATAGTTAAGGAATGAAGGCAACAGTCAATAGTAACGAAATAACTTCACAAAGTTTTACTCTTCTTCTTCTTTGCATGTCGATGACAATCAAACTGTGTCTTAGGTCAACCTTTCATCATAACAGCCCATTAATGTCCCACTGCACGGACGAGCCTCCTCCCGCGACGGAGGGATACCTACTTGGCCTACTAATACCACGCTGGCCAGACAGATTGCTTTAGAGCTAAATTTCAAATTTCACTTCTTTTTATTTCGTAAAGATAATATTCACGGATAGCCTTAGTCGGTTTTTACGACACCCATGGGATGACATATTGTATTCTTACTCCGTCACCACACGGAGAACCTTTGGTGATCACCTTAAGACCTTTGGTGACCTCTTATGACCTAAGTATACGAGTTATACGAAGAATTCCAATTCATATCAAAGAATTTTTCATATTAGTCGGTAATTACATAGCAATTTAGTTACATATGTACTTGAGAAAGTATATACTTAATGTAACACGCAACCCATTCACACTGTACTAACTAAAAACTTAAGCACTGTTTTAATAGGTTATGTAAGTAAATTGGTACGATAGAAATTTCTTTAAGTAAAGGAAATAGAATCTTCGTATATTCATCATAACAGCCCATTAATGTCCCACAGCAGGGACAGGCCTCCTCCCGTGACGGAGGGATACTTGGCCTATTCACGGATAGTCCCTTAGTCAGTTTTTACGACGCCTTTGGGATGAGATGAGGTGGTGACATATTGTATTCTTGCTCCGTCACCACCGGATGAAGTACAATCTTACTCCTTAACTCCTTACTAATATTATATTGGCAAAATTTTGTACTTTATTAAGTTTGTTTGTTACTATTTCACCCAAAAGTTAAGTGGATTTTAATTTAACTTTACAATAATATATCTGATACATCAGAATAACTCATAGACTACTTACTATTTATAAAGACATTATTGAATTGTCTAAAATATGCAAACGCATTTTCTTTATAGCTATAGATGTATATTTATTATTATTTTTTTATTTTTAGCGGGAAGCCGATGGATGAAGGAGGCACAGGACCGCACAAGGTGACAATACTTGGAGGAGGCCTATGTCCAGCAGTTGACGTCAATTGGCTGAGATGATGATGATGTATATTTTGTAATAGTTTTGTAATATATTTACCCAAATGATTTGTTTCTATAGGGTAGGCAGCAAACTGCTGTGCGTCAAGTAAGTATTACGATCCTTAGCAGCGCTGCAGAAGGTCCAGCCACTTTGATATCAAAGTAGCGGGTCCAGGTAAGTTTTGGCATACTTCCTTTACCCTAAGAGGTACAAATGTGTGGTTTAGGGTCATAGCACATATAACGTAACGTAAACGGATCGGCATCGCCTCGCCTTTTTGCTCGGTGTCAAACGTCAAAAATCCGGTTACGTTACGTATCCGATTAGTGTGCGGTGCAGTAAGGAGTTTCATACAAAGAATACTAAACGACTCCAGTTGATACGGTGACGTTCCGCTTACGTTACGTTATATGTGCTATGACCCTTAGGGTACAAATAGAACATATGTAGTACATAAACCTTAATCTATACTAATATTATAAAAAGGTAAAGTTTGTGTGTTTGTGACGTTGTAGGGGATAATCTCTGGATCTACTGAACCGATTTTAAAAATTCTTTCTGTGTTGAATAGTCCATTTATCAGGGAGTGTCAAAGGCTATATAGGATCACGCTATGACTCATAGGAGTGTAGCAGCAATGAAATATGTTAAAAACAGGGACGCGTTTTTTTCGCCGCCTAACGATGTGGGCACGGGTCAGCTAGTGTGATATATTATTATTTTGAATTGGAGACTTGATCCTGCCATTTTGATGCTCACTACAGATCTACTTCGCTTTGTCTACATTCATATTATCATACATGCACATTGCACGTGCGTAGTCGGTGCTACGTACTTGTCCCTTTTGTACAATATTTTGTAAGTTTTTCTAAGGCGTCCCCTTCTACTTTCAAGCTGTAAAATTTCTTTCTAAAGCGCCGATTACACTAGACTACATGTAGTCAACTACATCTTGTCGTTAATCACATGTAGGACAGTGTAAACAAAACGTCCTAAGCACTAAAAAGTTAGGACGTCCTTATGTAGGAGACTACATGTAGTCTAGTGTAATCGGCGCTTTAGTCTCCTGTCATTAGTTTGCATCATTTTCTTAGTGTCTTACTTCTCTTGATTATTATAACTTCTTCAGGTACCTACTAAAGAAGTTATTAGTTAGTGTTATTTGGTATAACACGAAAAAAAACCGTTCATAATAAAAGTATGCCATTGAATGGTACACAAAACACTCCCCCAACAGTAACACACTCCCCTCCTAGTTACCACAGCCGGTAATATTACAAACATTACCTAACCTTAACTACTAACTACTGTTTAACTTGGCTATTGAAATAATAAACTTCGTTATACATAGAGGTCCATTTATTTTACCAGTATTAATTTCTTGTTTTTTTAAAATACGTTTATATGACCACATCGTACGTACCACATGGAAAGTCTGAAGTTACCTATTAGTAACTTTGGATGATTTTCAAACAGTGAAAGCGTATTTTTTTGAGATAATGAATAAATTATGGTGGAAATAAAATTTGGATTAATGGTAAGTGCATACCATTACCATCCACCCATACCATCTTACATATTTTTTTTAAAGACAACTCTTCTGCTTGTGATTCAACCCTGTACGGCGGGGAATTTCACAGGAATGAAATTAAACTAAGACTAAGTAGATTCAAGATAAAAATTTGTAGAGTATACAAATATGTAATTCGAACCCACTATCTCGGGCACTTCAACCGCATACACATTTACACAACCTCGTTGCAATTGCAACTAAAACATTTTAATCTATACTAATATTATGAAGAGGTAAAGTTTGTGTGTTTGTGACGTTGTTGTAGGGGGTAGTCTCTAGATCTACCAACCCAGTTTTAAAATTCTTTCTGTGTTGAATATACTATTTATCGGGGAGTGTCATAGGCTATATAGTATCACGCTATGACTTAGGAGTGGAGCAGTAATAAAATATGTTTAAAAAAGGGACGCGTTTTTTTCGCCGCTCAACGAAGTGGGCACGGGTCAGCTAGTACTGTACAAAGTAGATGCATATTATGTACTTAACTATAAATTGCACATAATGTAATGTTTGCCATAGCCATTTGTTTTGTTTAATCTGTGGAGTAGTTGACATTACATAGGATAATTTATTTATTTACGTATGTTTATGTTCTTTGAATATTATACTTGTATTAAGAGTGTAAATAAGTTTTGTCCTTGTGAGGACGAATTACGAATACTTAGGGCCAGACTCAGAGACCGCACTTTGACTTTACTTTAGCAAAGTCTAGTTATTATCTCTGAATTTGAAAAACATTAAAGTAATCTGTCGCATGAAAAGTTTACTTTGGGAAGATTACTTTTGAAAGAAAGTAAAGTCACGACTCTGAATCTGGGCCTTATATCTCGTTTTTGTATCAAAGTCGAACTTTCCTTCAAAGTAAAGTCAAAGTGCGGTCTCTGAATCTGGCCCTTAATATCACAACTCTTTATCAAGATGTAAGTCTCTTCAGGCTTAGGTCGATGCCATTGCTGTGTGCACTTAATTCCTCCAGCAGTAAAATGTTAAGAGCGTTTATAGGGCTCACTAGCGCCGCTAATTGAAAAAAAGCATAATTAATTCGCAAATAGGATCAATAATATAAAATGGTTGATAACAAAGTCTTGAGAAAAGACAATAAAGTATTTGTATAACACACCCTCACTCAACACTTTAACCCCCTTACTCATAAACGCCTCTTAAATTTAATCACTGTTTATTTTTTATTAGCAAAACGAACCTTATACCAAACGAAATCGTAAGAATTTAAGCTAATCAATTGACTAATATTTAAGAGGCCTTTATGAGTAAGGGGGTAAATGTTTTTCAATTAGTTAAATTTCGCATTCGAAAAAAAACGGCCGTTTTTGTTTATAATGCAATATTTATTTAAGGCTTGTAGGTCTTTTCAGCAAGAGGCCGTCTAGGTATACTGTATAATACATTCAATAAGTGTGTTTTGATGATAGATCAGGAAAGTAACATAAACATTTAAAAAAAATGGCTTAGTAGTATGCAAGCAAAATTTTTGGGTATTAGAAAGAGTTCAACCGGTGTATCAACGATTTCATGACTACTATCCGTTTTTTTAGTTCATTTATAAAAAGTTGCATAGATAATAAGAATAAATAATAATATGATGAATAACTATAACTAGTACCTACTATTGTACCAGACCAGACGAGTGACTATAAAGAGAGCTTTTCCCAGGGCATTGAACTCACGTCTTGTCAATTTTTCAGTTAACTAGAGCATGGTGGCGCATTTTGCTTCTCATTACAGGGCTTGATCCATAAAGTAGCTGTATATTTTTTAAGTAAAAAAAAAATAGAACTGTCAACGGCCATTTTGATTACATTGCGATATTGTGATTTGTGACGTTAGATATATGAATGCCAAAGTTTAGACAGGAAGATTTATTTTTATAAAAGGAGTATTAGTATAGAAGTATAAAGCAATGGTTTTTGGTAGTCGAGACGGATACTCTGGTGGCCTAGTGGTCATGGCGCTGGACGCGTATAGTCCAGAGACGCGGGTACGAGTCTCGCCTCGAGTACCAATTTTTTCCATTGTCTTTCTTCTTTTCGGGACAATCATTTGTGTATCACACAAATAATTGTCCTGCATGGGATTCCAACCTACGACTTCGTGCACGGCAGCAGCTTACATTACCACTCTTGCTGAAAAACCCTACAACAATGCGACTTAAAGTATTTTTCGTTGACCGATAATCGAACCCTCAGTGTAAGTCATGTGATATGCTATCACTACGACTTTGAGATTATCAATTGTCTATAAAATTAATAACAATAAATAATTAAACTATGATTAATTGTCTAGTACACATGTATAATATAGGTATGTATAATACACACATATGTATACTTAATAAAAATGGTATTTAAAAAAAAATGTATACTTACTTATGTATGTTTATTCGTTGTCTAGTACCCATAATACAAGTTCTGCTTATTTTGGGACTAGATGGCGTTGTGAGAATGTGTGAGAGATATTTATTTTTAAGTAAGTATAAATCTAGGCGAAGCAAAGCAGATTTTATAAGAGCTAAATGGTCGCTGTCTACCCCCATGAGAATAAGGATTGAGTTAATGTAAGTATTTGGGTGAATTTCAACAAGGCTGTTAAAATCTTCATTTCCATGGATTTGTTTATCTTAAGTTTAAGATTGAAAATAATTGACTTTTTTTAAAGTTTTACGTAATGTATGTGTTCTGGCTTAATATCCAGTACATAAGTTTAAAAAATAACGAGATAAACATGATTAAAAATTTCGTGCCACGGCAATGAAAGAACTGTGCCACGGTAATGAAAGAATCAACCACGGAAATGAAAGAATCAACCACGGAAATGAAAGCAAGTACCTACTTACACATTAAGGCTACCTTCACACTAGTGTTTGTCCTGCATGGGCGATATCGCAGCTTTCCAACCATTCAAGAAATAATTACCTGGATTAAGAATCTGCAAAAGGAGTAAAATAAAACAAAAAAATATATATGTGTATGAATATGTTATGTAATGAATAAAAAACACACAATAAAAATGAACATATTTATGATATATACCTACTTTTGTAACACGTTTTTTAATTTGCATAATAATATTTAATGCAAAGGAAAACAATAACATTATTTTAAATTTAAACAAAATACGCAGGTAGCTACTATATGTACATATTTGCAGTAACCAGTAGCTGCTGCTATTAGGTATTATTATCAACATTATCGATTCAATCGATTCAACAAGTTTAGGCAGCCATTACACGTTTCAATCATGATTGATCAATCATGACTGTGATTGGCCGATATGCGGTTGATTGACGTCAATCAACGCATAGACTAATCTTAGTCATGATTCAGCATCATTTATGATTGAAGCGTGTAAAGGCTGCTTTACACCCTTTGTTTATGGGTCACTTTTAGCAATAAATGTATACACAAGAGGTGTAAACTTGTTAAGTCTAGCATTCAACATTAAAACATATTTTTATAAAATTAAATCAGCCTTTCAAACTTATAATTTACTTAACATTAACAATATAGCCATGTTATTAGGAATCAGCCTTTCAAGTTCACTCGTATTATTATTATTAAGTATACAATAATTAACTTCTGTCATAACTTAGATCACAGATTTATTTTTGCACTTCACAAAATAAAAAGTCTTATAAAAAAATATATAACATTTTCAACATAATAGGTACGTACTAAAACAATCATTATGGCACTTACTCTTACAGGTTTATTCTTATCACATAATTAAATTAAAAGAACATTAGGTGAATGTTTAACACTACGAAATTCAGCCTTTTAAGTTTAACTTACAACTAACTTATACTAATTTGTATGCATAAGGAAATCACATTTAGGAACTTTATGACGGTCTTATAATATTATACCTATGCTGTATAATTGTTTACTACTACTATGTTAAATAAAATTTTTCATATTTATTGATCCTCATCAGTATCGATTATTTTTAAGCTTTTGTTTAGGTTTTATTTCAAAAATCTCTTCGTCGTCGGTATCAATTTGGGTAAAATTAATAGTTTTTTTTCTAGGTTTAATATTATCGAATATAGAGATACTGTCATCTGAATCACTACTTATATTATTTGTTTTTTTTAATGTTTTTCTTTGATTTTCCTCAAAAGTACCAGATTTTTCTAATTCTTTTAAAACTTCAGAGTCAACATTATATATGAATGAGCACGATGGTAGTACACTAGTACCACTGCTACAGTTTAAATTTTTAAAATCATAATTAATTTCTAAAAGTGTACTATCAAACTGAGGTACAGTTGCTGGCTGGATAGTTTTTGCTGTAGAAGCTGAGGGCTTTGGAGTCAATACAAGTTTATCAGTTAATTTGACTGGATGCATATTACGAATAGAAGTTTTAGGCGTATATTTAGGGCAGTTTAATGAGCGTCCAAGAGGCGTCGATATCTGGGGTTTCGTTGAAAAATCATAAAATCCTAAGTGATTACCATGAGGGCATTGTTTGGCATTGTTAAGACATTCAAAATTTGTGCAAGATAAAAGACGCATTGCTAAACGGTTGCCTGAATCTGCAGTCCAGATAACTTGGTGGACTTTTAAAGTACCTGGGAAAGGTTTCAAGTCTTCAGGTATTAACCAGTCCTTTTCAGTCACCTGATAATCTTCCACGAGTTCTATTTTAACGCCCTTGACAGAGGACTTCAAAGCATTCACGAATGCATCAAGATCAGGAATATCACCCTGTAAAGCAACGTATCGGTCCGCAGTTCTCTTTAAAAGCCCACCAACACCATCTGGAGCACCTTTACCATGCCCGCATTCGCAATAATTCTAAACTACTTTATTAATTGAGGGAACATAGAAAGTCGAGACATTAAATGAAATATTTTTTTATTCCTATATTGTCCCGAAGGAGAATCGGAGACAATGTAAAGATTTTGGACCAGAGGTACTGTTTTTTCTATTTCATTTAATATTGGAATCAGATGTGCCCAGATCGCAGCAGCATCGTGTCGTAAAGATGTACTTATAGTACAAAAACATTGTGTTATAGTAGTTTGACCATCAATTTTAAAATAAAGAACAGCAGTGTGAAGAGTAAACTGTTTTCTACTACCACCAAAGTGTACCGACTGAATTTCCGAATTATAATATTTCGCACTGTAATTTTCGCTAAAATCGATATGAATAATACAGTCATTCTCAGCTAAATTTTGTTTAATTTCTTTAATTGCATCGGTCTGATTACGTATGTTTGCACAGTGATTGAGGAATGGCTCAAGACTAGTTTCAAATTGTTTTAGGAGTATTAACGGTTCTACGTAGTGTCGTACTTTTTCTACGGTGATAGTAGTTTTCTCAGTCCCATTTTTAGTATATGAATTTTTCTGTTTTTCCCAGGCCCAATATATAACTTTTTCTGAATTATCAAATTCTTGGAATATTAAATGTCTTGCTTTACAAGTAGTACACTTTCTTTGTAGGCATTCCAAGTTATGAATATCACAACATATGCTCTTAATAACCTCAGTTGTCGAATTTTCCATTATTATATGATTCTTTTTTAGTGATTCAATTATCAGATCCATGTTTTCATGTTTATCACACAAGCAAGTATTGCGCATATTTATCTTTGGCTGCAGTACCCAAAAAGGCTTTAAACGTGAAAATGTGACGTAGCTAATAGGTAACCGGACTCTATGTATTTTCTATGTAAATTTTTTATTGTATCCGTCATTAAACGTTTTTGTTTCTTCACGCCACCCCTTGTTATAGTATCGTTTTTGCCTGGACACATGCTAGAATTTTCATCTTCTTCATAAAATTTTAGGACAATTTGGCGGATTATAGTTTGTTTTAGGTTATTTGTATCGCTCTTATTATTCAAATCTATCGCTGATTGTTTTTCTTTTCTTTGGTCGGTAACTCTATCTTTTCCTTTCTGAATAAGTCTCTCGAATCGTTTTTTATATAAGTTTCTTTCGCGGTCAACTTGAGCAAATTTTTTTTGCAACGCACTGAGCTGCTGGCATTTAGCTTTTTGGTATCTGCGGAATTTTTGTTGCAAATCACGTTGAAATTTTATAGTTGCAACAGAAGAGTTTGATGCTGGACTATCAGGACGTGACGTGGAATATATAGCACTGATATTTGGTGCTAGTTGAGGTGATCTTGGAGGTGCCTGTTGTGGACTACTTGTGGCCAAAAAATTTGAACTACATGCTACTAAACTGTCACAGCCATGTAGGTTTGATTTTAAATATTCAAGGCGCGAGCTACGTCTTGTTATAGGAGTCATCGGCATGTTATTATTAGGAGTAACTTGAGATACACAACAAAACGAGTCATTTAATTTTGGCTCCGTTCTTGGTGTTTCAGCATATTCGATAGCACAAGTCACATTTGGACGTGTGTTCTTACGTAGAATTACTGTCTTTTTTTATAAGAAGCAAGTGCACTCACCAAGTTTTTCTTACGAAGAGCCCGAAGCTTCTGCGAACTCAATGCACTTCGAGGAACAACTACTCCCGCAGCCTTCTTTTGTAAATATCTGTCTCGTTCTTTTCTAAGATACTCCTCTCTTAAGACTGGGTCACTCCTTATTTTTAGCCGTCGCTTCTGTTCGGCCAACCTTCTCCGCTCCTTTCTCTCTTCATCAGTTAATTTTGGCATGCTTACAAAAATCAATCCATTATTAAAATCAGACTGTAATATTATGTGAATTAGAGGTAAAAAGACGTACTAAGTAAAAAGCGTACTGAGTCTTCCAAGTATGCGTCCGTCCCGAGATCTATACCGTGTGATAGTTAGGTACCTACCAAATGTTATATCATTTTGTAAGGTTAACATGGAAACATTTCTGTCTAGTTGGTTGTACAGTAAAAACTCGTCAAGTCTATTCTTAAGTCTTAAGGATCCGGCCATCGATCGCCTTCACCTGTGTGAAGGTGCCTTAACAAAATTCTGTACTGTGTACCTAATCATACTATGGCGATGACAACTTAAGTCACGGTAATTAAAACATAAGTCATGGAAATGAATACAAAAGCCACGAAAATGAAAAATCTGGCCACGGCAAGGCATGGCAATGAAATTTTTTTCATTGCCGTTACTTTTTTTTCATTGCCATAGTAAATTTTGGCCACGGAAACCACGGAAATGAAAGCACGGCTATGAAAATCAAAGCAAAAATATGAAATAACAAAAAAACTATTAATTATCTGAAGTAGTGAACACTTCACAAATAAACATAACAGAAATGACGTTCTATGAATGCATAATCAAGAAGACAAACTTATTCAAATACAAAGTTATACCCATCCACAGCGATGAAAGAAAAAATGTCCAGTAACAAAAAAATGAAATACTTACGTTTATGGCGCGAAAATGCAGGCACGTGCGTACGTCCTTCCACTTCGAGCACTTAGGCGGCACTAATAGGCAACGTTTAGCGTGCAAGAGCGGGGACACAAGTCGATAGTTATTACGATATTCGTACATAGGTTTAGGGCATGGAGATGAAAGATAATTCTGGGACAAATACATTTTGATCAACCATTCGTTGTATTGTTTAATAATTTGAATAAATATATTACGTAACAATACTTTAACTACTAAGGTACAAACGAAACTAAATTTTAATATAAATAACCGATATTTTTTTATCAATGAGCTAACACGATACCTTAGGTGACGTTTGGACAAACATGGTAATGAAAGATTTCGAGCTTTAATCATTTTTTTTTGGAGAACCTATAGTCCTATTTAATAAAATATTTAATGCCCTATATAGCTTACTATTTCACCTAACCAGAAAAAAATGTAAGAGCATTATAACTTTGTTTTTTAGCACCGATTTCATCGATGCCACGCAATTTTTACTCCCGGGAAATTCACCCATTTATGTAAAAGTACAATTAAAAACTACGTGATGTTTTAAACTTGAGGTCAATATCTTATTGTAATAAGGTAGAAATTCTAGTTGTCGTGTGTATCTTAACCTTTCTCGATTTGTGAACGTAAATATGTGAATGTCAAAGACCATGACACCAATTATTTATTAAGGATGTGTTTTTACGAATATTAAACTGCAAAAAGTTCCTATTTGTATGTGTAACTTAACAATGTGAAAGAAAGAAAGAAAATCAATTTATTTACCAACAAAACAGAATGGCAAGCACCAACTTAAAACTAAACATAAAAATAACCTTAAAATTACAGAACAAATTAAATAAAAGTAGACAAAAAAGACAGACTTGACAAAAAACAAAAAGAAAAAAAAAATGAAATGTCAGTTCATATTTAATTATCTGTAAGGTAAGTCTTTCTAGCTAGAATATCTTCTACCGACGTCCACGACTTTCGGGCTTAAAATTTAATTTGTTTATCACCTATCTTGATTCTCTTGACATTCTACATTTTTTTTTTTTGGTTTCGCTGGGGTAAAATGCCTACGCATCCCCTCTCGTCGGGGGACGGGAGGGGTATGTGGGGCTCCCAGGGGTGACCCCCCAGTGCACCCACTAAAAGTCCCCAGCGGCACTCCTTCATCGCCCTGCTCACCACCGGGATGGAGGAGGTTGCAGTACGTCCGCCTTTTCCTGCCCTCTCGCCTCCTCCGATGTGATGGTCTTCTGCCCGCGCGCGCTCAGCCGCCTCCTTCTGCGACATTACAAGTTCGCAGAAGGAGGCAACCGCCCCCCAGGCCTCCTCGCTCCCCAGCATAGCTTTAACTAAGCCCGGGAGCGAGAGGTCCGCCCCAACTACCCCCACCAGGTTGAAACGCGGCCCCGACCACAACGGGCACAGCTCCAGGGTGTGCTGCGCCGTGTCCGCGGCCGCGCCGCAACCGTGGCACAATGGTGCTTCCTCCCTTCCGATCCGGTGCAGGTATGAGCCGAAGCACCCGTGCCCTGACATCACCTGCACCACCCGGAAAGAGAGGAAGCCATGCCGCCGCTACAGCCACTCTGAGCAATGGCCCTTTGGGGCGCCCGGAGGGGAGATATTCTCCTTCCTTTCGAGGGAGTCCACCCAGATAGGCACCCTGTACAGTGCCATGCTCCGCAGTATGCCGGCGTACAATAGCCGGCAACGTGTGTTGGCCCCCCCCAGGTTGGGCATCAACCACGAGAGGGTGCCCGCGGTCCTCAGCAGACGCGTCGACAGCTCACTGAAATGTGGGCTGAAACGCCATCTGCTGTCCAGGACAAGGCCCAGATATTTCATCTGGGCTTTTACCGCTATGCAGGTGCCCTCAACGCAGATCTGGGCATCGGGTGGGGGACGCCGCCAAGGACCATGAAAATACACGGCCTCGGTTTTGTCCAACGCCACCTTCAGACCCAGACGGCGGATTCTTTCTGCAACCACGGTCCCACCGTCCGACGCTAGGCCAGTCGCCTGCAGGAAGCCCCCGCGGGTAGTCAACAGAGTATCATCCGCATAGCAGATGACACTTGTGCCGTCCGGGAGGGCCCCCCGCAGGAGCCAATCGAACCCGATGTTCCACAGGAGGGGTCCCAGAACGGAACCCTGTGGAACGCCGGACTCCACCGCGTAGCGCCGGACTTGACCTAAGCTGTCCACCAAGAGGTCCTCCAGGTAGCTCGCCAGGAGGGACCGCAGATAGCGGGGCACTCCGTGATAACGGAGTGCCTCTTGACATTCTACTGGGTCATATAAGTTTAAAATAAGGGCCGGATTAAAAAAAAACTATTGCATTATAAATCCAGTCCATTATTGCGAGGGTTATCACAAATATCAATTAAACGAACATTGAGAACAACCAGGCTCTAGTCAAACATTCGTAGATCGCAAAAACGTTTGTTGCACGACACAGCCGACCATTTCTACATACCATCGAGTCTATATAAGCAGGATTATTTTTGTAATACCTGTAATAATACAGGAATATTCCTACTTAACATACCTACTATTTTTAAACACCACAGACCAGTAACTTCAATTCCCGTTTCAAACTCATTCGACTTGCTCAAGCCACTAAAAAACTAGAATAAAAAACCGTAACCATGTAATAAATAGTTGTCTATGAACACAAAAAACAGTTAATTTATTCATTAGTAGCATCGAAAACCAGTAATAATATGCATGAATAAGGAAATTACTACTTAGATATATCATACCGAACATTTGTAACAAGGTAAATATCTACTATATTATATAATTGATAAAGTTTATCAGTTTTTAGTTATAAATACGACCTCGACGTATTACTTATAGTTCATGGCTGCTACGCAGAGGTCTCGGGTTCGATTCCTTGAGTGCATAAAAAATTGCGATAGGCTGGATGTTTCCTATGTATGTATACAACATGCATAATATTTACAAAAATAGTATAAAGTATGTTTACCAGTCCGTGTGGTGACGAAGTAAGAATACAATATGTCACCACCCCATCTCATCCCATGGGTGTCGTAGAAACCGAGGGACTTACCGTAAATATTATCTCTACGAAGTAAAAAAAAGGAAAACTTGAAATTAAACCAATCCGTCTGGCCAGCGTGGTATTAGTAGGCTAAGTAACCCTACGTCACGGGAGGAGGTCCACTGCAGGGACGGGCCTCCTCCCGTGACGGAGGGATACTTGGCCTACTAACACCACGCGTGGCCACGCTAGCCAAACGGATTCAAAAAAAAAATAATTGAATACACGTAAGATTGGCACAGGGTTTTGTTTCAAGTTTTTATTACGTAAAGAAAATATTCACGGATAGTCTCTTAGTCGGTTTTTATGACACCCATGGGATGAGATGGGGTGGTGACACACTGTATTTTACTCCGTCACCACACGGAGATTACTAGACAATATAATAGTTAGATATTTTTTTAGAAATGTATCTAATAAATCAACAATAATAAATTGACTGACTCAATGCTTGCCTTGTGTGGGAATCAAACCTCGACCCACCTACTAAGAAGTTACACTTTACCCAATATACCATCTGGTCGTGAAATATTTAACTATTTTAACAAAATAAATAACATTAATCAAGAAACATTCGAAAATTAATACTTATTTTAATAAATAGGTAATAGCAAAATACAGATTAATAAAGTACTTTACCATTACCAACTTTTCTTAGCTAAATAATGAAGATGTAGATTAAAAAATATTTAAAAAAAATACTCAAGTAGGGATGGGATACACAACATGTTTTACGTTATCGATCTTAAAAAAAATTATACATCTGTTCCTTATTATTTCTAAGACAGTATACCTACCATGAATAATACATTATTCTTACCTCATATTAATTCCAAAACAATTTCATTATCATCGCACATAACACTAACGTTTTCAGTGAAGCACAAAATTGTAATTAAAAAAATAATAATAATAAAACGAAACCACACTAACACGCGAACTATTTAATATAAATTATTAAGACAATGTGTCTCACGTTTTTAGTTTAAAAAACATCAAAATAACACTATGTCATACAGAAACGAGTAAAATCGATAAGCGAGCGCGGGAAAAACGTCCCCTTTTACGCAATGCCGGTGCCGCACTGACTGACTGACATACTGGTCAAGATTCAAGATGGCGTGTTTTACTTGAGTTTGCGCAATACAAATAAGTTACATGTATAAGATCACAAATAAAACACAAGTAATAAACATAACAATGTATTTTAAACACATTTGATCTTCTATTGTACTCATAAAGACTAAAGTTTTGTGTCTAAATACGCAAATAGAGTTAAAATCAATAATTTATTAACATAATAAAGTTATGTTTTATTGTATTGCGGTATTATTTAGGGTCGTCGAACGCGGAAGAAGAGTTTGTGGTTTTGATGTTCTAATATAATATTATTCAGCTAGATGTATAGAGAGAATGTTATAAAAAAATATTTAATTTTACATTTCGCATAAAATAAGTGTTGTAAAATCACTTTGTGTAGTATGGGATGAAGACAGAATACACGGTGTCGCTAGTACATCATCATCATTTCCCTGCCCTCTGCCCTTATCCCAATTTTATTTGGAGTCGGCGCAGCATGTCTTCTTCTTCCATACTTTCCTATCAGACGTCATCTCACAAGTAACACTCTTCGCAGCCAAAATATCGTCTTCCACACAATCCATCCATCGTTTCTTTGGTAGTCCTCTTTCCCTATATCCGTCACTAGTCTATCTATAGGTGTCACTAGCCTATCACATGCTGTATCTGTCCTAAATCCTTCTAAAAAATTTTTGGATAGATCTATGTTTACAAATGAAAAACAAACTTTACGCAAAACCTTTGTGACGTAATCCGTCTAGCCAACTTAGTATAAATGGGTTAAATTTCCCTCCGGGTAGTTATAATGGGCTGTTACGATAAAGTGTCATTATTGCGAACCATTTTTAACGCTTTGACCTCGCAGGAAGACTAAGCGGACTCATTTAGCACGTGTAATAGCTTTGTTAACTATTGAACCGTGTCACAGTCTCACAGACATACTTAGGTACTTACTTAATTAAAGTTTAGGCAGAAGGCCGAAACAAATGGTATCCGAGTTTTTTACAGCTGAACTGTTTATGCTGTATACCTAAATTGGTCGCACCTTTGATATGGATCCACACAGTCCTAGCTGGAGCTCTTGGAAAGGATATAAAGTAATGCAGTACGTATCATAAGACTGTCAATGTGTTACCAAAACCTTGGAGTAGCTGCAACTAAGAAATGTTTCAAAACTTTTATGATATTGTCATACCTTCTATTTATTGAAAACTGCACAACCTGTTTTACATAGCCGCAATAAGATGATTATCGACATACCACACCACAAACAAAAAGCACAACTGACAAAAACTGCTGACTCCTTCCTATGTCAAACAATGATTCATCTCTTTTTTACTATTAAATAAGATAACAGCGTCTGCAGTATTGTGTTCTTCAAGCGTAGTTTGAAGAAAGTCATGGTAAGACCAGCATGATACTGAGGACGGCAGAAGAACTTACCTCCATTTTAATCTTTCTTGAACTGAAATCGTGCTTAACAAACTGTACTATGCGTTTCAAATAAGAATAGGATCGCACTTGCTGCCAACTTCATGTGGCAACTGTCATTTTAGTACGACCAACAAAAAAAACGAAAAATAATTTAAATAAAAATATTTAGCTTTGAAAATTCCGAAACAAACAGATTGTTTTATTTAACAAAAAAATGTTTCTTCGTTTTTTACCGTTTTATTTGTTTGTTACATTGAAACAATAACAGAAAAAACCTTACGAAAAAAACCGGTTTTATTGAAAATTTTGCATTTTGTTTGTTTCACATAGAATCTTATGAAGCATGAAGAACGTTGCTATGATGCCTTAAGTGCTGTGGAAGAATTGATTTTCAATTAAAATTTAATTTAATTAAAAATGTATACTTACAACATATTGAAGTAAAAATTAATAAAATTTTGTGTTTATTTTTTTCCTACCGTACATGACATTCATGAAGTTTGTTAGAAATGCGAAACAAGATGGCGCTTTGACAGTCCTATTCTTATTTGAAACGCATAGTATGCCACTGTACGCCATGCGACCGAGATATCTTAAAAAATAATAAAATAAAGAATGTTAGACATAATTAGAACCACTGTAACGTCATTCCTTTTCCCATTGTAACATAGTTTACGTAGTCACACGTTTGCTTCTGGCGAAGCGCCTGCTTTATTCACCATAGCAATCAACAGCTTTTGTACAGTAACCTGCCGTAAATATATAGTGTGACCACAGGAGCTGTGCACCTCCTGAGGTATGCGCGCGGCGAGAGGGGGGAGGACATATAGAGTACATGTTATATACTGGTATAGAATAAACAGTCTATGAAGTAGCTACTAGCGACATCTGACGCAATATACTTAAGTTATTTGGCTGGTACGGGTCGCTACACGAGCGGCTGTAGCAGTTTTCTATTAAAAGACAGTCATTTTTAAAAACTCCAAGAAAGTATTTAAATTATTGTATAGTTTTAAGCGTAAATAGGAACATTATTTGTGTTTTTATAATGTAACTTTGAGAAAAATGACATCTAGCGGAATGTATCAAATACTCTAAGAACATGAAATTCTTAAAGAAAAATATAATGTTCGAATTGTTATGACACTGCCGTCAAAACTCGTGACAGCAGGTAGGTGTCCGTTATGGTAGCCAAAAAACTCGGCATAAATAAAATAAAAAAAATCCAATTGTTAAGATTAATGATGAGGAATTAGAAATCGTTAACACTACAGTATTCCTAGGAATTACTTTATACAGATTACCCCCTTACTCATAAACGCCTCTTAAATTTTAGTTAATGGATTACCTTAAATTCTTACGGTTTTGTTTAGTATAAGTTTGATTTTACAAATAATAATCTCGCTAAACAGTGATTAAATTTAAGAGCCGTTTATGAGTAAGGGGTGAGTTCTTATTTATCACCAATATTTTATTATGTCACCATATTTGAGTTACATTGTGATCAAATGTAATATACATAGTCTGGCCATAAATACTGTTACAATTAAAAATAAGAAAGATATTAACTACATTTGAATT
Source organism: Schrankia costaestrigalis (assembly GCA_905475405.1). NCBI lineage: Eukaryota > Metazoa > Arthropoda > Insecta > Lepidoptera > Erebidae > Schrankia > Schrankia costaestrigalis. The sequence continues at coordinate 2,668,926 of FR997852.1, forward strand.
TGGAATCTGTCATTTTTATACGATTGTTCATTGTATTTTCTAATTTTGGCGCCAATACATTGTACAATATTTTGCTATATTAAAATGGAGTGGGGTGATAAAGAAAACCGAATCGCTGTGATTGCATTACACAAAGTTGGTATGGAGCCGAATGTAATTTTTAAAACTCTCCATACGCTTGGTATTAGTCAAATGTTTGTGTACCGGGCTATTAATAGGTACAATGAGACCTTCTCTGTTTGTGACAGAAAAAGATCTGGCCCTCCACGTAGTGTTCGTACGAAAATGGTGGTCAAAGCAGTAAGGGAAAGAATTCGAAGAAATCCTGTCCGAAAGCAAAAGATTTTATCTCGGGAGATGAAGATAGCACCCAGAACCATGTCACGCATTTTAAAAGATGACTTAGGACTTGCAGCCTATAAGAGACGCACTGGTCATTTTTTAACTGATAATTTAAAAAAGAATAGGGTGGTAAAATCGAAGCAACTACTGAAGCGGTACGCAAAGGGAGGTCACAGAAAAATTTTGTTTACGGATGAGAAAATCTTTACAGTTGAGCAACATTTTAACAAACAAAATGACCGTATTTATGCTCAAAGCTCTAAGGAAGCTTCCCAATTAGTCGACAGAGTGCAACGTGGGCATTATCCGACTTCAGTGATGGTTTGGTGGGGTGTTAGCTATGAAGGAGTGACTGAGCCATATTTTTGTGAAAAAGGTATCAAAACATCGGCACAAGTGTATCAAGATACCATTCTTGAGAAGGTAGTTAAACCCCTTAACAACACCATGTTCAATAACCAAGTATGGTCCTTCCAACAAGACTCAGCGCCGGGTCATAAAGCTCGGTCCACGCAGTCTTGGTTGGAAATGAACGTTTCGGACTTCATCAGAGCTGAAGACTGGCCGTCGTCTAGTCCCGATCTTAATCCGCTGGATTATGATTTATGGTCAGTTTTAGAGAGCATGGCTTGCTCTAAACGCCATGATAATTTGGAGTCCCTAAAACAATCCATACGATTGGCAGTGAAGAATTTTCCCATGGAAAGAGTGCGTGCTTCTATTGATAACTGGCCTCAACGTTTAAAGGACTGTGTTGCAGCCAATGGAGACCACTTCGAATAAGCTTTTTATATTTTGAATTGTTTTATATTTATGTATTAAACTAACACACTGTAAAAGTAATAAATATTATTTGCAATAAAAAAAAATGTTTTTTCTTCGTAACAATATTTATGGCTAGACTAGGTATTACAGATATGTCTATAAAGTCGTCAAATTTGTGATTTTTTAAGTTCATTAATCTACAATAAACTAATACTGACTTACGAAGAACAATGTAAACAATGAGTAGAGTAAATCAAAGTGGCCCGCGGGAAGTGATTTTTTAAAGTTATAAGGCGATGTTTAGCGGAGCACGATTCTGGTCAACTTTTATGCGATTTGGATGATGTTTATAGGTGAAATGCAACTTTGATGGGTATGTAATCGTGTTACTGTTTTTCGTAATCATCGAGATCTATAGACCAAAAACAGGCATTGTGTACTACATAGCACATTTTTAGGTTAGATATTCATTGTAAGTAAGAAAAATCGTTGTACGATCATTTCTGTTGATACATTATATCAGTTGCATTAGTATAATTCAGTCAAGATTTATCCTAATTTGAATTTGAATTAATTGCTTTATGTCTATACTAGCTGTTGCCCGCGGCTTCGCTCGCGTTCAGAAGTATTATGATTAATTAGGCTTATTTTTTGTTTAGCGTGTGTAAAAATAAGGGGCCTACAAAACTTATTTGTACACAATATATTCTTAATAATTAATCTGTCATAAGGCGCTAAAACTATTAAGCTATTGAGAGAAATTACTCGTGAGCAAGCAACATAAAACATGCAGTCCATGAGAGAAGCTAAGTTTCATACTAACTGTAATCCCCTATTTTATCCCCTTGGGGGTAGAATTTATTAAAGTCCTTTCTAAGGGGTTGCCAACGTAATAATATCTATATGCTTGCAAAGTCTCAGCCCGATCGGATTGAAACTGACAAAGTTTCATGCTAACTTTCATCCCCTATTTTATCCCCTTGGGGGTAGATTTTATCAAATTCCTTCCTAAGGGGGTGCCAACGTCATAGTAGCTATATGCATACAAAGTGTCAGGCCTATCGGTTCGAAATTGACAAAGTTTCATACAAACTTTCATCCCCTATTTTATCCCCTTGGGGGTAGAATTCATCATAATCCTTTCTTAGCGGATGCCTACGTCATAACATCTACCTGCATGCCAAATTTCAGCCAGACCCCACCAGTGGCTTGGGCTGTGCGTTGATAGATCACTATGTCAGTCACCTTTGAGTTTTATATATCGACGTCCCCGGGCAATAACCCAGTAATAGTATATTACTGGAAATTTTTTTTATTTGATATTTAGCACCTGTAGGTTAGAACTCATGTATGTAATTTTTTATAGATTTTTTCTGCGGTTAATTACGAAAATATGATCAATGACAGTTTTATTGCATGGAACTTTCATCGCATTTTTATACGGCAAAAATCAATTAATACAATATAACTTTATAAATTTTATAACTGTTATTTGGTATTATAGTAATACTGGAAAATAATTCTTGTAAAGTTTTGGTTATCGCGATTACAAGTTTATTGCCGTGAAATATGAGGCAGATGTTTTCGGTAATGGTTGGTAGCAGTATTTATACGAATTGAAATACACGATAAAACGTTTGTACTGGCTCATCACAAACCCTTTTTTACCTGTATCGCACATTACGTAGGCGATTTGAAAATTATTTGATGAAAAATCTTATAATGTTAAACTTTATTAACGATTCTAAATTTGAATTTAAAAAAAAACTATATACAAAAGATTTACGCGGTATAATGACCCAAGTAGACTGTTTTTTTTCGTGTCAAATTTAAGTTATTAAACTTAATTGTTATAAAACAATTTAAGGATTCATTTCGATTAAATGTTATTGTCCACTGCTGGAAATAGGCCTCCTCCACTTATTGCCACCTTGTGCGGTCCTGTGCCTCCTTCATCCATCGGTTTCCCGCCGTCCTAATTAGGTCGTCGGTCTACGTTGTGAGTGGTCTCCCCATCCTGAGCTTTCGCCACGCCAGAACCTTTCTGCTCCAACAGCTGTAGGCCGGGCAATTTTGAGCGCTATATCGGTCACTTTGGTTCTCTTGCGGATCTCCTCATTTCTGATTTAATCACGCAGGTAAACTAACAATTGCTCTCTTAATTGCCCTTTGAGTGACCATGAGCTTTCCGAGAAGGCCCATAGTTAGCGACCACGTTAAAATGTTATTGTGTGCATCAAGCAGCGGCGCTTTTTAATCAGAGAGGAAATGTTAAGAGTAGTAGGCTAGGCATGCTCCTGCCTGCGGCTACTGAGCGGAGTATTTATTGCAAAAGAGACGACTATAGTGGGCTCGTAAACATTTGCTCTGGAAAGATAAGCTGTTCTGGTGTTCGGTAATGGTGTTTACAGATGAGTCACTGTTCGATTTTTACTCGGATTCACGTAGAGGATGTGTTTCGCGAGTTCTTAGTCGTGTTAGCTATCTGCAACATCCTCAGGAAGTCTTTATAAACCACGACAGAGGTATAATATTTTTGCATAACCTGCCGCAGCGTATGCTTGTGGTATATTATATAGTATAGTTTTTTTACCAAACCGGCTTGTTCGGAAGGCTGGAAGTCATCCAGTCTGCGTTCGAGAATTTTCGTAATAACTTTCAGGTACGATTTGTAGACGTTAGGCAGAAGAAAGAGTCATGGGTCTGTAATTCTAATGAGCCTAGAACGAGTTCTGCGCCGGCTTTCAGTAATAAAACCTTGTCGTCCTTAAGTTGTCGGAGAGTATTATTAATCTAACGCAAATTGACGACCGTGATTTTATCAGTAGGGTGTCGAGTTAACTTAACTTTTGGATCGCATCCTAGATAATTAACAGGTGTAAATATCTTCTAACATCTCAAAATTCTCGGCAAACCGTTTCATTTGATATACCCATATTGCAGAAGAGTATAAAAAAACTATTTCGACATGTTAGAATATTTTTCAAATTATTCTCGATGGGATCTTTTACTTGATACCCATAATATGGGTACCCTTTTTTACTCATATTACGAGTAAATATAGTATAGAGTACTGCTATGTATGGCATTAGAATGTGGCAAAAAAAGGCTGTATAGAAATTGGTAGTTGTTTATTGTTAAAATAATTAATTACAAAATCGAACTACTCTGATGTGTGCTACGGGGAGAATAAAAATAGGTACACAACTGTAGGAATAGTACACCATAACTGAAATCAAGCAATCTGATGATTCAGACATCAAAAAATTAGTTACTCCTATCCATTGGCGTCGGAGTTCATATGGAAATGTTATTCGTTGATCTGATTTCATGTACCGCCTACACAACCAGGTAAGATTTATTTTAAATACGATTTTGATAAAGAATATTTGGAGTTAGACACCGTTAAGTATGTGTTAACATACTTAACTCAAATTAGACTACGGGGACGAAAATCTAAACCAGGCTCACCGATTGAAGATATTGCGTTAGAACCGCCTTATCATCAACCTTTTCCAATTAGCAATGCACTCCATACAGATTTACATTCCATGTGCAATAGTGGAGGAATTGCAAGACACTACTATATTATTACAAATCATCTGACGTATTCTCAAGATAATATTAGCAACTTACTTACTGAAGAAACGTCGGATAGGGAAGATTGACAACATTCAATTTTAATTTTATATTTTTAATGCCATATTATATTTTTTATTTGATTTTACTAACTATAACTAATACAGAAGACTGTTTGTATTATTATGTTTGATGTGTATTGTTTTTTTTTAAAAAAACCGCCATAGTTTTGTGGTTATGTGTAGTTTTGTTTCAAAAAAGACTTGTCAAAATATATCAGTATACTTATGATACAGTTCAAATACAAAAAGTTTATTGCGGTACTAGATATTTACTGTTTAGAGACGCTTTAGATTTCACGGCAATAAGCCAGTAATAGAACGTTACCATTTCTATGTTCATTGAAAAAGTTGGTTAGAGAATACAGTAAATAGTCATTATTGTACTATTCAATTTGAAAAAAATACCGCAATAATCTTGTAAGTTGATATTACTGGCTTCATCTTTATTATTTTAAACGGTAAGATACAATTACTGTTAAAACGTTACAAAAGTATTTTATGTAACAGTTACTTTTATGTATTACATAAACCTTTGAATATATAATGTAACTGTAATACTGTAAATTGATTCTTTAAAAAATTAGCTTTCATTTGATACATTGAACATGGTATAATAATGTTTTGTTAAAGAGATATGGTTAAAAATCACTAAATATTTTTTCCTGTAAAATTTGATTTTTGCGATTACGTGGTTATTGCCCGGGGACGTCGATATATAGAAGATTACGTTGATATTGATAACTAAACTATGTCACTTTCGCATTGACTGGTCTGTCTACAAAAAATAATTAATTGTAATATTTTATTAAATTTTACTTATATCATTTAGCTCTTAGTAAATCCATGTTAAATGATATTTTGTTGGTTAATACTTAATACTGAATAAATTTTGGTTAGGTATTGTAGTTATTCTTTCCATTCAATTAGAATTATTAAATTAAAAAATAACAGATTTAAAAATAATGAAAAGCTTGAAACTCCTGGTAAACACAGGCAAGGCCGGCCAAAGAAATGAATGTATAGTTTCTATATTTCTGCTCTCCCCCACAAAATACAATTATGTTCTACAGTAAAAAAGAAGTATATAACATTTTTCTTGAACGTCAATTGGTATGATTTATCCACTGACAAAATGGCGGGACTTACGTCATATGGTATAAAAGTACCAAAAAAAAATTCGTTCTGCAACGCGCGATATTTTATAAAAACATGATTCTACCGCTTAAAATTTACGTTTAAAAAAGTCTGTGGGACAATTGTCGATAGTTTTGGAACGGATTACACCAAAATAAACAGCTGTAAAAAATAATCTGTGGTAGCAATGTCAAACAGAAGTTTGCTTCATTTCGTATGTCCTTGTATGAAATTTACTGTTTATTTATGTGTTAAATACATTTAATTAATTAAATATTGTTGGAAGTGTAATATATTACAATTTTCTAGAAAATGTGTGCTTTCTAATGGTCGTAATATTATGTTATAAAAGTTGAGTAACTTTTAAAATTTAATAAAAGAAAAGTCAAAGACTAAAACTTGACCTTGAGTTTAACAATAATGGCGGTTTAATTACGCTTTCCTCAATAAAAGTTTATTGAAATCGTTTAAAGTTTATTGAAATCGTTTAATTCTAGAAGATAAACTAATAAACAATAATTAAATTTAGAAAACAAACCTACTACGTTCTTATTTTTATGTTCTTATTGTCTAAACAAAAATATGGTATGCACTACAAAACGCCGAGATGGCCGAGTCAGCTAAAAAAGGTATTTATTTCAAAAATAATTTAAAATACTTTAACCTTCAGAATTACTAATATATTTATTTTATTTTAAAAGTAATATAGTTAATTATATTTTAAAAATAAAATCATCAATTTGGGTTGCTAATTTTTATTCACAAATAATATAATTCCCGGAAAATCGCGGAAAATGTCAACAATTTTTCGCAATTTCTCAGGTTTATCAACTATTCATTGTATTTAGATATTCATAAGGTTAATGTATTTTAATTTAAGTTTATTCCCTATACTTTTACGAACACGACGATGGTTTTCATTTTCAAATTGATGCAGTAATTTTCTCGTGTTAGCCGTTTTTATCAAGACGGAAAACTCGCAGTTTTTTATAAACACATAAAAAACTGCGAGCGTTGCCACTTGAACGTTGGACTCGCGAAAGCGATTCGCGCAGTTAACGTTCAAGTGGTTAAATGATATTTTGTTGGTTAATACTTAATACTGAATAAATTTTGGTTAGGTATTGTAGTTATTCTTTCCATTCAATTAGAATTATTAAATTAAAAAATAACAGATTTAAAAATAATGAAAAGCTTGAAACTCCTGGTAAACACAGGCAAGGCCGGCCAAAGAAATGAATGTATAGTTTCTATATTTCTGCTCTCCCCCACAAAATACAATTATGTTCTACAGTAAAAAAGAAGTATATAACATTTTTCTTCTTTTACCTGTATTTTGTTTCTAATTATGCCTAAATTTATTGTAGGTATAATCAAATGTTCAATTTACATAACTTTTGTAAAATTTCGAGTTCCAACCCTCAGAAAATTGCAGATGATAGCTAGAACTGAGATGGATTTTAATTGTAGTCTTGAAGTTCTACGCAACACTTTAAATGCAATAGGCTTATCTACAAGAAATGCCCTAGTATTAGAAGTGCTCTAATAGTGTAGTGTGTTATTTGAACATAATTGTTTTGAAAACTATTTTGTCAGACTAAATAGGGTTGCTACGTGTACCACAGTGGCGCCCTAATTTTTGTCAGGACTTTATAGACAGACTGTACCTACATTTAAAAAAAATAGTTGATGTAGTTTTAATATTATAGCGTAATGAAATAACTTCAGCCCGGCCCCTAAGAACCGTTAATATCTCCGATAATATTGAATTTTGTATAGAAATAAAGTGTTACACAGGTGTTATTTCAGGGTTACATTTCTACTGCATTAACAGAATTACTGTACCTATGTTTTGTAGTTCTCGAGATATTCAAATCACTTGTGAGCATATTATCTGTACCAGTACTATGAACATAAATTAACATGGATTTTTGATATATTCCACTGTGAATTCGCATAAAGCATTTACCTACACTAATTCAGTCAGAATTTCACGCATTATTTTTGAAAAAAAGAATTTATCAAAAAAAAAGTTCCCTTTCTATCAGAACTATCACGTGTACGCTACCATAACGGACACCTACTTTTTCTTCGTCCCCCACCTCGCCGCACATACCGCAGGGGGTGCACAGCTCCTGTGGTCACACTATAGTACACATCGACCTCTGGAAAGAGACAATCTGTCAATTTCGGCTTCGTAGAGCGTCATCTCTGTCGCACGAAATACAAACAGTCTGGTATCTATTAGCAACTGTTAAGGGTAAGCATTCCACAGACACGAACTTGCTAGTGGGCGGAGACTAAAAGATTGTTGTCGAAAACGTGCACGCTAATATTGCCCAAAATATGATGCTCTACGAAGCCGAAATTGACCGATTGTCTCTTTACAAAAGTCGATGTGCAATATTTACGGCCGGGTACTGTAGGTACTGCTGGAGAATAGGCAAAAAGTTAATATAAGTATGTAATAATTTAATAACATCATTCCATTCTATTTGTAACGAAGTATGAATACAGAATGTCACCTCCTTATGTCAACCCTGTATGTGTTGTCAAAGCCGAGGGTAAGTTACTAAGGGTAAGTACTATTTATTAGTTCTTCCATTATATTTAACAACATTTGACACCTTGACGTTAGTGACGTTCAGCAGTTCAGCAGTATCTTGAATGTAATCATAGATAAGAATATGTACTAACGTAAATGTAATGCCATTCCATTGTAAGCGATTTCGCGATTTATCGATGTTTCAAATTACTTTTTTTACACATTTGGATCCTTACATCAACTTACATTATCATTTTATTATTGTTTCATTCTTTGTCTATGTTAACCCGGCGCCAATGACGCTGGGTCAATATGACCCGAGATGATTTCAAACAGCGATATTTCAAATTAGGCGTGCTTTGTGGTTTTGACTGTTCTAGTAGCTGGAGATACAGTATCTCCCCACGCACTATGATCACGAACTCAATGCCTCGTCGCGAAGGCAAGCAGATACACGTGCATGAAGCAAAAACGGGTCAATATGACCCAGCGTCATCGAAAGCGTTGTATTTTTGTGACATATTTTTCTTTGTATTTTTTATTTATAGTAATGATTTTCTTGGTTGTTTTTAAGAATTTATCAAAAAGGTTATTGATATAAAGCCCGGAAAGAATATTACAGATCTTTGATAAATCCGACTCCAATAATGAATCACAAAAAACTTCTTCATAGGACGAGGTTGATGATCACTTTTCATAATACAGCCAAAGTGGCAGTAGTACAAGATGCAAGCTAGATTGTGATGAAAAGAGGCCATTTCTGAGGAAAGAAGGAGTTTGCATTATTCAGTATCACTGACAGGAACAAGAAACTTGAGTAAATTTGCTTCGTCAATTGCGCAAGAGAATTGCTGATTTCTCGACAGTGGCTCTTGAGAAACCTCCGCGAAGGTATCTAAAACTCATAGGAGATGTCAGGTGTGTCCTTCAAAAAAGGATAAAAATCTAGCTACACTTTATCATGCTTGCAATATATAAATAATTAAAAAAATCGCCCGAAATAATCACTCCTACTACGAAAGTTGCAGTAGCTCCATGGAGGAAGCTGAAGACGGATTAGTGGAGTTTATAATGAAGTTTGATGTCTCTTTTAGTAAAATAGATTTGTTTTATTACGTCTTATAAAGTTTGTTATTACCTACTTATTTTGAATAGTTATTGAAGTTATGTTTTCAAAGTTGATTTTCCATAGTTTCTGACGAAGGACTATAACGATGGATTTAAGAAATATAATGCATTCTTTTGTTATTTTACCCTCAAAACAATGAGAGAAACTAACAGAAGATCAAACAAAATAAACAGTAAACATCACGTAACATTTAAAGAAATGCTAATAATCTTCGGGTCACCATGACCCGGCGTCATAGTTCTCGTAATTATTTTCACCTCATTGGCGCCGGGTTAAGATAATAAGTCTATAATAGCTTAAAGTGTTGTATTATCAAAACTGAATGATGTTGAAGATATATTTGGGAATGAATTTAAGTACTGTCGCTACATCTCTCCGGACTGTAGCATAGAGGGTTTGCTATGTGGTATTAGTAATAAGTTACAGAATTATAATTTTAATGATTATTGTATAATTATGTTGGGAAGCAGAGACATTAGTAATGCAGTTAATTACATAGAATTAGTTAGTTTGATTAGGAAATCTTTAGAACATATAGTGCATACTAATATTGTAATATGTGGTCCTTCATATGTATGTGGTGCACCTATGTATAATTATAGAATTGAATTATTTAATAATCTTTTAAATCTGGACCTTCAAAGGAACCAGACAAATACTTTTTATTTCGACACAAATTCTTACCTTTCTTTTTTAATGTTCTCAAATACAACTGGTGTAATAAGCAAAACTGGTGTTAAACATATATATAGGAAAATAATGGACAACTTAAAAGTGGATAAAAGTAGATATGATGCATCTATACAAATTCCTTTAAATAGTGTAGATGAACTTGTAAATAATGATTCGGTTGAAGATTTTTTTCGTGAATAGTAAATACATATATGTTTTACATCAAAATATTGCTGGCCTTATCAATAAATCTGACCCAATTTCAATATGCCTTAGTGAACTTTTAGATAAAAATTTAGATGTAGAAATATTGTGCTTTACTGAGCACTTTGTTATGGAGGGCTATGAATCATTTATATCTATTCCAAACTTTCAACTTGCAGCTTGCTATTCCAGAAAGGAAAGCAAGAGAGGTGGTTCTTGTATACTTATAAAAAGTGGCCTTAAATTCAAAGAAATTGAACAAGTTTTAAAACTCTCAGAGCCTGGTGTATTTGAGTGCTGTGCTATAAACCTTTTAGATTATAAGATAGCTGTTGTATGTGTATATAGAGTTCCTAAGATAAATAATTTTAATATTTGTATGGATAAACTTCATGCTCTATTGCAAATGCTTAGTAAATATGCATTTCAAAACATTATAATCGCAGGTGATTTCAATATAGATATGCTTAAAAGAAACACACTGTCTCTGAGCTTTGAATGTACATTTCTTAATTTTAATTTTAAGTTAGCTATAAATCAACCCACACGATTAAAAAGTCAAACTTGTATTGACAATTTTGCACATAATCTTAACAAGAAGTGTCAAGCTCAGGTGCTTGAACTAGCGTTATCTGATCACACCGCCCAATTGCTTAAATTCCCGGTTCAAAAAGCTAGCTGCAACAAGTTCTGGCGTATAATTAGACGTGACTATTGTAAAGATAACATAAAAACATTTCAGAAATGTTTAAATTGTTTAACTTTTTCTGAAATATACCGAGAAGATGATCCTAATATTGCATATAACCAGTTCGTAGATACTTTTACATTATACTATAATTTATGTTTTCCTGAAAAAATAGTTACTATCAAAACAATAAAAAAGCCGAAATGGATATCTCGCGGTATTAAAACATGTAGCAAAAAGAAAAGACAACTATTATGGAAATTTAAAAATGAACCAAATGAAAAAAATAAATTAGCCTATAAAAATTATACAAAATTATTTAAAAAAGTTATAAATATGACACAAAGAACGCAAAATAATTACAAAATACAAACCTCCGAAAATAAATCAAAAAGTACATGGCAAATAATTAATAATTCAAAATATAAAATACCGAATCACTTAATAAGTAAAATACAAGTAAATAATGATATTGTAAATAATCCAAAAGATATAGCTAATGCTTTTAACAACTTTTTTGTTGACAAAATCAGTCCTACTCATAAAGCTGGACAACATGTTGTAACTACAGTAAACTCAAAAACGTTCTTTATGGCTCCCTGTCTACCGTTTGATGTACTTAGGATAATTAAAAATTTAAAAAGTACTAACAGCGAAGGACATGATGGATTCTCAACAAAAACTATCAAAGCCGTTGCTGAACAGATTTGTACACCATTAAGCTACATCATCAATCTCAGTATCAGCAGGGGCATATATCCAGAAGCTCTTAAAACTTCTGTAATTAAACCATTATTTAAAAAAGATAATAGAGAATCTCTGAAATGCTATAGACCAGTTGCACTAGTTAATATTTACTCAAAAGTATTTGAAAAACATATATATACAGAATTATATAAATATTTAGAAAAGCATAAATTACTTGCAAAGGAGCAAAAGGGTTTCAGAAGTAATAAAACTATAAATATGGCACTTTATGATTTCTTGTATAGAGTAACTTTAAATGTAGATAAGAACAACGCCGTTAGTACAATATTTTGTGATATGACTGAAGCCTTTGACCATGTGCGGCATGATATTTTAATTAAAAAATTAGAGGCTTATGGTATCAGAGGCAACGTATCAAATCTAATTGAATCATACCTTACTGATAGAAAGCAATATACTACAATATCAACAATTAACATTAAAACTAAATTTGAAGAAATACATAAATCATCAGAGCGTACAGTCAAATATGGTGTACCTCAAGGTAGTGTCCTAGGACCTCTCCTTTTCATCATTTACATCAATGACCTACCGAATAACGTCAACCAGGCAATGTCCCTATTTGCTGATGATAGTACAATCACAATACCTTGCACTAGTAAAGATAGTTACAACTCTGACATAAATGACTCCCTAAAATCAGTAATACAATGGTTGGAAGATAATAATTTAAAGATAAATTTACAGAAAACAAACATAATGCATTTTTCTCAACGTACCTCTTGTAAGACCAATTTAATTACTCAGTTTAATGGTAATATCATAGGAAAAGTAGACTCAACTAAATTCTTAGGTGTAATAGTAGACAGTCAGCTAAATTGGAAGGAACATACAGAGACATTAATTAAAAAAATAAGTAAATCTAATTATGCTGTATACAAGCTAACAAGAATTGTGAGCGTCAATACGTTACTAACGGCATATCATGGCTTAGTATCATCGCACCTGAGATACGGCATCATTTTCTGGGGCAATTCTACAAATAGGGAATATGTATTTAAAGCTCAAAAAAGATGTATAAGAACTATGTTTGGGTTAAAGATGACTGACAGCTGTAAGCCCTATTTCATAAAATATGAAATCCTCACTCTCCCTTCTATGTACATATTAGAAACAGTTCTGTTTGTAAAATCTAACCCCAATCTTTTCCCAAAGCTTTCTGACAAAGTTACACGAAATAGACGTGATGACAGTCAGCTATGTCATCACTTTTCAAAGAGCGCTCTTATGCGAAAAAGTAGGTATATTTTGTATGGCTCCAATTATTTATGATAAAATACCTAAAAGTTGGAAGGAGTTACATATAAATCTTTTAAAAAATAAACTTAATAAGTTTTTAGCAGAAAAGGCGTACTACACATTAGATGACTTCTTAGAAGATAAATTATAATTTATTAAAAGTGTTAAATTTTATCTGTTTTGTTCTATATAATCTAACTAATTATTAAGTAAATATAATATAATGATTTTTTATGTGATTAATTAGGGTGATAACATTTTTTAATTTAATGGAATTGTATGATTGATTGTAAGAAACTAATTTAAATGGAAGTAATTTGAAACTATTGATTATATTATATTAAATAATGCATGCTTCCAAAATAAATATTTGTATGCCCCAAGGGCAAAACATGACGTACCTATTATATCATGTAACAACATGTATACTACACTGTATGTATGCACACTCATGTTTTAACAAATAAAATGATCTTTATCTTTATCTTTAAAACCCGCTAAAACGTCTTTATAGAAATTTTTAGTTAGGACCTACTTTAAAAATGGTTTATTAATAGGTTCTATTAGCGCTGATCGTTTAACTTCAAATGCCACTCTAACCCGACTAAAAATTAATTATAAAATCGAGTTTAGTTTCAAAAGACCCTAAAAGACTGCTTGTGTGTTTCAAAATCCTCTAAAACGGTATCGGTTACTTTCAAATGTCACTAAACTTCAAAGTCCCTTAGAACAAATCTATTTTTGCAAATAACCTCGTTTTCCAAATTGTTTTTATTTAAGAAAGATGTTTGTTGGGATTGTTATATTACAATCATAATATAATGTTAAAAATCGTACAGAATTAAAGTTGTTAGTAAGTTTAAGACGTTTTCATGAATTGTCGACATTTAAGAAAAAGCACTTTAGGGGGTTTTGAAATTATATGACTCAAATGATAAAATTTTAGTTAGCTGTATTATTTAAAATACATAATTTATCGTGACACATTCGTGGGTTATAGCTAATCTAAAATATCATTTATTACATTTTATAAACGTATTATGAAAGAGTTCAGGTTTATTCATAGCATTTATTTCTACTGATTATTTGTAATTTGTTTCTTATTGATGGTAATCGTTATGAGAGTGTCCATCACTAAGTAACCATGGTAACTGAAAAAAGCATGGGTACGTCCATGAAATACAATATTATTTGTTCGAAAAAAGGGTGGAAGTATTACGAAATTTCATGGACGTGAACTGTCAAAAAACTAAACCCACGCTGGAAGGGGTATAGTATTTTTACCGTAATGTAAACTTGTCTTATAATAATCAACATAGCTGAAAGCTGACAAGCCACGTTAGCTTGTTTGCCCCCTTCACTTACCCTGTGTCGTAGGGAATGAATTGAAAAAAAGAACATTCTAATTTGGAGTTTAGAGAAAGCAATTTATAACGGCTATTTATCAATAATAAATTATAATGTTGTGTTATTTTTCAACAACTATTTTAATAAATGTGCTCTATTCTGCTGTTAATAAAGTGATTTTGCTGTTTAGTAGTTATCGCATTTGAACTTTATAATGTGTTGTTTTATAACTTACCATAAAATTACTAGGTAATTATTAAACATTACAATGACATAAAAAACAAATTAGTATTCTGCGAGTATTGTAGTCACTAAGACAACACGGGTGATTATTACAGAGCCGAATATTATTATCGTTAATTATAATTTTGTCAATAACGATTACGAATAAAATGACAACTTCATATAATGCACACCTCTAGAGGCAATTGCTTGTCACACTCACAGAAGCTGTCAATGTGACATATGAATGTCATTCAAGTTCGGCGCGGACTTCAGATTCAGAAAAGCAGCACAACTTTTTTTGGCGGTTATACAATACTGTGCGATTAATTAAAACTAATTTAATTTAATAAATCATGGCAGAAAAACTTGAAGATCTGAATCTCCCAATGACTGTAGTCACAAGAATAGTAAAGGAATCATTACCGGAAGGTGTTTCAATATCAAAAGAAGCAAGAACAGGGCTCGCGAAAGCCGCGTCTGTTTTCGTATTATACGTAACGTCTGCTGCAACAAATATTGTTAAAAATAAGAAACGGAAAGCTTTAACAGGTCAAGATGTTTTAGAAGCGATGGTAGACATAGAATTCGACAGATTTGTTGAACCACTGGGTGAAGCTTTAGAACAATACAAACAAATGATAAGTGCGAAAAAGGCCTCCTCTGGAAAGAAAAAAGATGAAAGTGACGAAGTGGAAATAATAGAAGACGATTAATGTGATATTTTGATTCATTAGTGTTAAGTTTATTTAAGTATTATTAATTGGTAATTATAAATTTTTTGATAACAATTTTTGTTTTGACATAACCTCTTTCTGTTAGCTTTATCATAATAAATACTAACTTCTTTTTGGTATTAAGATATAACAACCACATTAATAAATTTTATTCTGTCACTACTCAGAGGACATTAATTTATTACAAGTCAATAATATTAAACAGAATCTAATATTGCTGTATACATTATCAACCTACACAGTTCACACTATAAATATGAGCACAAAATAACCTCTCTTTGAAATGTTAAGGGTATGTAAATCCTAGTATCTGTTTCTACAATTTGTTTTGTTTAGCTTGAAAAAGGCAACTCCTGTACTAGAGATTGCACCCTATGTTGTGGGGACTTTTACAGAGATTAAATTAACAAGCACAAAGGAAACCTGGCGCAAGTCAATTATTCTTTTAATCATCACAATTTTTGACAATCTCTGTGGCGTAGTGGTTATATTTTAAAGGCATTGAAGGTGAAAAACCTAGCACGTTTCAATGTTGCAACATAATGGAATATTGATATTTTACTGCCAGACTTCCTAGATGGTGTTGTATAGATTGTGTAAAAGTATGTGTGTTAACGAGTGATTTTAGGCAATGGCTTGGATCATGGAGGAGCAGTGGTAAGTGGGTCTTGTGCCCACTTACTTAATACCCCGCTGAGTAAGGTTGGTAGCCAGCTAAGCAAATAACTAATTTGGATTTCAAGAGAAACCTTTGAAGACTTTTTTTGCCTCGGCTGATGTGGAAGAGGTTGAGGGTTTGATTCCCCAAAGACAGTTCTTTGTGTGATTCACAAATTATTGTCCTGAGTCTGGAGGTTCTTGGTATTCGTTAAATTGATGTTATGTATTAGTCTCTTGTGACACAGGGATGATAAGGAATTTCCAAATAAAACAACTTTATTGTAGTTAAATTATAATTTCAAAATTACATATAAAATCATTTATTACACATTCTTTTGATTATAATGCTGGTAATCTCTTTACACTTTTGTTAACAAATATTAATAATAAAAAAGAAACATTATAATTACAATAACTGTCACATTTTGACTATTTATTCATTATTGAATGAATTTGATACAATAAAAAAGTAAGGACAACCAAAATAACAACAGTATTAATACCTTCAATTGGAATGGGAGCTTTGACAGTTTTTTGACATTAATAAAAAGTCATTTTACAACATATTCAGACTTTACAAATAAATGCATTCCTGTTAACTAAATTCCTTCTCAATGAATACATATCGCATATAAATCACGGGTGTCTGAATATTGCATATTATATAAAATTCAAATAAATCATCATAATTGCTGAACAAGTAACTTAACCTTAAAATACCTACTTGATTCCCGACATTTCCTGGGTGGTATAGTCGCAAAATAAATGAGATTTTTATCGTTTTTGGATCTTTAAAGGTTCTTATTTTTTTTTTACTTGTTAGCAAATTACGATGAAAATAAACGAATATTTAAAATCATTCATACTTGATTAATAAACTTATAATAACGAATACTTAGTTCATGTGATACTTATAAATAAATAAGTAGATTAACATTAATGTGACTGGCTAAGAATATAGAATTTTGCCCTTTTTATCTCATGCTGTGGGTGTTGTAAAAGGCGATCAAAAGAGCAGACACGCATTTTTCTAGAGGTACCTCTGGAAAAATTTGACCCGAAACACTACATCAGCGCTTGGCTGGCATGGTAGGTACAGATTTTCTCAATCACTGGTGAAGACCCGTAATGCTAGATTGCTATGTTAAGTATTGCAAAAAATGTTTAAATAGTACAGTCAACAAAATAAAAAATATTTCATTTTTTTGTGTTTGTTTATAGGTGGTTTTAACCAAGCACTTATAACTTATTTCTAATGGAGTAATCAATAAATCTTATTTAGTTAAGGGCCTTTACTACAAATTTTGTAAAGAAATTGCAGTGGTGTTAGGAATTAATAGGTCAAAATTGAATATGATAAATGCCGATACCGATTTATAAAGTAAAAAAATCTATTAATATGCTTTTTTTATTATTTATTATTTTATTACTTTAACAAAGTCTTATTTTAATAATACGAATATTAACTTACAAAAGTAACTTAACAAACAAATGATATTTGATTATTATTTTCATGTTTAATGTTTTAATTAAAAGTTACAAAATTCTTCTGCCGACTGTACTAATCATTATTTATATTTTAATATTCTTTAACTATCCTTATCTAATAAGATAGTAAATATTAATGATAATTAAGTAATTATTTCAGTCATTAACTTGCGCGGGGTCCCAGTTTTCTCAAGCAGGACAAGCCCTGAAACAAAAACAAAACAAATTAGTATTTTTTTTATACGACATAGTGACAAACTACAAACGGGTTTGGCGACTATGGTCTAAAACGAAAAATGATGAAGTATAATAACGTCAACTTGTATACCAATGACGAAATATAAAAATGCCAACAATAAATTTTGTCAAAGTAGAAAAATGGCAAAGTATATTTTGGTCCTCGTGGATAAATGGTGAAGTATAATAATGCCCACTTTCTGCCAGATTAATTTAATGGGATATCATAGAAACGTTAACACCAAATCAATGAGTGTACAGTTGAGTTTGGCGACTATATTATTTTGACTTCCTGGCCACTTCAAATGAAGTATTTGATAATTCTTCTGTTTATGATTAAAATTATGAAATCTGTCTGACACGGCTTGTCACGTATTGTTTAATTTTTCAGTGAAAATTTAATTTACCAGTGAAAACATGAATAATAATTTTATTATTACTACGAATCAAAAAAACAAACCAACAATAATCCAAGGTGGATTCAGGTACAATTTTAATAAAAGAAATAAATCCGGAACCCTGTGGCGTTGCGTGAATAGAAGTTCTTGTGCAGCATCTATTACGTTGGACAATGACCAAAAATGTATAGTTCGTTGCAGTAATCATACATGTGAGGAAAATATAAAGAGAAATAAAGTATATGAGGCTCTGCGAAAATGTAAAAATGAAATTTGTGAAGATTTGGGGCCAGTTCAAGCAACATTTGAAAAATATATGGAACCCCTAAAAAAGGGAAAAGACTGTTATATAAATGAAATGCCTTCTTTTAAACAGGCAAAAGACGGTTTATATAAAGTTAGAAAACGACATCTACAGTCAGAAAAATTAAAATTTAATGATTTGGCGAGCGTATTCCAAAAGCGTTAGCAGAAAAAATTTTATTGGCTGAGAGTGGAAAGGAGGATAAAATTTTAATTTTTTGTTCCTCAGTGACCAAGGATTATTTGAACATGTTTTACGAAGATGATTTTTATTTTGGCGATGGAACATTTTTTACGTGTCCTGACCCGTTTTGCCAATTATATACGATTCATTTGGATTTAGGGTCCAACACTGAGACACATAATGTGGTGCCCATCGCATATTGTTTATTACCTAATAAGACCCAGGGTACATACATCAGGCTTTTTGAGTTATTAAAAAAAGAATTACATATAAATATAAAAAAATTTAAATGTGACTTTGAGGCTGCTGCGATGAATGCTGTAAAGGTTGTTTTTAAGGAAGCAGAGGTTTTTGGATGTTTTTTGCACTTCCAAAAGGCTATTAAAAAGAAAGCCAAAGACATTGGTCTTGACAACACACAGGACGGGAGAAAAATTGTAAGAATGACGGCCAATTTGCCATTATTACCAGCTCACAAGTTATGTGAAGGATAGAGGTCGATAATAGAAATAGCACCCAATGTCAATGAGATGCAAGAATTTAAAAAATACATTTCAAAATATTGGCTAAACAAATACACAAACGAGACATTGAGTTGTTCGACAACAATACACAGGACAACAAGTGTCCAGTTCGACCGCGCGGCCATAGCGTTTTTTTTTAAAAAAAACCATGTCAATTTTTTGTAAAAATTTGTAGAAGTTGATTCCCAAAACCATAAATTTGTCAAAGATACGGTTAAAAAGTTATAAGGGTTTAAACATGGCCGCGCCATTGAAACGCGGCGAACCGCGCGGCCACTGAGATCTTTAAAACTAAGCCTTGTAGAGACCTGAAATTTACGCAAATGCAAGATTTAATTTGTAAAAAATTTGTAAAAATATAAAAAAAATACTCAGGTTTATAGTTTAAGAGCTATAACACTAAAACCGAATGGCCGCGCCATTGAAACGGTGGAGAAAACGCTATCGCCTGTATCTCGCTGAAAAAAAATCGCAGAGGTGTGTAGTTTATTGTAATTACCCAGATTTGAATTTGTCGAAACTAGGAAAAATACAACAAAAATTCCTAGGTTTATATTTCAGGAGCTATAAGACTAAAACGATATGGCCACGCCATCGAAACGGTGAATAAAACGTTATTTCGCCTGTATCTCGCTGAAAAAGCATCGCAGAGGTCTGGAGTTTTTTGTAATACCTAGATTTTAATTTGTCAAAACTAGTAAAAATACAATAAAAATTCTTAAGGTTATATTTCAGAAGCTGTAGAACATTATCAGTATGTGGTGCGATAGGGTGACCATGTCTTATTGTTTACAGAATACTTTCTACTTATTGTTACAGAAATTATAATTCAAGGATTCTAAATAAAATTAAAATGAAACCATAAATATAAAAACAATTATGTTTATTGCTTGAAAAGTCAATAATACAGTTACAGTCCGTGTGGACTTACGAAAAACTAGCCCTAAGATTGGTTTAAATGACGCAACTCCGCCCCTAAGCTATGTGATTAGTAATGCACACTATTGCATCTCACACGCGCCACCCCCGCGCGCCTTCGCAGGTCAGTGCGACGCGTACAGCCGTTAGTACTTATTTTCTGTGGTACAGCGACGTAAGCGTAAGAGTTTCGTTATCAGTGTGTCGTTGTGATGTTAACACGATAAAAAAGTGATCTACTGATTATTAAAATGTTCAGTTCGTGTGTAATTACGATTAAGTGTTGTACTGTGGTGTAACGTCAGTTCGGTAAATTATGTAAACAATTCAGCAGAAGTGATTAAGGTATGTTGCATTTAAACATTTTATGATTATGTTAGAGCTCTCTCTTTATTTGTATGGATGACCGTGTAGTTAAGATATTTTACTATGAAATATTTACAATCTTATGTATATGAACTTATATGAAATACTAAAAACTATCTAATAACTAACAAAAATAATAATAATATATAATGTTTGCCCTGCAGTGGGACAATAATAGGCTGGATTATTATTATTTAATGTTTTATTAAATCATATAGGTAATTAGAACTTAACTTAGAACATTTGAAATGATTGTAAATCATTTTGATTCCACATTTTTAAATAAGTACAATCATAACTAGCAGGGATGTAGATATATGTTTTTACTTTAAGCGTAATATTATATGAATGGAAAAATTACTAAAAAAACTAAAGTCAATCATTTGAAAGATATACACTTCCAAAGTCGTAAAATGAGCCCCCCCCCCCGCCTCTAACTTTTGAAATAATAAAGTTGGAAAAAAAAATTGATGTAAATGTCAATAAAAACTTTCAATGAAAACTGGTTTGAACAAGATACAATCATAAGTTTTTGAGATATAGCACAATTTCAAAAACCGCACACGTTACTTTGTAATTCATACAAACACTATGAAAAACAAAGTTAAGAGCAAAACTTTGCTTGTTACTACGGAACACTTCATGGGCGAGTCCGACTCGTACTTCCCCAGTTTTTTTTTGTAACTCCACTGGTAAAATCTCTCTTCCTTTTCCTCTCACTCATTATTTTTTACAAAACCAGAAGTACAATATTATTATTGTTTGTTGTATTACAATTTAAAAATACACCATTAAAATAAATAAAATAATTTCTGTAACAATAAGTAGAAAGTATTTTGTAAACAATAAGACATGGTCACCCTATCGCACCACATACTGATAATGTTCTACAGCTTCTGAAATATAACCTTAAGAATTTTTATTGTATTTTTACTAGTTTTGACAAATTAAAATCTAGGTATTACAAAAAACTCCAGACCTCTGCGATGCTTTTTCAGCGAGATACAGGCGAAATAACGTTTTATTCACCGTTTCGATGGCGTGGCCATATCGTTTTAGTCTTATAGCTCCTGAAATATAAACCTAGGAATTTTTGTTGTATTTTTCCTAGTTTCGACAAATTCAAATCTGGGTAATTACAATAAACTACACACCTCTGCGATTTTTTTTCAGCGAGATACAGGCGATAGCGTTTTCTCCACCGTTTCAATGGCGCGGCCATTCGGTTTTAGTGTTATAGCTCTTAAACTATAAACCTGAGTATTTTTTTTATATTTTTACAAATTTTTTACAAATTAAATCTTGCATTTGCGTAAATTTCAGGTCTCTACAAGGCTTAGTTTTAAAGATCTCAGTGGCCGCGCGGTTCGCCGCGTTTCAATGGCGCGGCCATGTTTAAACCCTTATAACTTTTTAACCGTATCTTTGACAAATTTATGGTTTTGGGAATCAACTTCTACAAATTTTTACAAAAAATTGACATGGTTTTTTTTAAAAAAAAACGCTATGGCCGCGCGGTCGAACTGGACACGACAACAAAGGTAACAGGGCGAATCTGACCCACTTTGTTTTTTTTCGCGTACAAACACCAAACTAGGTTTAAATTGTAGACTTTAATACCGCTTTTCTAATTATATTAAAAAAATTAATGTACCTATCGGGAGAAAAAAGTTATTTGGCTGTAGGTGAGTAGGATGAACCAAATTCTGAACATTATGTTTACATTTACATTACATTAAGTTTGTAGAAAAATGAAATTAACGCGACATTTTTAATTATAATGGTTTAGTAGCACGCATACACCAGACAAAAAGGCTTGAAGTTGTTGCAAATCAGCTGCGCAGATGTCATATTTGGAACTAAAAGACCGGGAACGTGGGGAGCGGGTGTTTTTATTTTTCCTGTACGTGCGCAAACTTCTCTGAAAGCTAACTTCAGCCCAGCCAAGTTACGTAGCGCAAACTGTAGGTGTCCAGTAGAATAAAAAACATTTTTATAGAACGTGATTTTATTTCTTTGCTATTTGGTTACAAGCGTAATAATGTGAACAGTGTTGTATTAAACAGACTACTGCTGCAAAATAAGCCCAATAGGTTACTGAAATATTTTGAAAAATCTTTTATTTAATGCCTTGAAACAATAAACAAAATTTTTATTTTTCTCCTTTCTCCCATACCCCACAACAGTGGGACCTATACCAGTAAGTATTAGGTATATATAACTACATATCCCGCCATATTTCGTTCGTGTACGCCATGGGTCATATGTTCAAACAAAACGCCCGTTTACCTTTGCTTGAAGGATGGCATAGACGGCTTAAGACTAAAATCCCAAAACGGCCATCTTTGTTTAACTTCATACACAAATTAAAAAAAGAGTCTATTCATCATGAATATATCATAAAAAATAGTATATTTTTTTCATCAAAAAAGAATAGACGCAATTCCGACATACTTTTTGATAAAACATACGAAAAGTATTTGAAAAGTTTATCTAGTAATGAAATTTCCCCATTGCAACTTATTCAAAAAATTATTTATTTGAGGTTTAAATACTGTTAAATTCATTTTTTTTATGTTACCTAAAGATGTAATGAGCTTAAAAAGGGTTAAAGGTTCATATCGACTGAGTAGTAAATGGTCTTTACTTGAAAATTGTCTGAATTTAAGAGTAATTTTGTTTTTTCAAAGAAGTGTTATTTTTTTATGTGATAATAAATATATATTGAATAATATGTCCTTTTTTTTTATTTAATACTATCTTCCGCCCGCGGCTTCGCCCGCGTGAAATTAGTTTTTGTCAATCAGAATCAGAATTTGTTGTGAGTGAGAGAGAAGTGAATGTGAGTTTGGCTTTGTAGTTCCCGTTCCGAATCCGTACAGTTCGAATTTCGGGAATACCGTTTGTAGAAAAAGCCTACGTACCAAGATTTATTGTCTTATCTTCAATTCAACCCCTATTTCACCCCCACACTGGTAAAAATTTCAAAATGGTAGAACATACAATTTTTTTGTAAAAAAAAAAATTTTTTTCTTAATAAAAAGTAGCCTATGTTCTTTCTCAGGGTCTAAAGATTGTCTGTACCAAATTTCATCAAAATCCGTTCAGCCGTTTAGGCGTGAAAGAGTAACAGACAGACAGAGTTACTTTCGCATTTATAATATTAGTATGGATTTGGCAAGTATTTATATCTTACCTTGTGTGTGGCTAAACATAATTCATTGAATAGGCTTTTTATCCTTTGTACCATAATTTTCATAAATAAATGCGAAACATTCATTTCAATTTTTAGGCATTACCTCATATTGGCTTAGTATTTGTGACATTTTTTTAGGTTGACATTTTTATATAGTGACATTTTTATAGGTGGACATTTTCATATTGTGGCATTTTTATAGGTGGACATTTTCATATTGTGGCATTTTTATTGGTTGACATTTTTATACATTGATTGTGGACGTTATTATACTTCATCATTTTTCGTTTTAGACCATAGTCGCCAAACCCTGACAAACGTAGCTCGCCTGATGATAGCTTCCAGCTTGTCTTACCAGTTAGTGGAAAATTGAGAACTTGCATAAAGTCTCCGTGTGGTGACGGAGTAAGAAGATAATATGTCACCACCCCATCTCACCCCATGGGGGTCGTAAAAACCGACTAAGAGGCTATCCGTGATTGTTATCTTTACGAAATAAAAAAAAAGGATATCTTGAAATTAAACCCTATACCAATCCGTATGGTCAGCGTGGTATTAGTAGGCTAAGTATCCCTCCGCCAAGAGAGGAGGCCCGTCCCTGCAATGGGACATTAGTGGGCTGTTATGATGGTTAAGTATTTTGCAGTTTTATTGAGTTCTTCCTCACTCATGCACACAACGCCATCTAGCCCCAAACTAAGCAGAGCTTGTACTATGGATACTAGAAAACGGATAAACATACTTTACTTAAATACTTTTTTTTTTAAATACATACAACCTTATTATACATAGAAAACACCTAGAACAATGCAAACAATCATGTTCTTGCACACAAAGATTTGCATTGAGCGAGAATCAAACCCGAGAGCTCTGCGTAGGAGTCATGTTATATAACCACTACGCCACAAAGGTCGTCGAATGCTTCGGATATAATACTTATAGTACGATTAATAATTCGAGTCAGTAAAATTACATTAATAATGACATCTTCACTACTTCTTCTTTCTTTTATATGGCAAACGAAAGAAGAAGAAGAAGTAGTTAAGATGTCATTCATTTTACTGACTCGAATTATTAATCGTACTATACACAATATTGTATAATAAAAAAACTTTACTTTAAGATCAAAGTGACTGACCTGTTCCTGGTACTCGTGTCGTGCTAACCAGAAGTTGTCCCTGTTCTTGCAGACCTCAGCTAGCACTGCACCGCCTATGAACACCATGTCCTTGCGGCGAGGTGGATCTTCCACCCGGATCTTGAATTTCTATATAGACATTTATATTTTATTTTAATACTAGTTTTGTAGCCATAAATTAGATGAAAAAATGTTTCAAAAGCATCTAATTTATAAATAATTAGCTGACCCGTGCCCACTTTGTTGGGCGGCGAAAAAAACGCGTCCAATTTTTTTAACAATTTTCATTACTGCTCCACTCCTATTAGTCATAACGTGATTCTATATAGCCTATGACACTCCCCGATAAATGAACTATTCAACACAGAAAGAATTTTTAAAATTGGTTCAGTAGATTCAGAGATTACCCCCTACAACGTCACAAACACACAAACAAACAAACACGAACTTTACCTCTTTACAATATTAGTATAGATGTGAATAATATTTAAGTGTCTTTTTGTAACATCAAATACACGGTTCGTTACTAATTGAAAATGATGTTAAACCGATTCGGTTGGACCGATTTCGATGGGACTTTCACTAGTACATTGGAAATTTTACACCCCGTAACATAGGCTACTTGAAATTTAAAAAAGATATAAAGTTTCAGAAAAATTAAGCAATAAAGAAAATTTTAACAATTTGAATAAACTTTTCGTGGCAAAGTCAAAACAGCTAGTATATTAATATAATTTAGCTTAGAATACTAAAGATATGTCTTAAAATGGTCACAGAGATAAAAGAGATTATACAGGGTGTTTGGTACATCGTTTGCTAAATTGAAATAGCTAATAGAAGAGGTCATTACCCGTCTTTCCTCACTCACCTAGCCGGTTTTAACCTCAACATATTTTAGATATCGATGTAAAGCTATTTTTAAAAGAAAAACCCAATATTTACCATGAACACTTAAATTTAAAAAAAAAATCTTCCGTGAGTCCTCATAATTATGTTTTGTTTTAAAGTTTAATACTAGGAGCATCAAATAAATTCATAAAAGCTCACCTAAACCGCCAACTTTTTGTTTATTGACTTATTATAACTATAGAGACAGGTAAAATTTAAAGATATGATCAACTTCACAGGACAATAAAAAAATAAATAAAAGAGAGAAAGTTCTTCCATTTTCTAAACAAATGCCTTACTTTATCTTCTTTCCATTGGTATACAACATGTTATAAAATAGTAAATAGTTTTTCTACAAAACATGTGTAATACATCATTCGAAGTAAAGAAAACACGTTTAAATAGCTTTACATCGATATCTAAAGTATGTTGAGGTTAAAACCGGCTACCTGAGTCAGGAAAGACGGGTAATGACCTCTTCTATCAGCTATTTCAATTTGGCAAACGATGTACCAAACACCCTGTATATCATTATGTCAACTGGCTAATATATTTTTTTTTAATGACTATTCCCGCACTAGGGATCATGCCCTGTGTCGCGTGGACTTTTACAAACATCAATTAACGGACACAATGAACACCCAGACTCAGGACAATAATTTGTGGATCTCACAAATTATAGTTGTGGATCTCACAAATTATTGTCCTGAGTGGGGATCGAACCCACAACCTTGTGCACAGCAGCCGCTTGCGCTACCGTAGCGCCACCGAGGTCGTCAAAAATATGAAAATGATAATTACCAAAATGTACCTACTTACCGCAAGCTTATCACAATCATTCTTGAGCACTCTCTCGAGGTACAGCTGTTTGATTTCCCTCTCGAGCCTCGAGGGGAGCCCCGGGTACATCGTGGAGCCCCCGGACAGTACTATGTGCTTGTATAGCTCGTTACGCATGTCTATGTCGGCCGCCTGAGAAATATATACATATTCTTTATACAGTGTGTCCCAAAACACGACGTCACCCCAAAAAAAGATTTAAAAAAATTTAAGTTGCATCGTTTCAAAGTTATAGGCATTTAAAAAAAACGCAAATTTTCTGGACATGGCAGTCTTCCAACTCTTATTTTTCCAACATTTTTTTTTGCTGTGTACTATGCAGAAATAAGAATAAAACAGTAATTTTTGACAAGGGTCGATCGAGAAGGTAAAGCTAAAATACATTGTCAAAAAATAGATATAAGTAGTCGATAAATACCGGCCGCCATGGGTTGGAAGGCGCAGGGTGGGGAGACCAGTTACGCAATAGGCCCACGACCTGGTTATGACGGCGGGAAGCCGATGGATGTGAGAGGCACAAGACCGCGCAGAATGGAAACGTTTGGAGAAGGTAAAACTTTTTTAATATTGTATTTAATTTAAAAATAGTTTTTTATTGACTACTGTTTTTGTAATAATTAAATTACTAAAAGATGTAATTTACCAACCTGAATAGTGTTAAAAACAAGTTCAGCGATGCCCTGCCCCTCCACATTGATCAGATGAGGCTGGAATAAGGCTTCAGGGGCTTCGAATCTCTCACCACCTACTTTGATCACACGACCGTCTGGCAACTGAAAGTTTCAATTAGTAAACTATTGTTAAAAGAAAAACATAATTATATCTTCACAAACGTAGCGTAAAGATAATAATAATACATATACAGGGTTACAGGTGACCTGACCATCAAGGTGATGACGACGGAGTGATGTTGTATAGACCGTCGCGATGCCTGCTTATAGAGCGTCGCGACGTCTGTTAATATAGCGTCGCGACGCCTGTTAATAAAGCGTCGTGACGCCTCCTAATATAGCGTCGCGACGTCTGTTAATATAGCGTCGCGACGTCTGTTAATATAGCGTCGCGACGTCGCACAGTGACAGACTCCCATAGAAGCATGGTCGACAAAATTATTTAGGACTTGCGATTATGTGTAAACGATGCCTTGACGTATGTTTTATCATAATTAATGAAAAAAAAGTCAATATAATAGTTAACTATTTAATAAAATTCAACCAATATAACTTGAACTCTCTTTACGTAGATTTACTATGGCCATCGAGGTCAGCTTAGACTGGTAGTTGAATTAATTCGTTTTGGTAGATTTTAATATCAGTATGGTTATTTTTACATTTGTTTTAATTAAGTCTATGGCTGAGGTAGTTCTCACAAGAAAAAAAAAAAATAATAACACAAAATTGATCGACATTAAATAGTATATTCTATATCCAAAACAAAATTACTGGTATAAGTATACATAGTCAGATTCTTCAAAACTAGGTAAGCTGACGTTTGCCAAAGACTCTTCACCACGAACTTTCCTAAGAAAATCAAACACTTTAGAACAGGTGCCCGTACGTAATTGTTCTGGTACTAAATCCATCTCCAGTGCAATGAGTTTCGCATACCTATTCCTGGAGTCTTAATAAGTCTTCTACCCGTCTTCGTTTTGTTTTTTAGGATGCATCATCAAAGGTAACCATTGGTCGGCCTGGACTTATAACATTTGAATCGCTGGATGATGAAGTGGATGGCTGTAGATAACATTTCATAGTAAATTTTATGACTTCACTGTGTTAACTTTACTAAGTTAAGTACCGTATTGTAACGTACCTACTATTGTGTTGTGAAAATAAACAATTTTTATTTTATTTATTTATTTACTGTTCAACCAGTCAATACCTACTGTGGTAAAAAACGTTCATAGCTCTTTCCACTTAAAAACCATTTTTCGTTTAACTTGGTGGAATTTCGTGCTATCACCATCTTTAAATGCTTGATCGAGTCCTCAGTAGCATCTTTTAAATCGAATTTTATTAATAGATAATCGAAAATATGCTTATTTTTGTAATTTTTTGGGTGTTTCACCCATTCGTCGAGAAATTCCTTTTTCGAGAGGTATAGGTATATTGTGTTCTGAAAAAAAAATATGATGAACACCAGTGTGCTGCTTAAAATTATTATTTTTATAAACAACATGAATGTGGCTATCATATATAAAAAATGCAGCCTGGGTACCAGAGGGTACCTATAAGTTTTGCTCTAACAAACATAGAAGATGTAGAAAATTTGAGTATCTCACGAGTTCCACTGTACATATCTCAATAACCGAACATGTTTTTACACTTGTAAATAAAATACTACTTACCTACTACTTTACGATTCATAACAGATAATTTCAATTTATTTATAAATAAAACCCGAAAATATTAACAAACACGCAAAACGAAATCGACAATTTATTATCATTTTTACCCACTTTCTGACTTTCAAAAATATATATAAAAAAAATGTGAGGGTATTTAGAAAAAAAAATTACGAGGTCATGTTAGTTAGTTTGTTGGCTATCATTATAGCTAGTGCAATGGAAGAAATGCGTTGGACCTTTTTGTCGACCATGATCGGGTCCTATCGTTCACTGTGCGTCGGTTAATATAGCGTCGCGACGTCTGTTAATATAGCATCGCGACGCCTGATAATATAGCGTCGCGAAGCCTGTTAATATAGCGTCGTGACGCTTCTCTGTCAAATGTGACCTATTAAATTGTGACCCGCCATCGTTAAAATAGACCTTAATACATACGACATAAGGTTCAACTAGCACTGTAGTCTCCCAGGCGAGTCTCTGCTCCTGCTCAATGTTGTAGCCGATGTAACAGAGCTTCTCCTTCATCATACGAACTGTCTCGAAGTCCGCGGAATGGTTGAATGCGTAGCCTCGCAGTAATAGTAGCTGTTGAAATAGAAAAATATCACTACGTATTAATAAACGAACTATCGGGATATTTACCATGTTTAAGGTTTTCGAGTTAATCTATGTATGAACAAAAAAGTGATTGCACCTAAAACGCGAGTGGATACTGTGAGTGTAGTGTGTCGCGATCGAGTTCGAGTAACTAGGGAGAATAGCGAGGACAATAGTACCAAAAAACGAGTGCGAAAGAGGGTAGAACGATATTTTCATTCTTAAGACTTATTAACCGCAAGTACTTCAGTTCCTCCGTGATCATGGCGTTTGTATTTCTAACAGCGTTGAAATATTGGAAACTCGAAAACCTTAAACATGGTAAATATCCCGATAGTTCGTTTATTAATAGTGAATGTGACCATGACAGTTTAAATAATTATAAGAAAAATACCATTTATTAAGATCCCTGTTTTATAATAATGGTTGAAAAGAGATACCAAGTATCTGACATATTACAACATTGATTGGTGTGTAGATTGTGTTAAATTGTACACAAAAGAAACAGCTATGGATTAATAAAAGTTTTATTGAAATAGGTTTTATAGGTGTCAAGATTTGAGTTACATACAGAAATTCATTGAAAATATATTTACGGATAGTCCCTGAGTCGGTTTTTATGACACCCATAGGATGAGGTGACACACTGTATTCTTACTCCGTCACCACACGGAGAAAACAAGTGCATAGTCTAAAGCAATTATTAAATTACACAATCAACAGAATAATACATTTATTACCTTGATCAAATATCTTGTAATATCCCTCCCAGCGATGTCAAGACGCCTCGTCAAATGTGGTAGAGCGAACTCTTCGTATACCGGACATATGTGAGTCACTCCGTCACCTAATGATAACATAGGAAAGATGATACAATGATTGCAAGGTGATATATGAAAATAGGTTATTAGAATGGGATAGAATAGAATAAAATATTTATTTTGCAAATATAGGTATAAAAGACATTATAGATATCTATACTAATAGGTATTATAAAGAGGTAAAGTTTGTGTGTTTGTATGTTTGGGTGATTGTGTGTTTGTGACGTTGTAGGGGGTAATCTCTGGATCTAATGAAGCGATTTTAAAAATTCTTTCCGTTTTGAATAGTCCATTTATCAGGGAGTGTCATAGGCTGTATAGTATCACGCTATGACTAATAGGAGTGGAGCAGTAATGAAATACACACATCAAAAAAGTCTAAGCAACATGCATGATATTACAAATTTACCATTTATATTAATTAATTTCTAAGTATTTACTCACTCAAAGTGTATAGGTAAGTAAACTTTTTTGTTATTGATGACATACTGGCTGGTTGTAAAAAAAAAATTTCGATTATGTTTTGTTTTTTTTCATAAAATTCAAATGACTGCGAATTTGTTTGAATTTGAGTGCATGTTAATTGCTACGTTTTAGTCTTGATTTTATAATTTTACCAACCATTTAAATACAGTTGGCGACAAAATTGAATTGTTAGATATTCTTTACGTCATGGAGCGACGTCATTTGACGGCAGATGAAATGCAAAGAGCTGTAGGGATGTTGCAAGCGGGAAGTAATCAATCTCAGGTATCTCGACATTTTGGTATTCATAGAAGTGTTATTTGTCGTCTTTGGCAGCGCTACAATAATACAGGGGAACCCGCTGAACAGCATCCAGGCCGTAAAAGGAGTACAACCACTCGGCAAGACCGGTACATACAACTGACTGCAAGACGCCAGCCGATGTTAACCGCTCGAGAGATAAGTTTGAGGCTACAAAATTCAAGTGGTGTTGATGTAAGTCCCCAAACTGTGCGAAATCGACTGCATGAGTACGGCCTACGAGCTCGACGCCCTATCAGGTGCCCACCGATACGTCACGGGAATCGCGCTCGTCGAAATGAATGGTGTAGAGAACGCATAACATGGACCCAGGAACAATGGGATAAAATTATGTTTTCCGATGAGTCGCGATTCGGGTTTAGGCCTGATACAAGAAGGGTGCGAGTGTACCGTCGACCCGGAAATACTGAAAGACTCAGGTGCGTTCAGGAAGTTCATCCATACAGCGGCTCAACAGTTATGGTATGGGCGGGTATTATGAAGAACAGGCGAACTGAGCTCGTTTTTGTAAATGGAAACATGAACGCTGAAAATTACGTTGAGGATATTCTCAGACCTTATGTCCATCCATTTGCACAAACCTTTGGCTCCGATTTTACGTTAATGCATGACAATGCGCGTTCACATACAGCTCGGCGAACCAGTGAATACTTGGCAACGGAGAACATCCAGGTATTGCCCTGGCCTGCACAATCGCCAGACCTCAACCCCATCGAGCACGCATGGGACATGCTCCAGAGACGTGTTTTGAAGGACTTGGACGGAGTGACAACAACCCAACAGCTGAAGGATTTGCTACAATTCCATTGGGAGCGAATACCGCAAGATGACATAAACAGTCTCATTAATTCAATGAATAATCGTTGCCGACAAGTTCTGAATAGCAGAGGAGGCCATACTTTGTATTAAATTGTCCTATTCTTTCACAATAAATTCATTTTCTTAAGAAATTTCAATTTGTAAAAAAAAAGTTTAGTTTCTTATGTACCTGTATATTCTAATATTGTTAATTTCTGTTATTAAAAGAACTTATAAAGAAAACAGCTGTTATTTTTACATCATAGAACCCTAAAAATATTATTTTAAAAATAAAATACAACGTTATAATTAATATAAATGGTAAATTTGTAATATCATGCATGTTGCTTAGACTTTTTTGATGTGTGTATGTTTGAAAAACAGACGCATTTTTTTCGCCGTCCAACGAAGTGGGCACGGGTCAGCTAGTTATTAAAAATAAACATAGAGTTCTGCTATATTTTACCATGCAAAATTTTACAAGATAAAATTACAAAATAAAATAAAAACCCGATACCAAACTGTCTATCGAGTAGGTGAGTGTGCCTGTATGTGTGTGTGAGAGAGAGAGACAGAGAGAGATAGAGTGAGAATGTGTGAAAGAGGAAGTATTTGTGTGTGGGACAGAGCTATGTCTGTGTGGGAAAGAGAGTATGTTTGTGTGTGAGTAAGAGAGAGTGAGACACTGATTGTATGCGAGTAAGGCCCCATTCGCACGAGCGCTTTTTTAACGCGCTTTAAAAAAGCGTCGGAATAGAACAAATGCATTCCTATGTTGCTGTTCACACGCCAGCGCTTTTTAAACTCGACGCTTTTTTATCGCTCGGCGTCGGAAATTGTGTTCTATTTCCAACGCAGGCGCCGAGGAACATAAGATTGCATTTTGTTCTATTTCAACACTTTTTTAACGCGCGTTAAAAAAGCGCTCGTGCGAATGGGGCCTAAGAGAGAGAGAGAGAGAGAGAGAGAGAGTATGTCTTTGTATAAGTATCTGTACTGTCTGTATAGGACCTGTGTGTAGAGTTTTCTTGAATATAACTTACCAGAATCGACGACAACGCCAGATATAAGTCCCTGCGCGTATAACGTTAACACAGCTTGAATAGCTATGTATGCGCTGTCGAATTCGTACTTCTCAAACATTACCTGCGATATTAAAACATATAATCTTAACAAACGGCCAAACAACCACTTTCTGAATCAATCATCATCATAACAGCCCTTAAATGTCCCACTGCAGGGATGGGCCTCCTCCAGTGACGGAGGGATACTTGGTCTACTAATACCACGCTGGCCAGACGGATTGGTATAGGGTTTAATTTCAAGTTTTCCTTCTTTTTATTTCGTAAAGATAATATTTAGATAGTCCCTTAGTCAGTTTTTACGACACCCATGGGATGAAACGGGGTGGTGACATATTGTATTTTTACTCTGTCACCACACGGAGACGTTACTCATATAAATCTACATTAACACATTCCCACCTCAATCATCTTCTCTCGATTCTTAGTAGGGTTCATGGGTGGTTCTGTCAACAGTATCTTGGTCTCCTTCGGGTCCACGTTCATCTTGCTGGGACCGAATGTGTAGTCCCACACGTGGCACATGTCCTCCCAGTTTCTTACAACCTACGGACAAATAACTATTAAGTTATTGAGCAAAACACACAGATTGATTTTATAAGAACTATATTTCAAATAAGCTGGGAAGTTAATACACGTTTGTAACCGAAACTTCAGTTAGCACAGTAATGAAAAAAATAATAATGAGGCGGGAAGCCTAGTACAACATCTTTTAGGTTCGTTTGACAGAAAATACAAAGTCAAACGAACAACTTATTATGATTTATTAATCATTTAAATTTAATTATTATACAATATGATTCACAATTTATTTTTGTACGATATAATTAAGTAATAAACTCAACAATAACATCTACCTTTAAAAGTTTACCATTTCATATTTTGTGGCGTATTGGTTATATTACATAGCTGCTAAGCAGAGGTCTTGGGTTCGATTCCCGCTCATTGCAAATATTTGTGTGCATGAACATGATTGTTTGCATTGATCTGAGTGTTTTCTATGTATAATATGTATGTATTTACAAAAAAAAACAAAAGTATTTATGTATTCTATTGTCTAGTACACATAGTACAAGCTTTGCTTAGTTTGGGACTAGGTGGCGATGTGCGAATGTGTGAGGATTATTATTATTTAGTTCAAAAAATAACATCGGATCAATTTACAACAACTTTATGTCGGAAAAGTCAATTCCCGCGTACTGTTGATGGATCGCAACACCAAGGAATCACATGCACTTTGCTGACTGTTTAAAAGCCTACCCCCTTACTCATAAACGCCTCTTAAATTTAATCACTGTTTAGCGAGATTTTTATTAGTA
Organism: Schrankia costaestrigalis; assembly: GCA_905475405.1. Classification (NCBI taxonomy): domain Eukaryota; kingdom Metazoa; phylum Arthropoda; class Insecta; order Lepidoptera; family Erebidae; genus Schrankia; species Schrankia costaestrigalis. The sequence goes on from FR997852.1 coordinate 2,703,249, forward strand.
AAAGCAACCTTTTATACTAAACAAAACCGTAAGAATTTAAGCTAATCAAAGAATTGACTAAAATTTATGAGGCGTTTATAAGTAAGGGGGCTATTGTTTATGTATGTATACTTACACCATTCTCCATAGGGTAGCTGACTTCCAGCATAGACCTGAGCTTGGAAGCTTCATCTCCTACCATCAAATCCTGGAATCATTAATTAATTTGAAAATAAATACTAACAGTCAAAGATTAATTTTAATATTATTGCATATTTCTTTAAAACAAGCTTTAAAGTCATAATTATTATGCAATAATAATGCAATTCAACTGTGAATTTCATTTCAAAAAACATAAAAAATCTGAAAAACGCCACAAAAAATACAAAACAACAAAATAGATATAAGTTAGCCTTTTTAGTGTAACAAAGTGTATGAAGTAGTTTCGATAAATTATAAAGCTAAGTTTAAACATGTTGATTATAATTTAAGCAAATTCAATATTGTGCTAACTATTTACTGCAAAACATTTAAGTGTAAACAGATTTTATTGCTATTTAGAAAACCTAGAAATGTGTGTGATAAAGAAAACTGAATACCAATGAATTGAGAAGCTACTCTATCTTTTAGAGTTGCCAAAAATTCAACCTCAAAGTAGAAAGAAACTATGAAGTACAGTTCAAAATAAGAAGCTGCAAGTAAAAGGCAGATATACATAGTTTTCATTAAAAAAAACTACTAAAAGATAAACAAATAAATACAATATGCATTTAATACATAACCTTCTGCAGTTTTTATCATACATGCAGTCCCATTTGTCTAAATTGTCTAACAACATTGATGTTATGATTACCTGAACCATATCAGGATATAATGCCTGGTAAGCATGAAAAATCATATGTTTACAAAGCATTAACTGTGTTTAAGAAATAGTTGACAAACATCCTTTTATTATTTGTATCTCAGTTGAATAATGCAAACATTACTTTGTTTTAACAATAAGATATGACAAATAATTAAATAAAGCTATGTTATTTTTATGTATTACTTTAAAGGTTTGATTTAAAAACTTTAATAGTTATATCATTTATGCATATTATAAATCTCACTTCTGGGAAGTGTTATTACTAGAAATAAAGAGTATTAACTAGGATCAATCCTGCAATTATTTCAAGGTGCAATAACTGAAGTAATTGGTACTAAATTTTTCGTGACTCTTTACTATTTTTTAAAATACCTTTGGGACCTAACAGAGTGTTAACACTTAATATCAAATTATGTCCTTTATTGGACAATTATTATGTATAAAAATTACTTTGATCCGTTTAGTTAGTTTCGAAAAACAATCACAAACAAACACTCATCACAAACATGTTAATTAAACCTAATCAAACTGTTCAATAAATAATTAAATCAATAATTTGAGAAGAATGTACACATTCATACTTTAATTTTTATAATATGATATCTATTTAATGATTTATAAGGCAACATTACAAAAAGAGAAATAAGAAGTTAGTGATAGGATTGAATAACAAACTAAGCGAAATTGAATCAGTAAACACTGTAAAATATTATTGATTAACATGCATAAGTATTTAACTTAAACTTACTCCAATACAAATATCCTGTAACATAAATATAGCTTAATATTTGTAGATAATAAACCTGAGTACCTAACAAAACACCTAGACAGAAACATATCTTAAAAGCTCAGAATTTATAGAATTAAACACGTAATTTTGGAAAAATACTTTTAACTACTACTGTATTCGAATAATAATTACTAACATTTTCTTATAAAGAATGTATATTCGATCATTTATCAACCATATTAGTTTTAAGTTACACATACCTTGACATCGATGTCTCCAATTTTATTCTCAGCCCTGATGATCGGCCTGCCGACCATGGATGGGAATATAAACGCTGGAAAGTTGCTTCCTGCATATCCGCACTTCACGAACTAAAACCGACATTATATTATGAGGAAAACGATGATTCAGATTGATCCATTCTTATCACAACGACCATTTTAAACTTATTTCTTTCTGAACTTACACCAGTGCCGTTGTCGCAAACAATAACTTTTCTTCCTTTTTCATCCATGTTTTAGATTTATTTGTTATTTTACTTTAACGATACGTGTTATATGCAATATTTGGAATTTATTCAGATGAGAGACGTTACCCCCTGACGGCTGCTGTGTGTCATTGTTTTTTTTTTAAATTAATGACATAAGAATTTGGAATTGGATATATAATTAAGACTGTATAACAATGCAGGAGAGTTGATTTTTTCTCAACACTATTTATGCCGAATCCTGACACACCTTTTGAAGTTTTTGCTTTGAGTATGTGGAATTTTAGCTGTCAATTTGTTACTTCTTAGAAGTATCAATATTATTTACCTATACCAGAAATATGAATTAATGTAAAGGACATTTTTATAACACTCGATAATATTACGTATGTAAATACATCATACGATATATAATACTCATTTTCGAATTATGTATTAATTTATATGGTCCAGATCCAGACAAGTTAGATTATTATAATATGTTATTATAGAATATGTAAATGATGCTCTGTTGTTGTAACAAAGTTATGTAATGTAAATATAATAATTATAATTCAACACAGCATCACAGCACATTTTAATTTAGAATGATCTTATTTACGGACAAGTACTAGAAAAATATGATTTAACTAGGATTAACTGCCTTGGTGGTAGCTGGTTCGATTCCGTGGTTAGATACGCAGGACCATTATTGGTGAGATCCACAAATTATTGTCCCGAGTCTGGATGCTCTTTGAGTCCGTTAAATTGATGTTTGTAAAAGTCCTCGCGACTCTATGATCCCTAGTGCGGGAGCTGTGTATAAAAAAAACAAAATAAAACAAAATATAGTAGCATTTTTTGAATAACAATAAATTAGCATACTGTAAGCAAAACGGTGGCCAGACAAATTTAAGGGATTCCTTGGTATAACCAAGAAAGACCAAACTTCTTCTTCTTCGCGATTTCGATAACACTATACCCTTTCCACTATATTTAACGACATTTGACAGCTTGACGTTAGTGACGTTCAGCAGTATCTTGAATGTAATACCATTCGATTGTAAGCGATTTCGCGATTTTTCAAATTACTTTATTTTACACATTTGGCTCCTTACATCAACTTACATTATCATTTTATTATTGTTTCTTTCTTTATCTCTGTTAAGAGAATTAGCCTATAGCTTGAAATGATAAAATTATAGTTAGCATAAGTATTATTTAAAATACATAATTTATCGTGACACATTCGCGGGTTATAGCTAATCTAAAATATCATATTACATTTTATAAACGTGTTATGAAGAGTTCAGGTTTATTCATAGCATTTATTTCTACCGATTATTTGTAATTTGTTTCATAATGGTGGTAATCGTTATGAGTGTCCATCACTAAGTAACCATGGTAACTGAAAAAAACATGGGTACGTTCATGAAATACAATATTATTTGTTCGATAAATAAGCGGAAGCATTACGAAACTTCATGGACGTGAACTGTCAAAAAGCTAAACTTACGCTGGAAGGGGTATAGTATGTCAAATATGTCAAAACAAATGGTCTGTCAAATAACCTGTCATATTCAGGCATGGTCGTCGTAATCGTAGTATATTCACGTGTTTTTATTTGTTGTTGTATGAAATAATTATAAAAAAGTTATCATGAAGCATAAAAGATTCGAAGAGAATATACTAGTAGACGAAGCGTATACTAATTATGGCCATACAGACAAAAATGCGGATCAAAAGAAAAGTCAAGGCATTGCTAAAAATTTTGCAGATACTTTGGAGTATGAAGATAAAAAGAAATGGTATCACCAAGTAAGTTTTCTTTATAAATCTTTTACAACCCGATGCCTTATACAACCCATGCCCTATTTCTATACTTGGTACTATTGCACAATAGTTTCAGATTCTAAAAAAAACACAAACATATTTAGGGTTAATATTGAAAATACTCCTCCAAGCAATGCCACCTTGTGCGGTCCTGTGCCTCCCTCCTATGTTCAGCAATGGACGTCGATTGGCTGAAATGATGATGATGATTGAAAATACTTGCTAAAATCGACACCTAATGGTCATCCACTGCTGGACATAATGTCCTCAAAATGTTTCCAAAATATCCTACTAATGCTATCCTACTAATATTATAAATGCGAAAATACTCTTTCACGAAAAAACTACTGAAGGGATTTTGATGAAGTTTGGAATATAGGTAGTAAAGGGTGTAGATTAACATTTAGGCTACCTTTACCACAAAGGTACACCTCAGGGATCAGCTAGTATTACATATTTTGTTGTGTCCTAAGAAAGAACAATGAAGGTAATTATCATGTATATCTTGAATGCTAGACTATTTATAGTGATGTTAGAACAACTATATTATCTATTCCAACAATGATCTATAATGAACTTCAATGTGCATGAACTTGTCTTTTGTATTGCGGAATATGCAACTGTAATAGATTGACTAGATCTTTAACGATGTTTAAGTTCAGTAGCTGTTACTATAACAATTTTTAAAATTACTTCTAGTTACCAGAAGAGCCTTCTGCAACAAAATCTGTGACACAGGAACAGATAGATGAAATCAGAAAGGAGGCTAGCAGTGCTCTACATGGTGATACAATGGCATATGAAACAAGTAAGTAAGCTCTTTACTAGCTTTTAAACTAAATGATAAATAATACAAGCATGCCAATTTAAGAGTTTCTATCTCATACTAAATCATTAAAGTATATTAGTATCATAATAATAATTTTCTTCACACAACACCCTCTCTTCCCATAAGATCTGTTCAATTAAATCAATGCTTACTAAGATTATTGAGCAGGAGTCAAACTCAAGACCTATGCAAAACAGTCATGGACCACATTGCCACATAGATTGTCATCCAATGTGCCCACTTTGTTGAGAAGCGAAAAAAACAAATCCCTTTTTAAACATATTTTATTACTGCTCCACTGCTATTAGTCATAGCGTGATACTATATGCCTATGACACTCCCCAATAAATGGTCTATTCAACACAGAAAGAATTTTTAAAATCGGTTTATTAGATCCAGAGATTACAATGTCTGGATCTAATAAACACACAAACTTTATCTTTTTATAATATTAGTATAGATGAAGGGAATAAAAATATATGTTTTTCTAAAATAGAACTGTACAATTGTTTTGTCCCAATTTATATTGTATAATATGTTGTATAAATAATTTTCAGAAACAAATAGAAGTGGTTCATCAGACCATCAATGGGCTAAAACACTATTGAACAAAGGTGCCATAGGAGACAGAGTTGCAGCTGCTACTATACTTGTGCAAGTAGGTATAGGCGCTGTCTCCACGAGCGATATTATCGTCGTGCCACGTATTTCTATATACTCTGTATGAAGGTGTCTCCACACGGCGATGTTATCGCGGCGATTTTTGTTCAGACTCGTCGCGATTCTATCACTCGTGGAGACAGCGCCATACTGTTTTTATTTATTCTTAAAAAAGACAACTCCTACACTAGGGACTATACTTTACAATATCCAAACTCAGGACAGTAGCTTGTGAATCTCATATATGTATGGACTAATTACTGCTAAAAGAAACCAAACTAACCTAACCTAACAACAATATATCAATTGCAAACTAGACCAAAATAATGAACTTGAATCAAATGAATTTGATTGTCAATTGCTGTAACACCCTAACAATTGAATGCATAGCTAATCCATTTACTGAAATGTGATGCAGACATCACTCTTAATACTGAGTCAAAAAAAAAATGTTTCAGGACAATCCATTATATAATTTGTCAGCATTAAGAAATTTAATCAACAATGTGAAACCAGCTAAGAAAAAGGATGGCATTGTAATTATTGGTAAGTAAGAATAAATATTTTTTATGTGGTGAGGGAATAAAAAGACACCAAATGAGAGACAACCAGATTTTAAAGAATATTCTTAGCCCTCCCCACATTTGTCGCCGGCATTCCTCGCGCGTCGACACGGTGCTAACCTTGCATAGACATTGTGTTGACGCCATGAGCGCTTGTACGCGGCGATCTCGTAACTTTTAAAGTTCAACCACATCAAACAGCCCGCATCGAAACGAATTTTACAATCTTTAAACGAAATTAAATCTTGTGTACAGTTTATGTTACCAAGTCAAGGGTAAACATAGCCGGTGACATGCCGCGACACGCGATCGGCTCCGTCCGCGTGCGTTCAGATACCGTTCGAATACCGCCGAATGGCGACCGTCAACGTCAAGGCTTAAAACTATGAAACTAAAAAGAAGCGAAGGTATATGCGATGATGTGATGCGATACTGGCCGATGCGGGCCGTTTGGTGAGGTTGGACTTTTATCCCCCTTTCTTTTCTTTTTTTTTTTTTCTTTTTAAAGTCAACTCCCGCACTAGGGATCATGGCCCTGTGTCGCGGGGACCTTTTTACAAACATCAATTAACGGACACAAAGAACACCCAGACCAGGACAATAATTTGTGGATCTCACAAATTCTTGTCCCGCGTGGGGATCGAACCCACAACCTCTTGCACGGCAGCCGCTTGCGCTACCGTCGCGCCACCGAGGTCGTCAATTATACAAGTATTGTTAGAGATCATCCTGTGACTAACCAGAACACAAAAAGGCGTAAGAGCGGTTTTCGGGGTAATGATAGCTGATGTTATAAGGAGAAATTTAGGCTACCTTTATTTTAAAGGGTTCTGCAGACAAACCTAACTACTTATGTGTTTTTGCTTAACTTGTATGACTTGTTTACAGATGCATTATCGGAACTACTAGTTTCTGAGCTATTAATACCAGATGTAAAGTTACGTACATTGGAACAGCATCCGCTTGGACATCTAGACGAGATGACATCAGGGAATAAACAGTCGAGGAGGAATATACTCAAGCTGTGGTACTACGAGGAGCAGCTGAAAGAGTTGTATGGGAGTGAGTTTAAGAAAATAAATAAATAATAAATATTCACAGACATCTCTACACAGCGCCATCTGTTCCCAAAGTAAGCGAGGCTTAACCTGCTTGTGTTATGGGTAACAGAACAACGGATATTAGTACTTAGATACTTTTTATTGTAAACACATACATATTATACATAGAAACACTCAGACCGATGCAAATAATCATGTTCATGCACACAAAGATTTGCATTGAGCGGGAATCGAACCCTCTGCGTAGAAGTCATGTTATATAACCACTACGTTACAGAGGTCGTCAAAGAAATAAAGTAAAGATATATATTGTTTTTCCTTTTTAAAGACTAAACTAAGCAATATTTATGTTTATTTTTTCAGCATATGTAGAAGCATTAAATAAATTTGCTCATGACTCTGTGGAGGCTAATAAAGAGAAAGCAGTTAGCGCCATGTCTTATTTACTTATGCATCATCCTGAGAGAGAGAAGGTACTTATTGAAATTACTTAACTTGCCAGATATTTTGATAAAATTGCTTGTACATTTTTTTGAATTACCTACTCCACCAGAATGTATAATCTATACTAATATTATAAAGAGGTAAAGTTTGTGTGTTTGTGACATTGTAGGGGGTAATCTCTAGATCTACTAAACCGATTTTAAAAATTCTGACGCGTTTTTTTCACCGTCCAACGAAGTGGGCACGGGTCAGCTAGTTGTTAGATAAACTGCTGCCTGAACGGCTTGTGTGAGATAAATACAACCACCGTGGACTTTTACAAACAACAATTTAACGCACACAAAGAACAGCCAGACTCGAGAAAAAAATATGTGGATAACATAAATAATTTTATAGAGTGGAATTCAAAGCAGTCAAGTCAGTTATAAATATATACATGCTCGCTATAAATATTAAACTTGCCTGTCTGTCTGTATGTAAGCTATAAACTTGAAAATACAAAATGTATTCTAGTAAAAATTTACTGTGTATAGTTCATTTACTGTCTATGGTTCTTTTGCAAACAAAATGATGATTTCTACATTGCTATAATTTTAGAATAACATAAGAAAAGACTAAATGATATTTTAATTCTCCATTTCTCATTTCAGATGCTACTAACAAACATAATAAACAAATTGGGTGATCCATCCCAAGCTGTCGCCAGTAAGGTTATATACCATTTGTGTCAGTTACTCTTCAACCATCCTAATATGAAGAAAGTTGTACTCACCGATATTGAGAAGATGTTGTTCAGGTAATTTTGTATGTTACTATTCCCTTTCCACTATATTTAACAACATTTGACGTTAGTGACGTTTAGCAGTATCTTGAATGTAATGCCATTCGATTGTAAGCGATATCACGATTTTCCGATTTTTCAAATTACTTTATTTTACACATTTGGATTTTGGACGTGGAGGGGGAGAGAGTTGCTCGCGTCCGTAGGATTTACCATCTTTTCCTAGACCCACCCTACACGTCTCCCCCGGGTGGTGCAAAACGAGCAACAACGCCGAGTCACAGGCGGCGGCAAATAACCTGAACCACGGCATTCGCAAGCCCTAGAAGAATTAAATCCCTTCAAAAAGTGCGACCGCATCATCTTGGGAAAGTGATGTGTGTATAATTCCCAACCCTCTTATATGAAAAATGAACGAAAGCGAAATAGATTTGTCATGCGATCCGGCCAACCCCCGGCGCTTGCAGGTATCCGGGCCTGCAAGTGTGAAATTAGTTACCGAAGTCTGTCCAGGGGTAGGCGACCAGGCCCCTGTAACGGAAAATACTACTGGCAGCACCAAAAAATTTGTACAGCAGGCGTTCCACCCAAGCCTCTTTATCTCAAGACCTAGAGCATCTTCCCTAGGTAATATTACTGCAGTCGATAAATTGAAGGAGAAAAAACTGCCATCAACAGAATCGGAATCCATCACCATCGAGGACGACGACATCAGTTGCCCACCCAAATGGCAAAGGATGCCCACACAACGTAACCCTAAAAGAAAGAAACTATCAGTCAGCCCCCCACCCAAAGAATCAAAAAATCTAGCTCAAGATCAACAGAGCTCTATCCACACTTTCAACAGATACAGTGAACTTCCAGTAGATGAATCTGCTGAAACAACTGATATATTACATCGCACCTTGAAAACAAAAGTGGCATTATGCCAAAAAAGTTGATTTTGAGTTATGGACACAATCTAGTTTATTTCAAAAAAGCGCTTCGAATGCAAAGACATACGTTCAAATAGTTTCAATAGTTTTGCCTAGATGTCGGTAGTGTCAGTTTTTACTTTTAGGTTAAGTGACGACGTGGTAATTGAAAAGGTGGCACTATATCAGTTAGAGCCAAGCATCCCAGTGGAAACGAACGCTGCGGTGAGTAAAAAAGTGACATTTTATGTTTAGTGACATTTTAAACCTAATTTACGTAAATAAATTCTCTACATGAAGCAATACATAATTGGCACTTTAAGTATAGTACCGTTTATGTAGTTTAAATTTTGCCGAAATAAATTATTTGATTAATACAAAAATGACATTATATGTTTGGTGCCTTTATTAATGTTATAGTATTGTAATAATCTTTTAAACGTATAAATACATAAATGGCAAAATACAGTACTAATTATCGTATTTTGATGATTTTTAAATAAAATAAATTTAAATAAAAATTTACAGAGCTTGATTTGTCTAAACGATCAAATAGAAACTCCAGAACTTCAGCCGCTTTATCTGAGCAAATTGGAAACCATGACCCTTGACCATAAATTTGTCGCAATACTTCATCCACAGAGATCATCCACAATCGCCGCTCTCAGGTCCACCTTCTCTTAGACCAAAGTCGTCGGAGATCAGAGAAGAATGGTCTACCATAAGGTATCGTTCTGGCTCCGCTTCTTTTTAACATTTAAACCAACGACCAACCGTCGTGTCCTAATACATCCCGCTTCTTATACGCTGACGATCTCGCGGTAAGCAACAAACTTCTCAGCTGGCGCTTGCTTTTTCGGCTGGAAAATACGCGTGAGCAGTTTGGAACCGATCAGCTCATGCTAGGGTGGTGGATACAGCTTTGAACGAAACCTGCCGGATTATCACAGGTTGCCTCAAACCAACACCGGTCAGACTGCTGTATCATGGCTGGCATCGCACCCCCCCGATGTTCGCAGGGATGTGGCACCCTCCCTTGAGAGGAGTAAAGTGGATAGCGACCCCCGGCACCCTAGGCACGGCTATGATCCAGTGCAGCAAAGGCTGCATAGCCAAAAGAACTTTATAAAGTGCGTCCACTCTTTACCCAGCAAATGCAAGGTGCAATCTTGGCGCGTAAGGGTGTCACTGCCGGAACTGTTTGTGCCACTCTCTGAGAGGCTTCCGGCCGGACATGAGTTACCATGGGCTACCTGGAAGTCCTTAAACAGATTGCGAACCCAGGTATGACGAAGCAAGGAGAACATGCTCCGGTGGGGCCTCACGAACAATCGCGGACTGAGTTGCCTGTGCGACGCTCCCCAAACTATGACCCACCTCTGTCCTGGATGCCCTAACACCTGCACTTAGGAAGAGCTAATAAATGCCAGCGATAACGCAGTCAGTGTCGCAGAGTTTTGGGCTACATCAATTTGTTCCACACGTTTTGCCATCGATACGCTAAGAAGATCCTTAATGTTGATTATTTTTCAATTGTACTGATTGTAACTTACTTTACTTTTGCCAAAAAAACATTTTATCTGAGTATTATCTCATAATTTTGTTTTATTTATGTTATTATTATCATAAGATAAGCTATAAATTGCGTTTTTATTCTAAAACAGTAACTAATAAAAAAATCAAAAGTGGCACTATACTGATATATTTTTTAAAACAGTTTTTTCTAAATAAATAACTTAATTACTCGCATGTTTTCAATAATTATCTAAAAGCCAGATAGTCAAACTGTTAGATGAAACTTATAACCGAGTTGTATTTCAGTTATTTGCATTAGATATTGGTCACGGTATTGGAGCAAAACTTTAAAATGGCCCTACTGAAAAACTACTGTTTTTGTATAACGCCACTTTTGTTTTCAAGGTGCGACATGATAGCCAAACCCAATCCAAGAAAGTCAGCAAACCTCCACCTATAATCCTTTACGGCATTATGGACATATCGAAACTTACAGAACTCTTGAACAGCGCTGTGTCCAGTAAGGGTTACACATACAAATTAGTTAACAAAGACCAGCTGAGAGTAATGTCAAAGACAAGTGAAACATACAAAGACATTATTGATCTCATTCGAAAGAATGGTCTTATCGGACATACGTTCACACAGAAAGACAAGAAAAGCTGTAGAATTGTTATTAAAAACTTACACCACACTACTCCAAAAGATGCTATTATTGAGGAAATAGAAAAATCCGGAAATAAAGTCAGAGGTGAAATTGTGTGCGCGCTTTCTAGAAGAAATAAGAGACCTTTAAATATGTTTTTTGTTAATGTAGAACCTGGCCCAAACAACCCAGAACTAAAACGTATAGATTCTATATATCATACCAAAGTAAAGATAGAAGACCCACGCAAAACCAATGAAATACCTCAATGTGCTAGGTGCCAGCAATACGGGCACACCAAAAACAATTGTATGCGCCCATACCGTTGTGTTAAATGTGCAGAGGGTCACAAGACCATAGACTGTCCAAAAAAAGACAGAAATACGCCAGCAACTTGTACACTTTGTCTTGGAGATCACCCTGCAAACTACAAGGGTTGTCAAGTGTACAAAGAGATCCGCGCAAGAAAAATAGTATCATCTCACAAAAAGCCTGCTTCTAATATTAAACACCCACGAACAAACCCTATTGGCTACCAAATGGAAGACTTCCCTCCACTACGAGCAGCTACTTATGGTAAAGAACAACAAGATTCACGAAATAAATATCCAGAAAATATCTCATACTGGAACAAGAAAAAAGAGAACACACAATCTCAGTCAACAAGTTCACTAGAACAGATAATAATAAAACAATCAGAAAAAATAGACATCCTTATACAACAAATGGGTACCCTAATGGGACTCCTTACAACTATAATCGCCCAATGTAAGAAATGATGAAGTTTATGCGCATTGCTGCATGGAACGTAAATGGGTTAAGTCCCAATAGACAAGAAATAGAATTATTTTTAAAAGACAACAAAATAGATGTCCTCTTAATATCTGAGTCACATATGACAGACAATAAAATAATTTTAATAAAAGGATATAATATATATTACACCAACCACCCAGACGGAACTTCACACGCTGGGTCAGCAATCATAATAAAAGAAAACTTTCAACAACATCCTCTTCCAAATTTTAATCAAGTATACCTACAGGGTACAGTGTTATCCATTGACGACTGGCAGGGAGCATTGAATGTAGCAGCTGTGTATTGCCCACCTCGGCACCGAATTAATGAACAAATGTTTAGTGAATTTCTTGACCAACTTGGTAGCAGATTCATTGTCGGAGGGGACTGGAATGCTAAAAATACCTTTTGGGGATCTAGGTTGACTAGAACCAGAGGAAGAGAATTGAAGAAGGCAGTAGACACAAATTCGCTTAATGTTTTGACAACGGGTGAGCCAACATACTGGCCAACAGATCCCAATAAAACGCCTGATTTGATAGATTTCTTTATCACTAAAGGTGTGTCAGGATTGTACACAAACACAGAGTCGTGCTTGGATGGTAGCTCTGATCATACACCTGTCATATGCACACTTAGCACAGCTATCATTTTGAAAGAACCTCGTGAAACGTTGTATAATTATAAGACTGACTGGAACGCATTCCGGTACTTCATAGAAGAAAATGCCAATCTACATTTGTCACTAAAATCTAAAGAAGACATAGACAAGGCAGCTTTTTATGCAACAAACCTAATCCAAAAAGCTGCTTGGATGTCTACTCCAGCTATAAAATGTATGCCCAAGAAACAGGACTACACACTAGAAATAAGGGCAATGATAACAGCAAAACGGAGATTGAGACGACAGTGGCACACAAGTAGAAACCCACACGATAAAAGAGCTCTTAATAAAGCACAAAAAGACCTGAAACAAATACTAAAAGACCATGAAAACGACACATTACAAGAAAAATTAAAAACTTTATCACCTTATAAAGCAGATGACTACTCTCTTTGGAAAATGACTCAGTCATTAAAAAGGCCTCAAGAACACATGCCCCCAATAAAACATCAAAATGGATCATGGGCGAGGAAACCCGCGGATAAGGCTGAGTTATTTGCTGCATTTTTGAAAGATGTATTTAAACCTAATGAACCGGACATCAGACATACGGAGGAAGACATTAATCAAATTATCGAAAGCGATCAGCAAATGTCCCTCCCGTTACAACTGTGCACCCCCGCTGAAGTGAAAAATATAATTGATAAGCTTAAAATGAGAAAAGCCCCAGGTTTCGATTTAATTACAGCAGAGGTTCTAAAACAACTACCTAGAAAAGGAATTGTACTGCTTACCACCTTATTTAATGCAGTATTAAGAATACACTATTTTCCACTTATCTGGAAGTTCTCAATTATAAATATGATATGCAAACCGGGAAAGCCATCTTCAGAGGTATCTTCATATAGACCAATAAGCCTACTCCCACTGCTGTCTAAAATTTTTGAGAGGATGTTTTTGCAACGACTGTTACCGACGCTAAAAGAAAATAAAACTATCCCGGAACACCAATTTGACTTTCGAGCAAATCACGGAACAACTGAACAAATTCACAGGGTAACTCACACTATCCGGCAATCTCTGGAAAGAAAGGAATACTGTTCAGCCGTTTTCCTTGATATACAGCAAGCCTTTGACCGAGTATGGCACAAGGGTCTTCTGTGTAAACTCAAAATGTGCTTACCGCATCCCGCACATATGCTTCTCAAATCGTATTTGGAAGATCGACTATTTCAAGTCAAGTCTGGAGAGTGTCTGTCGACTTTTTATCCCATAGAAGCGGGAGTCCCTCAGGGGTCAGTTCTGGGTCCGGTCTTATACACCGTGTATACAGCTGACTTGCCCACTTCAGACTCAATTACTACCGCTACGTATGCTGATGACACTGCACTCCTATCCTGTGATAGAGACCAAACCGACGCATCTACAAAGCTCCAAAACCACCTGGACAAGATTGAAACATGGCTGAAAAAATGGAGAATCAGAGCTAGTGGAACCAAGTCGATCCACATAACCTTTAGTCTCAGAAGAGGAGATTGTCCACCTGTGAAACTCGGCAATGACGTTTTGCCTCAAAAAAGTGTCGTCAAGTACCTAGGTATGCACATCGACAGAAGACTTACCTGGCGAGAACATATAAAAAGTAAAAGAGACCAAGCAAACAGAAAACTACAAGAGTTTCACTGGATTTTGTGTAGACAATCAACATTGAGCTTAAATAATAAACTCCTCATCTATAAATGCATCTTGAGACCAATCTGGACGTATGGAATTGTGCTTTGGGGCTCGGCAAGCCAATCTAACATTGAAATACTGCAACGTTTTCAAAATAAAGTATTGAAAATAATAAGTGGTGCACCTTGGTTCACAAGGAACAGCGAAGTGCATGAGTATCTAGAAATGCCAACAGTAAAGGAGGTTATAGAAGAGTCTTGCAAGAACTATAAGGAAAGGCTCCATCATCACATAAATATACTAGCTGTAACACTGCTAAACACCACAGAGTCAACATACAGACTTAAAAGGAAGCGAATAGCGTCTATATAAATGAAGCAAGATCTGACAATTTGGAGATGACACACCGCTGGGTGTTAAAATCTCGACCAGTTAAACACTACCAAACATCTGATTAAAGCTAATGGGCTGATTGCAGATAGATAGAAAAAAAAAAAAAAAAAAAAAAATTTGGATCCTTACCTCAACTTACATTATCACTTTATTATTGTTTCTTTCTTTATCTATGTTAAGAGAATTAGCCTATAGCTTAAAATGATAAAATTATAGTTAGATTAGGTATTATTTAAAAAAAAAATAATTATTGTATTTACAAAAAAGAGTATGTGTATTTGTTTTATCCAGTATCCATAGTACAAGCTAGCGTAATAGTTAGACATTGAGTGCTGAGCAAATTCAAATTCAAATTTCAAAATACTTTATTTCATAAAATTTATTACAAATTGTTTGAAATCGTCGCAAAGGTCTGGTATTCGATATACATTTAATATAAATTATGGTGTCCATGTCCAATGAATTTGTTTACATTGTTCTAGATGTTTCTGTGGATAAAAAAGTCCTAAAATAATTAATTTTAATTCTTCGCACATTCACACAACTATGGGTACTCGACAAAAAACAAAAGTACCTACTTAATTTTTTTGTATATAAATATGTATATTATATTTTTATTATACATAAAAAACAACCAGACCAATGAAAATATTTATGTTCATGCACACAAAGATTTAATTTAAGCGGAATTAAAACCCAAGACCCTGGATAAATGATTATCACCCATACTTCAGCATTTTGTTATGATAATATGTTCTGTGTTTCAGATCAAATATATCATCTCGGGCACAATACTATGGTATTTGTTTTCTAAATCAATTCTTTTTGGGTAAAGATGATTCACAAATAGCCGAGAATCTCATCAGAATTTACTTCTCGTTCTTCAAGGCGTCTATAAAGAAGGTAAATTAAAACTATTTTTAATTAATAATATTATAACAACACTTCCATTTGATATTTTTACTATTTGAATGTTTTTACAGCAAACAAATTTTTTAAAGTGGATGTCGTTTATTTTACTTTTTGACTCACATCAACTAGTGGTCCGAATGCGCAACCCTGCGGAACACCGATTATAACTCGGGCCCTGTCCGTTTAACTTTTCTTTTCGTCTTTACGATTGCAATTTCATCATTTCATCTTTATTTGCATCAAATATAACATCATATTATATAATACTAGCGGAGCGTCACGACTTTGCGCGGGCATTATACTTTATTATACTTTACATTTATGTTTGTTAATTTTAACACAGTCATAATAAAAATGTTTTGTTTTGCGTACGCGATGTAAAGACGTTTTTTGATATTTTTTAAACTTTATCGTAATTTAAGTAAGGATCCCCATTTTAATGGAAAATTAAATATAGCCTATGTCACTCAGGAAAAATGAAAATTTCCAACAGTGAAAGAAAGTCCTGTGTCGCGGGGACTTTACAACTTTATAATTTAACCGATACAAAGATTATAATTAATTATGAAAATTTTGTTAATATAGGGTGAAGTAGACTCCCGTTTAATGTCCGCTATACTAACGGGAGTTAAGCGCGCCTACCCGTTTGCGAACAAAGAGCGTTTGTCAGAGACCCCCGCTCATGTGGGGGCCATCCACCGGCTTGTGCATCTCGCGGGAATCAACATAGCTATACATGCGCTCGCACTACTGTTCCATATTAGCGATGCGTCTACGGGTACTAGCGATCGGTATGTTTTACATTTTACTACATTTTAGAATTAATAAGACAGTGAAGGTGACCGCTAACGCGTTGTAAGGGGGCCTCCTTAAACCTACATCTGGGTCGTAAGTCCCAGACGCTATTATGCAAGTGTTCCGTCCTCTATCACGCGATGGACCCGGCACCCGCACGGAGAATCGATGGAATACTAAGATTAGGTCTTATTATTAGAAGATATTATAATTGTAAATGAAGAAAATACGACTAAACGTCTACTTCTTAGCGAAAAAAACTAGTGCTAAATGAGGAAAACTTTGTACAAAAGTCTATTACATCCATTTTAACTAACATGGTGTTAGTATGCCTAGTTTTCTATCATCATTGGAGTTGGCCCGTCTCTGCAATGGAGCTTTCGGACAGTATAATTACTCATATTTTTGTAATAAATATATCTCAATTTCGACTATTGTTGACTATAACAGCGGTCGCGTTTCACAGTTGCTTTCACAAGGGTTCGATTCCTACGTAAGACAATTATTTGAATGATCCACAAATCATTGTCCGGAATCTGGATGTTACTTGTCTTATTTTTATGCGGTGTGCATTACACTGTTACCGATAAAAACCAATCTGTATGACCAATAATAAAAAACCTCCATAACATTATCATCATAACAGCCCATTGACCGTGATGGAGGAATACTTGGCCTACTAAAACCACACTGGCGAGACAGATTAGTATAGGGTTTAATTTCAAGTTTTCCTTCTTTTTACTTCGTAAAGATAATATTTACGGTTAGTCCCTTAGTCGGTTTTTACGACACCCATGGGATGGGATGGGGTGGTGACATACTGTATTCATACTCGTCAACACACGAACACCATACCATTATATTTTCTTCTATTTCTTGCAGCTACTACACTGCCCTCTACCGTAAGCTAACAAATGCAGAAATATTCAACACATCACACTCGGCGCTCCTATTTTCTCTAATATACAAATCTTTGAAGCAAGACAAGAATGTACCTCGGGTTTGCTCGTTTATCAAGCGGTTACTACAGCTGTGCTGTTATATGACTCCGGCTCAATCTTGTGGGATGCTGTTTCTTATCTCTCAGGTGCTTAAAGATGCTGATAAGAAGGAAGCGGTTAGGTTGGAGTGGGCTAAGATTGATGTTAAGGAGGTGAGTTTTAGTTTTAGATTTTTAGGTAAAGTATTAAATAATGTAAGTAGGAAATGCTCAATAAAAACAGACATAATTGTTGGACATGCTTTAGAAAAAGCAAGTGCGTAGCACTCGGAAGCGACGGGCATGTCTTCTTTATTTTTAAGTAGAAGTAACTTAGTATGTTGTTTGTATGGTGATAGACTAAAGCCCGATTTACACATCGACAAGTACAGTAGCGAGTTAAGTAGTAAGTTGTTGATTAAGTTGATTTAAATAGATATCCATCCTATTTTTTGGCGAGTTAAGTACGAAGAAGCCCCCTCTCTCGCGTCTCGCCAACTTAACTCGCCAAAAAATAGGATGGAGATCTATTTAAATCAACTTAATCAACAACTTACTACTTATTCTTGCCTTACAGGAAGCACATCCCTGAAGTATGTATGTATGAAGTATGACTTGACTTAAAAAATAATCTTAATTTCATAAGCTTCTTACAAAGATATCCACTTTATGCAGTTTTAACCCTTTTAACATTAAAATTATTTTCTACCCAACACATGAAATTATAATACAAATTGTAATTGAATCAATATATTATTTTAGGAAATAAAAGAAGAAGAAATTCCCGAAATAAAAGATGACAGTGATGTTGATGAAAATAACCAAGACAATGATGAAGAAGTAAACAGAACTATAGACAGCACAGAAGATGATGAAATTAAAGTGGAACAGAAGAAAGTTGATCTGCTACGTGGTGATAAGAAGGATTTATTGTTAGGTTAGTTTGTTTTATTTACCCTTACCAAGGCTATTTTAAAAGACTTAAAACCAAGACAATAGTTTGTGGGTCATACAAATATAAATATTCCTCACACATTAACACAACACCATCTAGTCTCAAACTAAGCAAAGCTTGTACTATGGGTACTACACAACGGATAAATATACTTATATTGTACAAAGTTGTGATTAATAATCTACTTGACAAATTAATTTTTATTGAGATGATGCTTTGTAATCATCATAGTATTAACCATTATACCTAAAATCCCTGTCCTATGATACAACCGAAAAACTCCTACATCCACCCCTATAACGCCTATCATCTTCTCCCTAAATCCGCATCATAGATACACACTAAACATACACACACACACGCACTCACACACATAGACACTTAAGTTCATGTAATGAATACATGAACTAAACTCATATACTTTTTAACTTTATTTTTTTTTTGTTGCACTACATTCATATTTTTTTAACTTTAACTTTTATTTGTTGTTCTCTGTCGTATTTATAAACAGATTATTTGTAAACAACTTAGTATAACTGTACCACAAAACTATGAGCCTGTTCTTAAATATAGTGCAAATACCGTAGGGGTGGGCCTGGTGACCTGTGGCACAGGTTATCCAAACCTATATCAGGCACCAGTCCTTTACAGATTGTATTCGGCACCTAACACCATCTTATATCTAGCCGAAGTTTAATTGTAATTTGTAGTTGTAATATTTGTGAAGGAAATAAATGTTTTTGATTGATTGATAGTATACCATACCATAGTTTCTGCATACCGCTGGCAAACTGAGCTTAATTTTAAATGATTACGTAAATTTCTTTTCCCAGATGACGACGAAGAAGAAACATACATAGACCATAAAATCGACGAGAATGGTCAAATCAAAGCTAAGAAACGTAAACGTCCAAGTATAACACACGGCTGGTTCCACGCCAAGGTCATGGCGCATGATATCACGCCTGATGATCAGAACGAAACTAAACATAAAGTGCTGGAAGCCAACATACAGCTGAGGAAGACTGTCAATATGGATAAGGTGGGTTTTGTTTCTGGATCTGGTATAGACAAGCGTGCGTTTTTTTTAGCAATTGATTGTGGTCGATCGATCGATCAATAGCATCGACCTCAACCAACGTCGATCGATCCTATCTATGTATACTGTATCGATTGATCGACCTCAATCAACGTCGATCGATCAATGCAGCATTGATTGATTGACGTTTTCGACGTCGACCAAAATGTTGTTTAAAAAAATTAAATTACAACATTTAAAGTTTACTAATGTGCGCAGCCTTGATGGCGTTGTTGCAGTTGAGTATAAAATTGCAAAGGGAAGCAATGGAATAATTTGGTAAACGAATAAAGATACCATGCAAAGTAATAGTCCTGTGCTTCAATTTTCTTTGTCCCCGTTAATTTGATGTTCGTAAAAGTATTAGATACTATACAAAACATCTAGGCTTCGGACAATCATGTGTGGCTATTGTTTTCCATGGGACTTTAACTCGCGACCTCGTACACGTTAACGAATAAAGGAGTTGGGTGGACTAAAGGTCAGTGGCGTCTAAGGCGTTTTGTTATAAAACTCTCGAATCCGGTCAAGTATCAAAATTTTTCCAAAATCTTTCGTTTTTCTTATCATACGTATTTATGGTTTCTAGGTAATAACAGAATACAACCCTTTGGCTCGTAATCCATCATTCGCTGGTGGTGAACACTCTTCGTACGTGGAACTAAGGACCCTGGTCAACCATTTCCATCCTACTGTGAGGTTGTTCGCCGAGAAACTATTGCAAGGTATGTATTTTATTTGTTTCTTTTTTGAAGGAATGTCGTTTTACAATTAGGAGAGTAATTATTTTATTTTAAAATGCAATCTCATTTGTCAAAATTTGACATTGATGACGTTTGGCATGCAATGACATGTGTCAAATGTCAAATTTGACTCTTTATAAACCAATCAATTAACGCCAAATGCTAATGTAAGTTTGTGTTTCATATCTTACATATCTAGTCCAATTTAGCTATTTTATTACATTTATATTAACTTTTCAGAACAATTAATACAATATAGTGGTGATCCGCTCAAAGACTTCGCTGGCATACGTTTTCTGGACAGATTCGTGTTCAAAAACCCCAAGAAGCGTTCAGAGGATGAACGGGAGGATGGCGTCAAGAAGGTTAAGGGTTCACATCCTAAGTTTGCTATCAGGAAGAATTATACAGCTAAAGGTTTGTTATGAAATTAATATTCCTCACACATTCACTTCAAAGCCATCTAGTCCCAAACTAAGCAAAGCTTGTACTATGGGTACTAGACAACGGATAAACATACTTTTTTTTTTCTGTAAATACATACATATTATACATAGGAAACACCCAGACCAATGCAAACAATTATGTTCATGCACACAAAGATTTGCATTGAGAGGGAATCAAAACCGAGACCTCTGCGTAGCAGTCATGTTAACAACTACGCCACAGAGGTCGATAAATTGTTTGTTGAGTTTTTTAAAGGGTATTGATTCGGTGGCTTTGTGGTTATGGTATATTATTAACGTATGGTATATGGGTTAGATTCTACGCAAAGTAATTGTCCTGTGCTTCAATTTTCTTTGTCTCCGTTAATTTGATGTTCGTAAAAGTGTTAAAAATTATCCAAAATATCTAGGCTTGGGACGATCATGTGTGACTCGTATAAACTATTGTTTTCCATGGGACTTAAACCTGCGACCTCGGGGACGACAGCATTGAAAAAAGAAAAAAAACAATGTACAAAATTGGTACTCGAGGCGGGACTCGAACCCGCGTCTCTGGACTATACGCGTCCAGCGCCATGACCACTAGGCCACCCGAGTATCAGCCTTGATTATCAAATTTAACCATTGCTTTATACGTCGTCTGATGTCGCACCTAGATGGCGTTGTACAGTTGAGTTTTAAGTTGCCTCTCTGGGTAAATTTGGTGTTTTAGACGGATACTCGGGTGGCCTAGTGGTCATGACGCTGGACGCGTATAGTCCAGAGACGCAAGTTCGGGTCCCGCCTCGAGTACCAAATTTTTCCATTGTCTTTCTTCTTTTCGGGTATTTCTAGTTTTACCTAAGCTTTATAGGTAAAAATTTATATGTAATTAGCATACCACATATTGCCTTTCTACGGAAGCACCTTTGAATATAAATAATACATAACAATATACCTACATAAAAACTTTTTCAAAAATTAAATTATCAAGAAATATACAATTAAGTACTAAATTACTATTGTATTGTTTAATTTTTTTTATTAAAATTCTTTTTTAGGTTTGAAGAGTATACCTGTCAATTCAGCATCATACTTGAACGAAGACGCCAGCAAAGTGCCTGTTGACGAAAAATTCTTATATGAGTAAGTCATTTAATTTTAAATATGCAACGCCAACTAGTCCTGCAATGGCAAAACTTGTACTATAAGTACTAGACCTACTTAATTGAAATGTAATAATGTTCTCTCCGTGTGGTGACGGAGTAAGAATACAATATGTCACCACCCCATCTCATCCCATCGGTGTCGTAATGACCGACTAAGGGACTAACCGTGAATATTCTCTTTACGAAATAAAAAGAAGGAAAACTTGAAATTAACCCTATACCAATCCGTCTGGACAGCGTGGTATTAGTAGGCCAAGTATTCCTCCGTCACGGGAGGAGGCCCGCCCTTGCAGTACGACATTAATGGGCTGTTATGATGATGATGAAATATAAAGCTCAGGTTGCCCCTGTACTGGTCAATGAGATACAAGCTGTTAAGACCCATAGCCCCGTACTGCCACCACCTACTGTAGCTTTCCACTTTAGGAAATAGGTTAAAAAAGATAAATAGAAGACTCGTAAGTGCGAGTGAGATAGATAAAGAGAAATGATATGGCTCTAAGACTAAAATGATAACGCGATATCTAAAGGTGGGTCCATATTGGCTCACCTAAAGTTCTTCTTCCGAAAATGTTCTTCCTAACGATTTGTAATCCGAATGATCACTCTTCCTAAAATTTTAAATCCTAAAGTTTTCATTCATACTATTTGTATTGCTACCGGCGATGTTCATAACACTCATGTTTCCGAAAATCGTTATTAATAATATCGTTATGTAAATATATTTAAACTCCTAATGTTTTTTGTCATAACGCTTTTACCCCTAAACATTTTCACCATAATATTTTCTCTCATACTCAGAAAGAAATATTTACCAAGTGAAAGTAATAAAAAGGTTTGTTTTTATACTATTTCTTGTGATTTTACTTAACAACTTTTTTTTAAAATTATTGTTTATTAAAATTATTAGAATATTTTTGTCTTAAATGAATGAAATCCATAAAACATGACTCGTTCACGGTTATGCTTATGGCCTGATAGTTTACCATAGCCGTAACTAAACCAATAAGTTAAGGACCAATTCGGTTCTGGCACTTCGCCGGCCGCTGCCGCGGCACGCTCGCTGCGCTCGCTCGGCTCGTGCGTTGGGGTCACAGTTCTACCATAACCTAAACCAATAATTATGAATAGGACCCATTTCGTTTCTGGATCTTGACTGAATGATTGGAGCGGGACTCTGGTTTTGCTCTGGTCTTTGGTATATCATGTTATACCTACATGTTGTCAACAAAGTTACGCAAAATTAATGTATAATAATATTAATTATTATGAATAAAAAGAAATCTAAACAAAAAAGATATGACTTTAAATTATAGTATAAAAGATGGTTATGTTGTGAAAATATAGGAAAACAAATAATAGTATAATAGATGTTTATTGCTACAAAAATTATGAAGATGAATGCTTCGGATTATTAACATTAGGGACAAAAAAATTAGGAATTGCGATTGTTAGGATGAAAAATGTTAGGAAGAACATTTTCGGACTTCCAATTATAGGAGTTGAAATTTTAGGTGAACTTTGGCGCACCCTCTAAAGGTAGCATCTTGCTGATAATCTTTCCACCTAATTTATATTTATTATACTATTAAGAGGTAAAGTTTGTGTGTTTGTGACGTTGTAGAGGGTAATCTCTGGATCTAGTTAACCGATTTTAAAAATTCTTTCTGTGTTGAATAGTCCATTTATCGGGGAGTGTCATAGGCTATATAGTATCTATTTATTTATTTATTTCATAACAAAAAATACATTTGTGTCGAAATATATGCAACATTTACACATTATACATTAATTACACATTATGTTATACAAATATTTAAAAATACATGCACACATCAATCATTAATACATGGTATAAGTATGTCAGTCATTGAAATTTAAAATAAAGTATTGAATATAATTACAAAGCACATGATAACAAATATTTTTTTTTTAATAAGCAGTATTTTCATTCAATTAAATTCTTAATTATTTATCATTACAAAATTCTTCTATAGTATAATAAGCCTTTTTCAATAATAGTGTCTTTAACTTGGTTTTAAATATGTTAACACTTGCAATATCTTTTAGTTCTAAAGGTAACCTTTTAAAAAGTGTCACAGACTGCACGTAAGCTGAATGTTTAACTATATTATTATTAAGTTTTGCTTGTAAGATACAGATAGCGCGCGAGTTGAATGCAGAGCTTAGGAATGCGGTAGTGCTGTGACCTAATTATAATTATTGATTGACCTTCATGTCGATAAATTTAAACAATGTTATAAGTTTAATATTATTTAGTACACTAGGTTAACATGATGAAAAAAAAACAATATCATAATTATCACATGTTTTTAATAACCATTTCACAAAACGGAATAAAATAATAACACGGGAACTTCAGTATTACTATTAACACAATAAGGCCAGGCGCGCACTACGAGTTTTTCGCCGCGCGGCAGAAAAGCGCAGCGGTATAATGTCAAAACGGATGCGTTTTTTTCGCCGCCCGACGAAGTGGGCACGGGTCAGCTAGTAAAACATAAAATAATTTAATTCCGCAGTTTCCTACAAAAGCGTCGCAATCCCGACGGTGATGAGAGTGATGATAGCGACGCTGACTCAGTCAACAGTGAAGACTTTGAACAGTACTTAGATTCTGTCACCGGAGCTAAGGCTATGGGTAAATATAAATATATGATACAATTAACTCTTGCCTCTTGGAAACAAAGAATCAAGGCATTCTGTAACCCGTTTTTCGCTCCCATTGAACCTTTGGCTGTTTAATTTTAATTGCCTCGGTGGCGCGTCAGTCTCGGCAAGCGGCTGACGTGCACGAGGTCGCGGGTTCGATTCCCACGCATGACTTATTTGTGTGATCCAGAAAGTATTATCTTGAAACTAAATGTTCTTTGTGTCCGTTAAATTGATTTTTGTCATGATCACGTGCGTGCGAGGAAAAAAATCTATCATAACCTAGTTTGTATTTTAGTTAGTCTAGTATGAGTTTACGGAACACCGATAGGTTTTAGTCAGTAGAAGTCTAACAGACCCCTTTGCCCTCCCGAGGTCTATGAAGATATCCCCCCGTTAAAGATAAATGTTTACTTTAGTTTAAACTTTAATGTTTAATGGACAGCGTCTAGAGTTGTTCAAACCACCCACAGACCTTTAATTGTGCTTATCGTCTGTCTTCAATAAGGTGGTATATTTCTAAGGTGAAATGTTACTAAGTAGTCACCCATCCATAGTATTATAATGACCTCGTATACAACGGATTTGTCATAGAATAAAAGAAGTAGCTACTAAATACCTAATGTGTTTTTAAATGATTTTAATTTCCTATTCTTTTTATAAATCAACAGCTGAATCGGACGACGAATTGGACTACCTAGCGGACATATCGACAACTAAACAGAAGCGTGGTAACAAGAAACAGAGTGATGATGACGAACCCCTCGGTAGTGATGAGAACGATGATGAAATTGAAAATGGTGATGAAATGTCGGGTGATGATGGTAGCGATGGTGAACTGAATATGGACGGTGATGACGATGAACCGGCTTTGTCCGGTGAGGATGAAGGTAAGGAGAATTTTATAAATATATTTTTTAGTTCTCCGTGTGGTGACGGAGTAAGAAAAAAAATGAAACCACCCCATCTCATTCCATGGGTGTCGTAAAACCGACTAAAGGACTATTCGTGAATAATTATCTTAACGAAATAAAAAGAAGGAAAACTTGAAATTAATCCTTATACCAATCCGTTTAGCCAGCGTTGTATTAGTAGGCCAAGTATCCCTCCATTACGGGAGGAGGTCCATCCCTGCAGTGGGACATTAATGGACTGGTATGATGATGATGATTTTGTAGTTTATATTTAAGTTCGTATAGAAAAGAACATACATTTCTGTGTTTTGACTGAACAAAAATACATAATTCCACCACTCCTTTTTAACGCTATCGTGTTATATTTGTGAAAAAAATAAAAAAACTCGACACAAATCCTTTGTCAAAATGTTTTGTTTTTTTTTTAACTTTGGTGTTTTTTATATATCGTATCGATTCTGAACACTTCCACAGAGGTGTGAAAATCATCTCTTTATTTCACCAATTTTTACAATGAATGCAACTATTTAAGGATGCCAAACATATTACATTTATAATTATAGTAACTGATTAAACATGGGATCTCACAATTTTAATCTATACTTACTAATATTATAAAGAGGTAAAGTTTGTGTGTTTGTGACGTTGTAGGGGGTAATCTCTGGATCTACTGAACCGATTTTAAAAATTCTTACTGTGTTGAATAGTCGGTAGTATATCGGGGAGTGTCATAGGCTATATAGTATCACGCTATAACTAATAGGAGTGGAGCAGTTATGAGATATGTTAAAAAAAGGGACGCGTTTCTTTCGCCGGGTCAGCTAGTATAGTATAAATCTATTTCTGTGATTTAAAATTCTTATTTACGTATTCTTCTGTGTTTTACAGAACTTTTATTAGAAGACAGTAACGACGATGAAGACGAAATTGAAGTTCCCGGAACTAAATCAAAGAAAGGAAAAGGAAAACTTAAATTAAAAGGTATTTTATTATACATAAACATTAAAAATATAACATTCCTGCATAAATATAAGAAGCCGTAGGTCTATCCGTATTTTGTTTTTGTATTTTTATTTTTATTCAAAACGTTACACATTTGATACATAAATACTGTATAACAGTTGGTCGGCAGTGGTGTTGTTTTTTTTCTTCATTATATCTAAGAATATCAAAATCGACTGAGCAGATAGATGCTTTAAAACTCTTTCATTTTTGACAGTCTTGCACCATACTCAACTAGGCCACCCGAGCATCCGTTTCGGGTGGCCTAGTGGTCATGGCCCTATAAACGCTCTTAAATGATGTTTCCTGTGTTTTTATATAACCTATAATGAAATACGAGTATGTAGGTTACTTTTGTATTTATGTACACAAAAAAAATTAGTAGCTATATGAAGTTATCGCTTCATCTTACCAAGGATGTCGTAAAGCAAAGGGAAAACGGCGACCTTTCCCTTAGCCGGTTTTTACGACATCTATGATACCACCCCATCGCAAAAATAGGTTTATAGTATAGCGGTAATACCCAATATTTTTAATTCGTCATTACACGAAAAACGCATTTACGTGGATTTTTTGTTGAAGAAAATCTGAGGAATGAAAAGTTATCTAATCACTACATTAAATTATATTCTTTCAATGTATTTATGTAATATTTTTGTTCTGAAAGAAAGAAAGAAAAAAATATTTATTAACCTAACTGCACAATACAAGAATAAATATTAAAATTACAAATAAACATAATAAAAACTCCCATGAGGTGTAAAACTAGGACCAGTCTCAGCATGATGCTGCAACGTTGATACCTAAGCGCTGTTATTCTGACTGGCCCCTTCTGTTTTCAGGTGGCGATGATTTAGGCTCCTTATTCGCATCAGCAGAAGAATTCTCAACACTCCTAGAAGAGACAGCAACCAATAAGAAACAAGGATCGAGTCAAGCAGTAGCCAATAAAGACAACTCAAGCACAAAACAATTAGCCTGGGAAGAAAAACGAGACAGATGGATAAAAGGCTACAATAAAAAAATAATAGGCCATAAAAGTAACAAAAAATTTAATAAAAATAAGAAAGGTAACTTCAATAAATCAGATAAAAAGTCAGACAAGAAAGGATTTAACAAGATGGCGGACAAAAAAGGCGGGAAACGAAAAGGCGGTAAAGCGGACGCGTCAGGCGGCAAAAGAAAGAGGATGAAATGATTTATTGTGTAATAAACTCATAATATAGATTTGTTTGTTTTATTTTTTTGTTTTCTTATACTTGGCAAAAATAGCTTCCCTCACTAGGGTTTGCCCTGTGTCGCGGGAACTTTAGATCATCATCATAACAGCCCATTAATTTCTCACTGCAGGGACGGGCCTCCTCCCATGACGGACTTCCATGACTTGGCCCACGTACCACGCTGGCCAGACGGATTGGTATAGGGTTTAATTTCAAGTTTTCCTTCTTTTTATTTCGTATAATATTCACGGATCGGACGGACCTTAATTGGTTTTTACGACACCCATGGGATGAGATGGAGTGGTGACATATTGTATTCTTACTCCGGCACCACACGGAGAGAACTTTAGATCGTATAGAATAAATTGTAGATCGCTCAAATATCGTCCTGCTTGGAAATTAAGCCGACCTCAAGCACGGCACCCGCTTACGCTACCGTGTCGCGCCACCAAAGCAGTAAACATAAACACCGCTCACACACTCTTGTATCGGTGAGTGCCAGTGCTACTAGATATTTAATTCGCCGTCAAGAACCTGGTAAGTGGAAACAATACAATACAAATAATTAATTTCTTTAAATAGGTTTACAATTGCTCACACGTACAGAACCTCATCTAGTCGCAAACTAAGCGGAAGTTGGGTACTATGGGTAGGTACTACATAATAAATATTCACGGACATCTCTACACAGCGCCATCTGTTCCCAAAGTAAGCTAGACTTAACCTGCGTGTGGTATGGGTAACAGAACAACGGATATTAATACTTATATACTTTTTTTGTAAATACATACATATTATACAGAGAAACACTCAGACTAAAGATTTGCATTGAGCGGGAATGTTTTTGTACGCGTATTTTGTTTTTTTATATTTTCATACAACCCCAGCTAGTCCCAGACTATGCAAAGCTTGTGCCGTGGGTACTAAATAACAGATACACGTAATTGTATGTTCATCTTTACGATTTTAAGTTCACCTTACTTAAAATTCCCAGGTACACAGGTAATTTCTCCGGTAATTTCGGCCGGACTCTGCGCACGCGCAGAGTCCAGGTTCAAATTCCATACGGGTCATAAGTAGTTTGTTTACAAATAGTTGCTCTGAATAAAAACACAGTTTCGACATATTCAAATTATAACATTTACACTGACATATGTAGTGGTCGCGTTATGTGGTTGTCGTGTAAAAAGGTCGGGGATTCGAACCCCACACATGAACGTAAAGAATTATTTGAATTTTAAGTTTAATTATTTTTTTGTATTTGAATAAACAGTGCCTATTTATTAGATTTGGCGTACCCAAACAAAAAGTTGGATTATATTTTAAAATAAAAAGCCTAACTTCAAACATTCGGTCTCCTTAAAAAAACGTCAAATAAGCAATTTGAATAAGCCTACAAGACGACATAGTAACAGATAACCAATTATAGGTACCTAAGATATTGATTACTAATGGCAGACTTAATACGCAAAATATACGAAACTTAAATCACAGCGCAGCGAATAAGAACAAAACAAAAACCACTTGTTTGACAGATATTAAGTTTACAGTGCTCGCTACGCAAAACAACAGATAATAAAATGACTTCAACATGTCTATATCTCAATTATTTCAACATGAATATAAAAGATATTTTATAAATACACAAGAAAGACAACTTATAAATGCATACAACATCATTATATTTAAGTTTTCGTTACACAATCAAATATCTACGCAATGGATGGAATAATCTAATGTCAGACGTTGTTTGTTGACATTTCCATTCCTCATGTTGATCATATAGTTGTGTTGTGTTGTGGAACGCGACATCGCGCCGTATCTTGTATTTATACCGCGAAATAAGCTTTATACTCTATGATAAAGCATATTACGTGAATAACAGACAATATACAGTGTACTCTTTAACATCAGTGGACTATAATACTAACATTCATTGTGTATGCTTAAAAACAAAAAGGCGGGCAAAATCTGTGCGCTCTAGTGCGATTACCGATCTATTTATAGACGAACCAATGGTAGAATAAAACTGTTTTACACCATCTAAATGAATAACAGTGTCATACAAACATTCCAATAGTAATTTGTGTATTTAAATCAGTTTTTCTATTTCTTATAAGACATTTTTCATTGAGCTATTAAGGAAAACGTAGCCGCTAATGCGAAACAAGTTTGACAGCTCACGTATACACACAAACGTAATGGTTCGTATTGCGCATGTGTGAGTGTCAGTGATGTGAAATTCTTATGTATGCGCTTATCGATTGGCAAGATAATTTCAAGGACATTAGACGAGACTAACTAATGATTTGTTGTTGGTAATACTA
The DNA here is from genome assembly GCA_905475405.1 of Schrankia costaestrigalis. Taxonomy (NCBI): domain Eukaryota; kingdom Metazoa; phylum Arthropoda; class Insecta; order Lepidoptera; family Erebidae; genus Schrankia; species Schrankia costaestrigalis. The sequence goes on from FR997852.1 coordinate 2,733,196, forward strand.
AAATATTTGTGATAAAGCTGGTCTTTCATGAAATATGGAGTCACAAATGATTGAAAGGAAAAGCCCTGACGTCATGTTGTCGGCGGCAACAAGTTCTAGTTCAAATCAATTTATGCCTTTAGAACTTCTCGATGACACATTCCGTATGAGTTTAGATAACTTTTCCGTTATCGGGGAGAATGTGACCATAGGTCGAGAGTCTTCGATAGACGTTAGTATCAGTACACCTTCAGCAGGTGTTCCATATACTCCATCGATGGAGTTACCGACACCGTTAGAAACACCCGACATACAAACACCGCCTCCCGACTCTACCACAACAAACTCGCCACCAATTATTGAAACTCCGAAAACATCTGATCCTGAAATACGTAGGCCACAGACGTTACTACAATTATCGCTTACGAAGAAAAGCGATCAAGATATATTTGTAAAACCATCGCCTGTTTTAGAGATCATGTCGCCGGCTAAAATGTTACAATTCGAAGTAGAAGCCAGTAGCGCGACACCTACTATGAAGCGAGCTGCGATTGATTTCGATTTTTTTAACAAAAACAATTTTGAAGAATACTTTGCTGAAGATAATAAACAGAATGAAGTTAGGAAGGAGTCAGAGGAGCCGAAAGATAGCAGCAGTTATAAAGAGATCCCTGTCATTGTGAAGGCCAATACTGTACGACATGAAATAGGCTATGGTAAGTTAAATAGTAAGTTATTGAATGATTTATTTTTCCTTGGTTTCAAGGTTGTAGGGCTAAAGGTTAAAATATTTTTTTTTTATTATATAATTATTACAGTTTTATTCTAGGTAAATATTATGTGAAGGCTTATGGTCACTCAGAAGGCAATGGAGAGAGAAGAACTACGTTAAGAGCTTCCCTGCGTGATCGAAACAGAAATAAGTAGATCCATAGGAGATTCAAAGTCACCGACATAGCGCTCAGGATTGCCCTATTAAAATAGCGGTGGGCAGGAAACATAGCGTGAAGAACTGATAGCTTTTAGGGTAGTAAGGTTCTGTAAGGGCAACGGCGTACCAGAAAACGCAGGTTGGAGAGACCCTTCACGCGGTGGACCGACGACCTAAAACTTACATATTTATTATACTAAGGACGGCGCGGCGGGAAACAAATGGATAAGAGAGGAACAGGACCGCAAAAGGTGGAATTTTGACCGACTTGGACTCTTAAGCTTAAACAATGTCAACTGAGTCCCCCTTCTGTTTAGGACAAAAAATGTACTTACGGTACTTTAGACTTTGCAGACGACAAAAAAAATCAAAATATCTCAGTAAGTTCGATAGAACATGTATTTTATGCGGTCAAGATGGATGTGGTTGCAATTGATAGTTACATAATGAGCTGTCGTTTAACTAATAACATGATAATAATTAACAAACTACTAAATTCATTAAGCTATTTAAGTTGTGTTTGAGTTCATTTGAGTAATATTTATGTAGGTTTATTTATGTTAATAACCACCAAAAATGTATAAAGTTGCTTTCCTATAAACAGGTAATAACCCTAGGTAACAAGCGCAGAATAATAAAGGAGACGTTAGTTTTGTAAGCAAGGACACTAGCAAGCAGAACAAGGTCAAGAAAAAACCTCGGAAAAACTTTAAAGAATTAGGTTAACTATGAATTAGGTTAACTTTTCAAGCAAAGTAATTAAAATATCGAGGATCGAAAAAGTATGCTAAGGTAGTTTGTTTAGTTAAATTGAGAGAATGGATGATAGGAGATTCAATCAATCAATCAACTAGTCTATTGCAGTCCAATGCTGGACATAGGCCTCACACAACAGGCGCCACAGAACTCGGTCCTGCGCCTTCCGCATCCAGTCCGACCCAAGAACTTTATGAGGTCGTGTGTCCACCTAGCTGGGGGGCGTTCTACACTACGTTAATATATGTTACGTTTATACGATAGGAGATTAAGAAAAGAAATTTACAGCGCGAAAGTAATTCGCCCATCCCCCACATAACACGCCCTAGAAAGACTTACAGGCAGGGACATCATTGGTGACATTCTTCAGAAAGGCTAGTGCTTAGCACTCGGAACGATATGTAAAAAGAGGGTCTAATATGACGATTCGAATGACGTTATCCCGACGCACTTTATTTCGAAAATAATTCAAAGTGGTACGCTAGTTCGAAATTACTTTAAATCGAAAACCGCTATAGCGAATCGCGATGCACGTTAATTCGAAAATATTTAGAATAGAATGAGAAGTATTATTTTAAGTTAACTTAAAATTTGTATGAATGTAGGCGAAGCAAATCAAGCTTGAAAGAATTGTAGTACTTGGTTGGCGCTCAGTAATATCTATAATCCAAGAGAGTAAGTTGCGAATTAATGAATGTATAACCCGGTCACATTATCTCGAGACCTGGCGTCGATGACGTCACGTCGCGTCGGACAAATCACTGATGCGCCCGTGGCGAGCGCGGGGGTTGACCGAAGAGAACGGGACGCGAGGTTCGCATTCCAGCGAGGTCTCTAGATAAACTTGACTGTGTTATATTCGTGGAATTTTAGTTTATTTGTTAAACTGCTCTATAAAGACTATCGATAAAAAACAACATCGACAGCATACGAAGTTACTACACGTGGTACTTCTTTGAGCAATTCTACTCATAGCTCTATCTCGCTCTACCACACTAGTACAATAGAAAAAAGTATACTTATCTGACAAATGTCATATTATGCGCAATCACAGATTATTAAGTCTATATGGTGAGGTTTCAGAATAGGTTCATGCGCAAAGCGACGGGAGCACCGTGGTTCATGCGTAACGAGGATCTTCACATAGACCTCGAGTTGCCTACTATCCAGCAACACATGAAACTCTGTTCCCGCCGCTACTTTGATTCGGCTGCCACTCACCCCAACCAACTAGTGGTCGGGGCGTCCGGGTACATCCCCTCCAAGATTAGCAAAATTCGTAGACCTAGGCATGCTCTCGAAGAGCCGGACGATAGGATCACGATCGCTCAACGTAGAGCTCACACGGCTCGCGAAGCCACAACAAAACGTCCGCGGTTCCGTCCTCGCCGTCGAGGCCGAAATACGCGCTGCGTTCGCTCCTAGAGGGCGTGCCTTCCGCACGTCCTGTTAGTCAGTGACGGTCCAGGCCGAGGTTCGTACCCCAAAGGGGGTGCCCCTGTGGCACGTCACTTAAATGTCTTTGGTTGAGGGCCATCCGCCCCACCACAGCCCGCGTAAAGTAGTAATGGTCGTCTGAGACCGACTACTCGTACTCACAAAAAAAAAAAAAAAAAGTTGTTGGGTTCCGTACCAATAAAGGATGTATATAACATACATCTATGTTAAGATTTTAGTTTCATAAGGAAAAGGATTTGTCCTAGTGTCCATCTTATGGTTTTTAAAAAAGTGGCTTAATACTCTTCTGGTGATAATTAATCGATACACAACATAGTCTAAACTAATGCACATTACGCGTTTGAATGCAATTTCATTCTACTCTACTTTACAACGAGGGAAACCTTTTGGAGGTCGGGTTGGCACCTCAAACCGATTTGATCTCGGTAGATAAGCGTGATGAAGTAGATATGATAGAAACCAGTGTATCAACTAAATACCGGGTCAAATCCATGACCTTCCTCAACGACAAACAAATAACGGTTACGCAAGTTGCATTACTCGCTACACCGCCATCTATCGAAAGCGCTAGAAAAACACCTACTTTTTATATAAACTTGTGTTCACATAGATTCGCATGGACGCTTTCTATTCACTAAGTAAGAGTCATTTAACACGTAAATATTAATTTATATGTAAATAATAAACACTTTTCTACACGTTTATGAATAATCTACCTTTTTAAATAACTTACAGAAGGAAAATAAGTCATTAATATGTGTAACGGGCGACAGCATGGCTTGAGCGACATAGTGAAGCTTTTTATCTTTTAATAATATTCCTCATACATTACCAAACAAAGCGGAAGCTTATATTATGGATACTATACATGGTGTTTATAAGAAAAACACTAACTTTTTTTGTAAATACATTTTATACATATAAAACACTTTAGACCAATGCAAACATTCATGTTCATGGACTCCTTGTCACACTATAACCACTACTTATCGTTGTCTTCATCATACCGGTCCAAATAGGGCCACTACTGGACATAGGCCTCCTAATACAGGCGACGGGAGATCAGGGAGAGAGGGATGACAGAGGCTCAATACCGCGCGCGTTATACATAATATGTTACATTTTTCAGAGACCTAATCCTAACAATTGAAATGATATATCAACAATTACATTTTATAGTGTAAATGTAGGTTTAAGTAGGTTATACCATTTGAAAAGTACAAACAAACGTTGATAAGGATTGTTTGAAACTATATCCGGGAACCAAAACACGTCTCTAATGGAAATGTTGATAAAATCTCTTCCTATCATAATCTAAATCAAATGTTAGGCATGTTATTATATGAAAGAAAGATTGAACATTGTCTACGATGACTCAAACTTTGGGGAGACCTTTCGTTCCTCATACAAAAGTGCAATTATAATAATACATCATATTTCACCGTGAAAGAATCTCTCAACAAAAGAAGGATAAATTGTCCAAAGACCAACCAACACGTCTGGACAGCGTAGTATACCTACATAAGTAGGCTATGTTTTATATATTATATTATATATAAAAACTTGAAACAAACGACAGAGTCCTTGCAGTAAGACACTTGGCACAATGAACTGTTATGAATTTAAAAAGTTAAGCTCAAAACCAACAATTCTAAATAAGGTCTACGCAGAACACTTAAAGGCTGGCAAGATAAAAATATTATATTTCAAAAAGATTTTTAATTATCTTTCGATCAAAAGTAAATAAAGATAAAATACATTTACTGCAAGATGGTTGCTACGTGACTTTTTTGTATATTTTGGATCTTAAGTCGAAGGTTAGAAATACACTTCCGGGTATAAAAACTAATACCTTCCGTGATCATTGATTGAGCTGTTAACTTTCAATTAATTTATAACAATATTGTCTTGTATTGGAGATTAATTTTGATGACCTCTGTAGCATAGTGATAGACTGCTGCGCTAACTTAAGGCTAAACCGACTGTGCAATAAGATTCAGTGTTAAAGTAAAATTTGTTTAATTTATTTTATAATAGACTAGCAACCTGCCCCAGCTCCGCACGGGCACCTACTAATGAATGTCCTTAAACAACGTTTAAATACTAATTATGCATGTGTTATACATAGAATCACTTAATATATTAAAGAAACCGCATCAAAATCCGTAGCTTAGTTTTAAAGATTTAAGCATACAAAGGGACATAGGGACAGAAAAAGCGTCTTCATTTTATACTATGTATAGAAGACTAGGAAGACGACTTGGTTATGGCGCCGCCCGGTGAGAAACCGATGAATGAGGAAGACACAGGACCGCGGACAGCAGTGGACGTCACTTGGCTGATTTAATGATGAAGACGATTCTACAATAGAGGAGGTCAGGGAGAGATGTAACCATCAAGGAAAAAACTGTCCATAAATCGTTTAATTTTAATAATTATGTAATTTTTAATTTGTGATCTCTTTTGAAATACTTTATAAAAATACCACGATAACGTGTATTTATGAAAGTACACGTTAACTTATTCGCCATTATTGACTATGTAAGTACCTATAGCACAAAGAAGCTTAGCAGCTACTAAGCCAATAATTTACATTTTAAGTTAACAGTTATTATACATTTTGGTAGCTGAAAAGAAAATTACGAAAAAAGTCAACGCCTAGTAATAGCTGAGGCATTATGGCTAGCACTAAGTTTGTATTAAGTCTATTTACATACCTAAACATACCTAGTTCAAAAATTATCACAACAGCGTCTAATTTTAAAGTATACAATCAAAAAATAAAACACCACGGTTGTGGTCATATCTTAAAAACCATAATTAGCAATCTAGCAAGCAGTTGCTAGCTTTGCTGCAGGTACTCAGTTATTGAACAAAAAGATGCATTTCAATATTATCGTTTACTTCAATAAATGAATGGATAATTAGGTAAATAGGCGTCGCCCGTTAATAACAGACATATTAGCATCGTAGTAAGTCTATTTGTAGAAATAGATTGACCTAGTTGCTACTGTGTTTTTATTATTTGTGACTGTGTTAACATAAATGATGAAAAACATTTTAGGTAAGCAAATTAAAAGTATGTTTTTTCTATGTATGTATGTTACGGTCAATCAATGGTTGAGGACGGCACACAGAGCAGATGACGTGTAGACGTCTAAAGGACGCTTACGTTAAAAAAAGGACGTCTTTTAGCTGAGATGAATAAAATTGCTATTTAAATTTGAAAAACACCTCCCGGGATGGATCCCTGTGTCGATGTCGTAGAGACTTGTTAATCTTATTTTCTCATCTCCGTATTTAAAAAAAATACGTTACCAATTGAACATTGAACCCCTGAATCATTTGAGTATTTTACTTTGAATAGATTATTTATTATTATTTTATATATTTTTATAAATAAATCCTAATTGTAACATATGCACAGCACCTTGGTCCTGTAATAACAATAATTTGTGAAATAATATTATACCATTACATAAAACCTGTTCAGAAATATTTAACTTACTAACGTTAGAGAAACAAAAATGTATTGTCAAAATAAACCCGTTCCGTATCTCCTCAGTCTCCCCTATTTTACAATTTATTTAAAACGACATTTTTGTAAATTACATTATATTTGCATCTACGCAAACGTCTAAAATAATTGAAATAAATAACTTTCACTAAAAATAAGCATACTCTTTCGTTCACCAAGTTTTTAGTTGAGTAATAATCACCACGATTTCTTTGGTGACCATGATAATAGCGTCCATTGTCTTTTGTGTGTGACTTTTTGTTCATTGATGCACCTAATGCAAAAACGGTATTGTCCATCCAAATTGATACTTGACTAAAAATAAACTTACGAAATAGCTTTCAACAAATTCAAATGTCATTATTATTCGGTTTTAAGGCTAATAATAAGTGGTGAATACTTTTAAGTTAAACGTAAAAGAATACATAGTTATATTATACTTGAATTATAACTTTTAACATTTGTATACTTTATAATTATTCGAATTAATTGTATCAATTACCTATCTCAATCCATGTTTAAACTCGGCCACTTCACGGCCACACTTTGCACCAGTCTAGAAAGAGAACGATAGCCTCTTTGTCCCATTCTCATATTTGTCGTCTCGCTCTTTAATACGGATAAGCAATAACCATGTCTCTCTTTGTTTACGTCCATGAAACGCTGTCGACGTAGTACATGCTAAAAAAACAGATTCATGGTAACCTTACAGGAGTTTTCTTTGTCTAATAAAACCACGATTCAGATATTATTTTTGTTACAAAATGTAATATAATTTCTATTTTTTATCAAAATTTTTCCTCGTCATGCGATTAAGCTAAGTTTAAAATATTGATTCATCAGAATTTATCTGACATTTTCGCGTTCCCTATGTGGCCTCGTAAATCGTAAATGGTGGGGGGACCGCGCCGCTCGCACACACCGTTGCACGGTTTCTATTTTGCGTTTCTCGTCTCGAATTCAGTTACTTTAGCGCGCTGAGTGAGTTCGCTTCTCATTCGCGCCAGCGTTTTATAATTATTTATAGTGTACATAGGTGTTTTGTAGAAAAAGACTATTTATACATAGTGTTAGTGAATTGTTACACAAGAACGAACTGTTGTGGTGTGTTTATGAACTGTGCTGACAGTGTTGTGAATTTTTGTACGAAGTGTAAAAATTACCTGGATTGTTGTGGATGTTGAATCCTGTTCATCTCGGCGAGGAAGAGGCTGTGATTTTGAGAATAGAAGATAAATAACACCTAAATAAAAAGACAAAACTATTTTTTTTGACGTTTTGATTGCGTGAATGTAGTCGCAAGTGATAATAATATCGACCAATTGCATTGACATAACGTAGTCTAGACCGAGCATACTCGAGAAGGACTCTCGGATTTGGTCGGGTTATAACATATTGCAACGCCATCTGCGTCTAAAACACCGCACATTGTGAAGTTGTCTCGGGCTACGGTAACAACTACTCGCGAAATGCTTTACGTGTCGTTTGTACTTTCGCTGAAAGTTGATGGAATAGTTGCAACAATATAATTTATTTAAGTTTTCATAACCGTTCGTGACGGTCATACTACCGGAACCGCGACATATACGTGTCGCTGATAAACGAACCCTGTAACAATTGACGCGGTGGTGAAGTGGTGGAGTCTACATGGTTTTGGTCAACGGCTAAGCCATGGCCACCGCCGAGATGAACTTGCCTGACAAGAAGCCTGAACACGAGTCGGGTTACTACGAAGGCAGCGACCAGGAGGGCAGTATGGAGTGCGGGTGCCCATCACCTGTTAGTTCTCGGAACTCGTCGCATTCAACGAAGCTGAAGCGCCGTCACAGCGCTCCTAAGCACAAAAAGGGCACGTGTAAAAAGGCAAGGATCGAGCCACCTCTGAATGGACATTGCAGTGTTAATAATAATGGACTTGTGGACAAGAGTGTAGAAATAGTGGAATGCTCAAGTGTGTCATCATCAGTGAAGGACTGTAAAAAGTATGAGGAACTTCCTCCGGTGCCTGGACCTAGTTACAAGCGGAGTAGCTCCGTGGAGCTGATTGGTGGGACTGTGCCTGCTCCAGCACGGGATTCTGTGGACTGGAATTTGGTGGATGCTAGTAAAATTAGGAAAAGATGTAAAGGTACGTTGATTATTTAAGCTGGTCATAGTATTATGGTATTAACTGTACAAATTATATTTAGTGCACTTTGCTTAATTGAATAATTAATTATTATTTAATTTCCAAGTGCCTATATTTAAGTTTTCTTGATGTATTATTGTGTATTATTCAGTTTTCCTATACTATTGGATAATTTTACCATTTATATTGTATAGACAGAGAAAACATAATGGCTTTTGTAGAAACCTCACCTACATACATACAGGGATTGAGGTTCCTTCATTGATGAAGGGATTTCTGGCCTGCTTATATACACCATGGTGGTTGAGGTTTTGTGTCAATGTTTCTTTCTTTAGCCAAGACATAATACCATTAGGATGAGATGGTATAATATCAGTTGGTATTTCATGTTACCACATGTAGTGTGTTGAGTCTATAAACATTAATTCCATAATAGACCCAAGGATTTTACAGTATAGATATAGAGGAAAAAAATTATTAATAAAGTATTTATTACTAAATAATTGTCTTTGGACCTTGGGTGTATTGTGAGAACATCATATTGTGATTGATAAGCAAGCAAATCTCTTAATTTAATAATAGTTATATCAAATGCATTCAATTAATTACCTAATTTTATGTTTTACTGCCAATCAAATATACTTTTTTCCCTTTTACATTAGTATTAATAACATTAATTATTAATACTTTTATATACTATATTGTATGTTTTTAATACTTAATATAGGTCATTGATAAAATATTACTTACACAAAGTTAAGACAATCATAAAAACTGAACCAAAATAAAACTCATTTGATCTACTAAAAAGCTTCCAATAAATTCTTGAATGAATCTTCACCAGAAGTAGGTTGTTGAATTTTGAGGGAATTATTTTCTGACTAGCTGATACCAGCGGCTTCACCCGCGTTGTATAAGTAGCTTAACCCTTTCACAGTGCCGCCAGTAGACACAATAGTAAAACAATGCATGTGTACCATATATAGTACACTGCACTGGGAACATGTTAAATGTTATTCTAAACCCTACAGTACCTATAATCCAAATTTCATCAAAATCCATTCAGTAGTTTTTGTGTGAAAGAGTAACAAATATCCATCCATCCTCACAAACTTGCAATTATAATAGTAGGTTAGTAGTAATTAGTAGGATATAAACACCATATTTATCTCTTACTGTAGACATGAATCTCCTCCAGTGATACTACTAAACTTCTTTACCCATAAAAATAATACTGACCAAACTGATTACTATAGGGTTCTATCACAAAGGTTCTCCTTTTATGTATTTAGAGATAATTCCTGTTTGGTAACAGTCCCTTAGTGTCCTGTTTAATACTTTTTGGATGAAAAAGGATGCAAACACCATGTATTCATACTTTGCCACCATACAGAATTGTATTATGTACTAGCTGACCCTTGCCCTTTAAACATATTTCATTACTGCTTCACTCCTATTAGTTACAGCGTGACACTATAGCATATGACACTCCCCGATAAATGGACTATTCAACACAGAAAGAATTTTTAAAATTGGTTTAGTATATCCAGAGATTACCCCATACAACGTCACAAATAACACACAAACTTTACCTCTTTATAATATTAGTATGGATAAATGTATCTTATGAAAGCAGTTTACAATGACATTCATTTATTTCTACTTGCAAAATTTAATGTTCCACTCTGTGACCTCACATTGTGAAAGTACCATTAAAAAATTTTGTGAAAGTTTTTTTTAGCAACAGAAATGTTCAAGCCAATATTATGCCTAGAATATTCTTTATCTTATTTTTTTAATCTTAGTTATTAGGCTTATTATGTAGCACTGATCTATAATTGCTGGACCTAAGGTTACCTAGTGTTTTAAAAGAAATGGTTAGTTTAATGTTGCAATCTTAATTAATTAATTAATCATGAAGCCATGTTTTTCTTGGCATGTTAGTCTGTACATGCTTACACATTATGGTCCATTTTATTATTAGATTATTGAGCCATAGATTTATGTTATTGTTATAAAAATTAGATCACTATATTTATTAATAAAACTAATGTACATTTACAGGTATATTTCCAATGATATACATTTATTAGTTCTAGTAATCAATTATGCAAAATCCCTTTTCCATGAGGTGACCTAGAAATAAAAATGTCAATTCACTAACTTGTCCTCTAGGTGTTGGCAGTTACAGTAGTCAACTATCAAGGCTATCAACCAACCACAACATAATGTCAAAAGAAGAAATATCAAAGCAAACTTCCTATAAACTTCCTCTTCATTAATATTGGAGACTCATCTCTGTAGTAGGAGGCTAAAGGACTGTAAAGTCACTTGATGTTTACCACTCATTTGTGGAGTGATAATAAACAATAATGCAATAACTAAATTACCAGCTTTTAACAGGTTCTGTCCCACCAGTACACAGAATAGTGAAACAATTTGTATGTATCCATTACTATCCATACTAATATTATAAATGGGAAAGTGTGTCTGTCTGTTTGTCTTCCTTTCACGGCAAAACGGAGCGACGAATTGACGTGATTTTTTAAGTGGAGATAGTTGAAGGGATTCAGAGTAACATAGGCTAGTTTTTTTTCTTCTGTGTCCAAGACAGGGGAACAGTGCTACCCCGAATTTAACCCGAGCGAAGCCGTTGGCAAAAGCTAGCTAGCTATGATAGATAGTGCAGGTACAGCAAAAGGGTCAATTATTTTTCTAATTCCTTATCTTGCTGTTGCATCACTGAAATTACATATGAAAAGAAAACATTGAAATTATGTTAATAAATGCATACTTAATGTTATAACCATGGGAATAATATTAATGGTTGTCATTATAACTAGTCCTTGGCATAAACCGCGATAAGTAACAGTTTGTTATCAATTTATTAGTGTCCAAGTCCAACAGACTATATTATTATATTTACTGTTTGAAGTACATAAGCTATTTCATAGTTAAATAGATGAAAATTGTTTGATTATTAAGATGTTTTATGATATTTAAATTATAACTAATATATTTGACACCTTTTTATAGGTAAATCATTAAAAAAATTAAGTTAAAAATGAATTGTTTTAGATTTTGTAAACTATGTACAAAAAATCTTGAGTAAGAGCAAACCTTTGATAACATCAACTGTAGAACAATGAGAAGTAAATAACTGCTTATAAATGTGTTCAAAATCATTTATTTTGCATGAAATGTAGATACAATAGTTGCTCGAGACACTCAAATACAAATAAATGCCTATAAAATAAATAATAACATACGAAGACAGTGTTTAAAGATATCATTTAATTTATGCAAGATAGTTGTCTATTTAAATATATTAAACTCTTTAAAGTCTAAAAAAAATTACAATTAAAACCGATGTATTTAAGTTTTATAGAGTTAAACTTAGAAATATGGGTTATTCTAAGTTAAGAAGTACTTTCGACGGCAAAGACAAAAAATATATATTTTTTTCAATAAACTTTATAAATAACTTATTTATTACTTAAAACTAAATGCTTCCTACGTGGTCACTAAAATTTATTGCAGAAATGTACGTAATTTAGTCACAATAAGCTCTAATATGTGAAAAATGTCTCTCCCCTGGTCTGTCCCATAACCGATTTTATTTGTAAATCAGTAATTATGAATGTATTAAAATTCAATAATTATTTTAAATTATTTAATTTTACAAGGACAGTAAACTTAGTAATAGTATCCTACAAGTAAAAGTGCTTTTATTCCAATTCTTTAAAAAAAATATGAACACCGAAATTTGTCCACCGTGTTTCGTGTCTCGTCCCCTGGTCTTTTGTTTTCGTTCAAAAATCAGTTCTGCTTTCCTAGTCTGCAGAAGTTGTGACCATGAATGCATAGTGTGTAACGTAAAGTTACCAGCAAGCGGCGCATAAGCAACTGCGCCGCCTTATTGCTGGCCATTTCGATCACGCCACTCGCTGGGTGCAGAAATGTTTAGTGAATGCAGTCTTTCCCCTGGTAAGTTTTCCATTGCCATTTTTTGTTAAAATACCAACATATACTTAAATATTTATTACAAATAGTGTATACATTGTTACGTTTGTGTGTGAATCACGTGCGTGAAATACTTTTACGGCTAATTTAGATTTCTATCGAAAATATATCTCCCCTGGCGTATTTCCCCTGGCTCTTTTGATGGCAGGGGAGATACTTAATATCCAGGGGAGATACATTTTTACGCGTTTCCATTAATACTTCTAGTTTTCTCTACGCCTTTACTTGGCGTTATGCTTATCATAGCTTTAAAATACAATATTAAGTTTTTTTTTACAGAAAATAATACCGACATAACGAAAAAATTGGGATCTACTAAAGATTTAGAGACTTTTTCAGGAATACTAAAGGTTCACCAAGTTACCGGTTGCGTATTGCCTAATATTGAAAAGTTTGAGCTGCTTCTGTGACTCTCGTCATTTTCAATTGGGTACTTTGGATTATCCACAAAAACATGCTAACATAAAAGGCATTATCTTGAATTAGGACAAAGTTGTCACCAACAAAACCAGCATAAATATGGAACGACGTGGCCCCCCAGGATTTCTTCAATGTACCGATCTGCAGTCAATCCCCTTACATGGCGGCCGGTTTCAATGAAAACCAAGTCGATTTTTTCTATCAAAAAAATACTAGCCCGCACCATGCAGGAGCCACCTCCATACGCAACAGCATTGTGCGTATCACTCTCCTGGCCTTCTATACACTCTTCTTCTTCTGTCACTACCATGCAGACATACTCTGTTTTCATCGGAGAAGAAAACAGAGCGCCACTGATCTTCCGTCCAATCGACGTGTTCTCTCGCAAAACGAATACGAGCTGCTCGATGCGCTGTAGTCTGTAGTCGATTTGGAACCTGTTGCTGGTCTTTTTGTTTGGAATCAGGGTTACCAGCTACCTTGAGTCTTCTACTCACAGTGCGAGAACTGACAGTTAGTCTACGCGTTTATCGGGGCTCCCGTTGGATTTGAACCCCGTCGAGTGAACAATTTCGCAGTGAAGTACTAACGATGAAAAGATCGTCTCTTTTTGAAGTGGATCCTTTTCTACCTGGACCTCTTCTTTGATCAAAGCCACCAGTCTCTTGGTACCTTTGGCTTGTTCTTACTCCATTGACTGGCTTATATTCAGAGTACGAGCCACTTGTCGTTTACTCATGCCTTGTTCCAACAGTGTAACTGCTTGAGCCGCTACTTCTGATCTTGTGTCCATTTCTGGGAAGTTTTATTGCTTGAATATTCTGGGGACGTGTACCTGTTGACATTTTACGGTCAACTAATAAAACTCATAGGTGTTGGTCGCCTTTAATATCCCCTGAAGTCGTAAGAGTATTTGAAAGAGTATTTTTAGTTTTTGTTTCTTTTTATTTAATTATTGCCTATTAATAGTAAAGTTATATAACTTTAAAACTTTCGTGTTTCATTATCACTTATTATTAATATCTACACGGGTATTAAAGTTATATACACCTATACTTAGGTAGTTTTGTTTTGATAGACAAGAAAAATAAATATTTTTTAAGTTTATAATGTTACTCAAAAGAAAATTTTTCTTTTTGTTATTGATTTTCATAGGAAACATTTAATTTTATAGACAAAAAAGATTGTAAACAAATGAAAAGCCTAATTATAAATAATTCATATTATAATAAATAAAGATGATACTTAAAAATAACCATGTTTATTATGATTATCTCTTCCCTGTTCATAAAGTATCCTCCCCTGTACACCTTGTCTCTCCCCTGTATGGTGTATTTCCCCTGGTCACTTATAAAACGTAATAAAACCAATAAATTGTCTGGCCACTTTGTAAACGTTTTAAACATAGCAGTTTACATTAAAAAAATGTATACTTAAGTAAAAATATATAAAAAAAACCCGTGCCGCCATTTCATACAACGAATTACCTCTTAACTTAGAATGACCCATATATCAAGCAATAGTGTGGCTGTATCTATGTCCTTTTGCTTGTTGTAATGTGCTTTTATGGAAATTATTATTGCAACACATCGTCTTCGACCTTTACCCGACTTTGACTTATAATCCCGTGCAATAAAACACATGTTCAAGTGATAATGATCGATTTGTTACTGTGCACACTTTGCCTTATCTTCAAAAGTAGTCTTTAACATCCAAATAAATTGTTACATTATTTTTATATAATATTACCCTACATCCTTTTTACACGATGTTTCGTAAACAAAACTTAAAGGAGAAAAGAAAATGGCTGTCACTAAATGCTCGCTCGATAGGTTTCTTCAAGAATTATCACTATACATTATTGTAGTAAACAATAAACATGCCACATAAACTATTCTCAGATATTTGCTACTATTTCAATTTTAAATCTATCAAAGCATAGTAATCAAGCAACATGAGTTAAAGTTTGTAAATCCCCGTGAAACACTTCACGTTTTTATCGACACGACCCTTTCCAAGAATTTCAATAGCTTTTTAAAAATATACTCTTGAAAATTAGCTCAAGGGTATTCAAAGTAAAAGAAATTCTTGGTAACCAATTAAACAAATATTCTCTAATTAGCTACATTTTAAGAAATATACTTAAATAAATCTCTCTTTTATTCAACCGATTCGTTTGGTTAGTTATAATGGTGAATATTCATATTTAACCATTAAACAGATTTCAGTTTCACCTTGAGGTGTGACCTTTGTGTAATATGAATTAGTAAATATTAGGTCGATGCACCATTGACTTTGCAGACTATTGTAATTTGTCTCTGTTAGTATAGCTGTTTTCTTATTATATTTACTTTAGTAAATGAAACATTTTGCTTGTTTAGTTCCCGTATTTTAACGCGTGTATTACGTAGAAATTGGCCAAGGAAGCATTATGGCAAACTAATCGCGGAAATCATCAAATATTTTGTCATTGGAACGGGCCTGTCTATGCAGTGGGCTATTTAAAGGATATGCCTAATGGGAAATCATTATTTAATTTTACCTATAATAATATGTTAATTACTTAAATGAACAGTCGTCGTTTTGTAAGGAACAATTTTATGAACCAAGTTTTGTTACTAACGGATCAACTATAAGTTGTGCTGTTAGGATAAAAAAGTTGGTCCGTTTATTTCCTAACGAATCAACTAAATAGTTGATCCGTTAGGAATAGAAATAGTTGATTAGTTTTAGTTGGTCGGATCGGAAAAAGTGTTGATGCACACCATATTTTTAAATTCAAAACACGTAGCTTCTTTTCGATATGCAATATTTTTAATACTGCCAATAGTCATGATGACACAGCAAGTAGTATGCTTATTAAGCTAAGCGTCAGGCTAAGGTCAGGTCAAAATAACTTCTGCCTTAGCGTGATTGGATCCTTATTGATCATATCCAATGAAGGTCAAAATTTATAAAGATAAATGTTTCTCAGTATTCTAGAATATACGATACATCTTTGCTTTATAGCTATTATTATTGTTGTTTAAAGCATTCTTCCTAACAATAGATATATATGTTTCCACTAAGAATTGTTAATCATGTTCTATATGATAACAAAAGGTTTACTGTGATTAAACAAAGATATTTTTGAAAAAAAAAATCTACGATACGCCCCATATGAGAGCGAATGGCACGTTTGTTGTAAATTGCTTAAAAAATATCTTAATTGTTTACTTAATTAATATTCGTATTCATTTTCGAAATGTAGACAACCGTAATCTTAGTTCGAGTTTATTAATTCCAAAAAGTTTTCGAATTCGCAAACTTTAAATTGGATTATCGGCACAGGTTCCATACAGTCATAATGACGTGTTACTAATCAAACAATGTAGGTCTCTTCAAGCGATGCAGGGATATTTCACCTACTAATACTGTCCCAACTACTCCCAACCAGTTGTGTCCGAAAGGGGTTTTTTGGCGAATTTTCCTCATTTGACAATAATATCTGTTTTGTACTAAACATGTATATAAAAAGTAGGTATGTTTTTCGTTCTCTATTACATATACAAGTTTAGGACAAGATGGCGTTGAAAAGAATATAATTATGTACAGTAATAGCACAATAATTTTAACACATGAATGTAAGTAATTAAAGCAGGTACCTACATATATAAACAGTTCGGTGTCAATGAACCATTGACTTTGTGTATTAAAAACATTGCCACTGCGGTTTGTTTATCGCCAATTCTTATGTAAATTGTTATCATAATATAAAATATTATTATATACGATAACAACTTATCGTTATATATGTGTATGTATAGTAAATATGTATATCAAATGTGAGGTTTGTATTTGTACCTCAGTGAATGTTGTGAAAATATTTGCCTTAAAACTATTTATGAAAGTTTGCCATTAGATACCAAAGTAGGAAGGGGTTTGAAAGGCCGCTAGCTTCCAAGGCAATTAAAAAAAAACAAACTTGTGTGCATTTGTTGCTAATGCCCAAATACAAACAATGCACTCAGATTGATGTAATGCGAAATTACGATCGGTTCTGTCACTAACTCTCGTTATACACATTAACTTCTACGTTGTACCAATTGCTTTGGATATGCGGTATTATTCGTTTAAAACTTACGACAAAGTGTTAACTTTAAAGCTGCAAACTCAGCTAGTTAAAAATTTAATAAATACATTATATCTAAACCAAAGTCATACGTAACAAAATGCACACAATTAAAAAGGATAAGTTTTTACCTGAACTCATAACTATACAATATCAAAAATACAAAAGCTTTCTCTAAGAACCTTGTATTTCGTCTATCATTGTTCAATTACCAAGAAAGTGGCAGTATATTGTTCTAAGTAAAGCGTTCAAGGAATCTTAGCAAGGTGGGCTTATGAATGAGGCCACCCAATTCCTTGTGCTCTCTTTCAGTAGATGTAAAATTTGTAACAAGAATTTGTCTAGTTATGCAAGTATGATATAATATTTTTTTGGACAAATTAGTGTCCCAGTGCAGGGACACTAGGCAGAGTCCTCTGTAGAAGGTGTCCGAACTATGCTGATATAGAACTGCGAACTCTACCTTAGCTTCTGGCTTTTTCGATACCTGAGTAACGACATGTTCCCTCGTCACTTGTGGAAGAACAGTTTCTTAAATTGTTATTCTTTAACCCCTTTACTCATAAACGCTCTTAAATTTTAGTCAATTGATTAGCTTAAATTCTTACGGTTTTGTTTGGCATAAGGTTGGTTTTACTAATAAAAACCTCGCTAAACAGTGATTAAATTTAAGAGACGTTTATGAGTAAGGGGGTAAGTGTTTTATATTGGAGAAAACATACTTTACACCCATCAATACTTTTTTGAGTAAAAGTTTAATTAGAAATAAACGCTTGGCTTGTTGTCGATAAAAGAATATTAATATTAATATTTTTGTTTCAGTTAATCTTAACGGCGCATCCAAAGTGGACATATCACATTTTGACTTGCTCAAAGTACTTGGCACTGGTGGTAAGTCTGAACTTTCTTTATATACTTTATTTTTAATAATACTCTACTTGATAGGTAAACCTACTTATAACACAGTCTAAATTTGAGCCAGTTTGCACGATCGACTGAATCTGAATGGTGTTTGTGACCTTTAAGTTTGTGATGTCCTCGCGACAAAATGCATGGTCCCTGGTGATAGAGATAAATAAGCACATCTGCCATTTCTTCGTTAAATATATTCCTAATAGCAGACCACAAATTTTCTAGCTATCCCTAAAGGGCTGTCCCAGCTGTAGAGATTACTATGATTATATCATATAGCTTAGTCATACTTGACATTAATTAATTGGTTTAATTACTGTAAGAATTCTGTTGATTAGCCGCTTCCTTTCTAGCATAGGAAAATGCATATAATTCAAAGTTGGAAGTGTACTAATCCCATAATTATATTATTTTCCATCTGTGCATAACAATATTTGCATTGGGCCTCCATCGAAGTTAAGAGCTTTGCGTAGCAGCCATGGGCTATAACTACAACGCCAATTTGTACAAGATTTTTTTAATTTTTCCCCAGATCCCCTGTCCGGCGACACAGGACTTAATATTTTTTTTAAGTATTAAACCCTGTGTTTGTATAAGTATATTACGATTATCGTAAAGGAAGGAAGTTCGCTTTCCGAATACTGTTTTGGCCACCAATCACAGTAAAACAGTACATTAACTTAATAATATAAGCTCCTAATAATGCCATAGTGACATTAAATTCTTCCATCACAATCAACTTCATAATAAAATGATAACTTATAGAACAGATGCAATATGAAACAATTAACCAATAACACCCGGTGAGTTGTAGGGTCATTGACATTGTATTATACCGGACAGGAGTCGCGTAGGAATGTAGGCTAGCGGTACATTGACGAATTTTTACTTACTTGCTCTGTTATACATTTTATAATATTCGAATTTGATTAGGATAACGTGAAAATGATAAATATGGCGATATATTTTTGGACATAATTTGGTATCGAACCTAATTTATTGACTTGATATTAACTAAAGCAAAGGACATGCAAAGGACAATCAAATTGAGGTTTTTCACATATAAAAGTGACGGCAGTCGTACATACAACAGGTTGTGGTATAAAAGCAGTCAGAGAATGTGCAAAATAGAATGTATTATGATTATTTTCTTTTGAAGATGTTCTCCGACCAGTTAATTTACCAATCAAATTGTTCCTGAGACTTAAAGTGTCGGTATTTGTATACTTTTATGTCCTAAAACGATCAAAATTATTGGCAATGGGTTCATCTGTTTGGTTAAAATTTGCCCTTGGACTCATAGGTCACCCTTGGTAGGTACTTTTGAAACGTCACACTCTTGATCCTGAATGACAGAAGTCACAGGGAATTGAGGATTTAACGACTATTATTAAGAGTAAGTAATACGTTGCGTAACGAGAATGATTTTAATTTTAAAATCTTCACAAAATATAATTTTCTTGTGCTACATAATGTTAATGTTTTCTTTTTAAAACGTCTTTTATTTAATTATTTCCTCTTTAATTCGCTTTGTTTTGGTAAACACTGAATGTCAATGACTTTTCATGATAAAATTGTTTTGAATTATTCTTGGTTTTGCTGTAAATGAATGAAGAATTGGTAGGTATAAGTTATCAGTTTTCAGTGATAATCATGATCATTACGTTTCATCGTGTCATTGACCTGTCTTTAGTCCTTACGAAAAGTGATAACCACCATAAAATTGTCCAAACGATGATGTGTGTATATAAAAAAAAGCAGCCTATTTTCATTTATTTTTTTGTCTTTATTTAGTTTGAAAATAAGACAAAATGATTAGAAGTGTTTATCACAGCCACATTCACAATATTCCTTCGTTTAAAAGTTGCAGATCATTATTGTTATATTCTTCCAATATAATAAAAACGAATTTGCACTAAAGCACCATCCATACAAAGATGTAGCTTTGCAAGTTTGTATGTAGGTACCCAATACCATAACTAATAAGCGATATTCCTGGTTATCAACCTCAGGCATCTTATGGCCGACATAGCGAACATGGTTAAGGAAGACATTAGCGATCATTAACTGCATTTATTTACCTTAATAAGTGGCCAAGTGCCAGTCGAACTCGCCCATGAAGGGTTCTGTAGCATTATGACGTATTATAAAAAAGTTTTAGTTTTAAGTATAGGGAATGCGTAACATTTTTTTTTGCTCTTTTTGTATATAAATCTTAATGCGGTTCATGGAATACATCTAATAAACAATTTTCAACAGTATAGTTTGGGAAATAGACTGCTACTATTTGCAGCTAGACTGTGACAAAGGGACGGACGGACAGACAGACAGACACGACGAATCTATAAGGGTTTCTCTTTTTTCCCAATTGGCTACGGAACCCTAAAAAGTAACAGTAGTAATAGAAAAAATGTCGAACAGGAAACATTCACCCTAGGGCGTCCAAGCCACTGAACACGGCGAGTGTATTATTAAATAACTGTAGAATTTAAACGCATGGATACTCTAGGAAATTAGAATGGTTTTTCTATATGGTTGTGGTTGAGGAAGGGTTTGCGGAAGAAGGGTTGACCGATGATAGTATTAGATACGATATCAAGTATCAAATTGTCGTACTGTGTGAGAATTGATTCCTTTTTGAAAGAGTTCTAAAAAGAGAGCTTCTCAATTAATCCTACTCAAAACACCTACCTCAGAGCTTAGAATTTCTTAACCAATTATCTATTTTTTTTTTTCTTTTGTGGTAACCATCTCTTTCTTCGCTTGACTATTAATCCTACTTTCTGGATCAGCCATCTTTATTTTCTTCGTCCACTTTGCCCTATTCTCGATCTCTCTGACAATGAGCTTTCACTCTTCCATGTCCTTAATCATTACATCTACCTTCTTTTAAGTCTTTCTCTGATACAAGTTTTTGCAAATAAAGAAATTATGAATTTCATACATCTTTGGCACATCTTCTGTCGGAATAGACAGTCGAAAGCACCAGTAACAATTGCATTAATGTCACTATCACCCCACACCCAAACAAAAATGCATTACTGACGTAACGAAAACTAAAATTTAATTAATACAATTTAAAGTGAATAACGTTTCACGTTTATATGACACGTGACCACGTATGTTATGGAGGTCACACAACTTGCATAATATAATAATATGTATATGTAACGACTAGTTCTGTTGTCTACGGTAACGTTTTCAATTAGTGAGAGTTTTATGTATGGTGTATGTACATTGCTCGTTTTGTTTCTAGCTATGTTTTGTTTTAATTGAAGTTGCAAGAATTGGTCTTTAAAGTTTTTTATAGGTTTCCTTTCTCTATAGTTTCATAGTAATAATGTATTGTATGGGTAATAATTTTATGGAAGATATGCTTAGTTTGCTACTAGATGGCGTTAGGTGATGTATATAAAGTATAAGTGTCCCTGCAATTATATTTTAAAGGGTTGTTTTTAAAAACATGTCTTTACAGTACTTAAGCCTTATAATCTCTTTAACTAGAATTATACCGCCATCTTTCCCACAACTGGAATTCCTCTCCGTCTCTTTTCCTCAGTCCATGTGGATTTGCAGTGCTGTGTATGGCACACAGTTGAGGTAGAAGAAAAGCTAAATTCTCTTGTAACCCGGATAGTCTTGAAAAATGGCGAGTTGGAGGAACCTCCCTCCTTTTCCCAGAATTCAGCTGTTCACATTCCCTCTAGGCAATGCATGAGACTTAAACACTCATTGACGGAGTCATTTATTAATAAAACTAAACATATACCTACCTACATTATTAACCGCACTATCAAGATAAAACTGATAGTTACATTGATAACCTTACATAATTACGTAAGAATAACGACAATGAACATTTCCGTATTGAATTAATATGTATCGAGATGTGGCAATGAGAATGTGTGTTTAATATTAAGCACGTACACACGTATTGCTTGGTAATGGAAAAAGTTTATAAAACGTAGAAATTACCCGTCTGATGGTAAGCGACGTGATTGTCTATGAAAATATTTTTGGGTACCATCTTTTGCTTTAATATCTGGACAGTATTCGCGCTTTCTAAATATATATATTTTTTATATTAAAAAGTAAAGTAAAATGTTATACAATTCTTCATCTATTATTATCATAACAGCCCTTTTATGTCACACTGCAGGGACGGGCCTCCATCCGTGACGGAGGGATACTTGGCCTACTACCTAATACCACGCTGACCAGACGGATTGGTACAGGGTTTAATTTCAAGTTTTCCTTCTTTTTATTTCGTAAAGATAATATTCACGGATAGTCCCTTAGACGGCTTTAAAGACACCCATGGGATGAGATGGGGTGGTGACATTATTCTTAGTCCGTCACCACACGAAGTATTCATCATCATATCAGCTAATTTACGTCCACTGCTAGACATATCCTCCAAATGTTTCCACTTGACGCGAAAGAATTCGCTGCTTTACAAGTTTAAACCTTACTGTCAAAAATAATCCTCACATATTCACACAACGCCATCTAGTCTTTGACTAAGCAGAACTTGTATAATGGGTTAGATTTCGGAAAGGTATTTTTTTTGTAAATACATACATGTTGCCTACATAAATGCATCCTACATTGAATTGTCCAGGAGCAAATGATTCCCACGTACACTCACATGGGCCGCTTAAAAGCTATAAACAATAATCTAGCCCGTGTATTAATAATAACCAAATTTTCCCTTCCCCACTGTTAAAGTCTCGACCCTGAAATGAGACATAAATAGGCTGTTTGTTGCTTAATTGTATCCAAGGTAACTTATAAAACGTGATCCCTACAGTATCGTTGGTCGAAGTCACGTGTTTATAACGAATTTCTTGAGCACATGTTAGGTTGCACGTTCTGGGATAAGGGCGAGGTTGTTTTGTAGACAAGTAAGCCTAACTTATTAAGAATGTGTAACTTAAAAAATACTGTTTATGGAAAGTATATGTTGGTTATTTTAATCAATAAATAATCTAGCCTGGTACATTACTGCTACGAACTCGTATTCGGTTCCTGTTCAATGTATATCTTTGTGTACGTGAACAGAAAACTTTGCATAGGTCTGGTTGTCATTTATGTATGTATTTTTTACGTCCTTACATACCACTAGCAAAGCGATGGAGACAAAATAACATCACTTCACACGGCTTCGTTCGTGCACAATGTCATTGAAAAGAATACCTGAATCATGTGTCATACTTATGAAATGTTTCCTTTACAAAATATCCAATTATCACTTAACCGACCATCAAAACATCGATAACATTATGATTTAAAGAACAGATGTACATTTTTAACCCGAATTATTTCCAAAAAAAAAAAAGCAATATGACATTCCCGGAATGTCGACCGATTAGTGTTGTGGTTTCAGCTGATAAGAATGCTTTGTCTGTCTGTGTGACTGTTACCATGAGTTACAGTGTTACTTAGTCCTTAGGGAACGATAACGGCTTTTATGGAATTTGATAATGCCATTTTTGTTTTATGTAACATGATACGTAATGTATGTAAAATGACTCACCTGACCCTATTTTTTATCTAAATTCAAGTTACTACTACTAATTTATGTTAAATTTTCCTATCAGCCAATTGATGTCCACTACTGGACATAGCCTCCTCCAAATATCGCTCTCGTCCATCGGTTTTCCGGCGTCCTAACTAGGTCGTAAGGCCACGGTCTTTTTATTTATTTATAGTTTATTTTCGAGTGTAACTAATTTAAATACTCTCCAACTTTTTACTAATCTTTTTTAAGTTTTTTTCTATCATGGTGTAACTATATCTTAAAAACACACTACCCGTAAATATTAAAAATGTTTTGTCTTTTTCTCTCCTTCTTTTCTCTTGTGCGTTTGCATGTTTAAAGGAAACTAAAAACGTGTGTAGGTATGCCATTCTTCGACCACACGTAGTAAAACCTAGCTTATTAAATCTATAATGCATAGCATACATTATAAACTGTTGACGTAAATCAAACGGTTACATAATACAATATGCATCAATGAATTAATCGTATACTTTACAATACTTGCAATAAGTTGACCGGCATAAAGTGGTGCGGGATGGCTTCGTAGATGTCATTTTTGGAACTACATGACGAACAGCGAGTGTTTTATTAACCTCTTGATCGCCACTGTCATCTAAAGAAACTAAAACCTAATGATAACTGACCCTGTAAACGCCAACAACGCCTATTAATATGTGACAAAATAACAATTAAATAATTACTTTTGAATGTTTATTTTTATACCTAAACAATTTTAAAAAAATGTCTAGGCGTGTCTAGGCCTTAGGATCAAAGTTTTTCGTTATTGTCGTATACCAAATGGCGAACCATTTATCTGAATATTAACTTTAGGCCGGCCAAATAAGATGCACTTTTAATAGACTTGTATAAGTATTTACTTCATCATCATAACAGCCCATTAATGTCCCACTGCAGGGCGGGCCTCCTCCTGTGACGGAGGGATACTTGGCCTACTAATACCACGCTGGCCAAACGGTTTGGTATAGGGTTTAATTTCAAGTTTTCCTTCTTTTTATTTCGTTAAGATAATATTCACGAATAGTCCCATAGTCGGTTTTTACGACACCCATGGGATGAGATAGGGTGGTGACATATTGTATTCTTACTCCGTCACCACACGGAGAGTATTTACCTAAACACGCAATACTTTTGTTGTTAAATATACGTAAACGATTAGTTTTGTAATCATTGATGACGTTGTTGTGATTCATGTATTATCACGATTTCTGTATCATATGTCGTATTTGTGTACGTCAAGGAAAATGTGAAAACGTCTAATTATGGTTTTTACATATCAATGTGTTATGTTGTTGATTAGGTTTATTTTGTTGTGTGTTTAATATAATATGAACTAAGAGTACATGATGTTATACGGTAGATTTTTTTAATAAAAATGGAAAGTCTGAGACCTGTTTGTATTGCGTCGTATCTAAAGGACAAACGTGCTAGGATGTTCATTCCTGCAGTGAGATGTGTCAATGGCATATCCTGAACCTATCTGAACCTCAAAGCAGACAGTAGGTATACTGACTGCAGTCTGACCGTGCGATCACTAGCAGAAAAGACGCATTCTGCATTAGGCATGTGTGCACCCTTATCGACCGCTAACCCCTTGCTTTGATCAGCTATGATTAATTTTACTTTGTCATCACACCACAAAAGTAAAAAGGCGTAACTACAGAGCTATTAGGCCTTAACAGCTCGAGTCCCACATCTAAGCACTTGAAATTTTTATAGCAACGAGTTCTTCTGGATAGTAAAGACAATTCCGTATGTAAAGTTTTTTTTTGGTATTTTTTTTCTTTATATTTTTTTTATAAACTACTAATTTGAGTATTTTTGGTTTCCTCCCTATAATTTATTTTAAATAAATATTTAAGGTTTTACTTGTGATGACGTCATACATACGTACCGCTGTATTACTTGAGCCATGAAGGCAGAGACAAAATTCCTGGACTGGACACAATATGACGTCATTTAGAGATCAAATGAAAGACAAAGTAATTCCTTTTTATTGCAAAAATGAACACAATCATGTGGTTTTTTGCGCTAAAAATATGATTTTATTCCTTACCAATCTTAAATATCGAAATGGTTTTGGAATCGACATAGGTAAACTTTTAACTTTACATACCGAATAGTGGCGCTTACCGTCTTTCACATATACAAAAAAAAAATTATAATGAAAAGATCAAATCTTGACACAGCTGTAACACTTAATGTTAATACAAATTCGGCGAATGTTATATATTATTATGCTTTTTGTGTTTATATCTTTATATCGTCTAGACTTTACAAGTATTAACCTCGACTTGCCGTGCAGGTGTAACTGAGACTCATTTTAACTTTTTATTACTTTTTCATGTTGTTACTTATTAGTTCGTTTGATTAGAAGTTGAGACTCTTGCCTCTAACAATACTGGAATAAAACTGTGTTGGTAGTTTTTAGACTACGATATCTAGACAACAAAATATTTATATTTTATTACTACGTGATGCCCGCGGCTTCACGTTTAGGTAGCCGTATAGGTTTGTGACGTTGTAGGGGGTAATCTCTGGATCTACTGAACCGACTTTAAAAAATCTTTCTGTGTTAAATAGTCTATTTATCTGGGAGTGTCTTGGGCTATATACTCGTAGTATCACGGTATGACTAATAGGAGTGGAGCAGTAATGAAATATGTTTAAAAAAGGGACGCGTTTTTTTCGCCGCCCAACGAAGTGGGCACGGGTCAGCTAGTTACAAATAAAGGTCTAATAGGAAAGTACTGTATGACATATTAAAGTATAAAGTAGCTTTTGAGATTTGTAGTCCTCCACTTATTCAAATTATCTACTTTTAAACTAACCAAATGTTGTACCTTCCAATACTAAAATTTTGTAAGTATAATTGGGGTCAAATATCAATACGAATTCAAATGAAAGCGACAATACACGTTTAACAGAAAAAAAAATGGGTATGATTTAAGCTGTCACCAATTTAATTCATTTTGTGTTTCTTAAATAATTGGGTTTGCCCTCAAAATAGTAGATTTGTCACCAAAATGTAGTCACCAAACAATATAAAATCAATTCCACAATAAATTACCGAAAATCATGGAGATATGGGGTCAAGTACCAAATAAATGGTTTTGTATGTGTTAGAATAGGTTTGTCCTAATAGCATTTAAGCAAACTAATTTAAAGAGATCACCAATAAATCATATATTATATCACTAGAAAATTTCACGAAGGTCTAAAAATGTAGGGTGGTCGTCATCATCCTTTCAACCAAAAGAGTCTACTACTTAACTGGCCATGTGCCTCCCCCAAGGGTCTTAATTTCCACAGGTAGTATAAATATATTTAAATTAAATTTCTAGCTGAATAGTAAATGAAACACTTAATTAAAGTCAAAATAATCAATATTTATTGTCGTATGATCGTACCTACAACCAACCTACAACCCATTCGTTGAGGCCCGAAAGCGCGCCAATTTGTCTCCCTTCCCTTCCTCTTCCCTTTGAACATATTTTCATTAAAATTATAAACTGATGTATTAAATTGGTAACGAATACATTATTTTAATACCTGAACGAAATAAAATGTAACTAATGTATTGGTGACAAAATAACAAATAAAAAGGAGTCGCAGTCAGGGATCGATTAATCGATATATTTGGTGACAGATCTACCATTTTGAGCACCAAGCTATTATTTAAGTAATAAAACTATTATTATAAGAACGAAGTTTATATTCATGTAATGCACTACAATTTTATTGGTAATCCATCACATATTTTACACATTATATTAACAATAATTTGGTAATTCACATGGGAACACTCTTTGTTTATCTGAGAACGAAAATATTTCGTGGCGATAGATCTATTTATTAGGTGATACAACTTGATGACAAATATAAATTTTGGTGACAAAAAATATAGTTCCCAAAAAAAATCTATTTATATAAATCGTATAAAACAGTCATTAAACTAACTCTGGGACATTGAGACAATGCCCCCCTATACAGACATTTCGCACCCCAAGCGGGTTCATAATAAAACGCCTCCCTGCGTTCAAGGGTAAGATCCAATAGGATTATATTTAATATTACATTTACTGTAAAATATTTATCTTCAATGACATTGAAAGAGAAATTTTAATATTTAGGTATCTTTCTTTTTCACACAACGCCATCTAGTTACAAACTAACTGATAGTTTGGAACTAAAACTACTCGACGCTCAAAGGGGTAGTACAATTTGGATATAATAATAATTTAGTGTAAAGGTAAAGGTAGCTTCCATTATGCATTAACACCTATGCTTCTTTTCATCCTGATAATATCTAGTTAATTGTAATAAAACGTTTGGAAAAGTTTGATATTTATTGACATTTTTTTACGTTATGATTACTAACTTAAAATTTAAAAGCAATAATTATTACTAAACACAATACAATAAATAAACGTAATAATATCAAATTAATTAGTTCACAATCAAAGTTACAAAATAAGTGAAATTGAACGGTTGTGGGTACCAGGCGTCCATGTTTGTCGTAGAGGCCGTCCCAGGACGTCGTCCGCTGTCGGGTCGTCGACCCCCGAAACTGGCGCGTAGCGGTGCCCGGTCGTTACCCGCCCGGCGCCCGACCTTATACGTACGACTCTTGCGACCTATGCTTACCTGGTACTTGTGGAAATGTTTCTACGCATTTTCTTTTACTTTTTTTATATAATGATTTTGATTATTTTTAGTAATGTTCTTAGAAAAGTAACAGTAGTCTTTGCATACCTCCTTGGCAATAAGGCGTGGGTTTATGTATGAATAATTATATCAATTTCTTATCTTTGTAATATCTATTTTATGAAATTTTGGATTTTTAGAAGACTCACAGATATACGATAGGTATATTGGGAATCGTTTATTAAGCTTCATTAAACAGAAAACTTGTAATCCACAAATGATTTTTCTGAGCCTAGAGGTTTTTTTTCTGTAAAATGTTTTAAAAAGTCGCCATTACACTTGGCATGATTACATATTACATGTAAATAAGGGAAAATTTTCGTATGAAAGATTTTCGTTAAATTATTCAAGATTATACTTGTGAATTATTATTTGACCTTGATGTCAAACACCTATCGTTACTCGCAACGATCTGATTACACCCGAACTGGGGGCTATTAACCTCATAACACATTTCATTCAACTATTAACTATACATTAATGAAATCAGTACATCGTTTGTAAATAAATCTAGAAGGATTTATATTTGTTTCTGTGATCTACAACTCATTATCCTGAGATTTTATAGCTTCGTAACCCTTAAATTGATGTTAGCCTTCTAATAAAGAAAAAAATAAATAAAGTGATGTTTGTTGAAGTCAAACAATCCTAGTCCTAGTGATATTATAAACGCGAAAACGTTTGTGCTTGTGAATGTTTGGGCTCTTTCACGTGAAATCTACTGTATGGTTTTTTATGTAACTTTACAATAATATAGCTTAAACATCATAATAATTTTTAGGCTACAATTTATAAAAATATTGTATTTACAATTTAAACTACTCATAATTCTTCGTGTGGTGACGGAGTAAGAATACAATATGTCATCACCCCATCTCATCCCATGGGTGTCGTAAAAACCGACTAAGGGGCTGTCCGTGCATATTATCTTTACAAAATAAAAAAATGGAAAATTTGAATTTAAACCCTATACCAATCCGTCTGGCCAGCGTGGTATTAGTAGTAAGGTATCCCTTCGTCACCGGAGGAGGCTCGTCCCTGTGGGACTTTAATGGGCTGTTATGATACTCGAAACACTAATCTTGCGCAGACGAAGTAGTGGTTGCCAGATAGTTATACATACACAATGAGTTCACTACATGTTAACTTTTCCCATCGTGAAAGCATAATATTTATCGAACCTTTTTGAAAAAAAAAATGAGTTGAAACTTTCTCAATATCCATACTGGGGGCGTAGATCATTGACATCGGTGTCAGCCCGCCCATATGTGAGATAAGAGTTACCCCAAGCGGCGCTACCAATATATTTGTTTTGACTTGTTGCTTTGACTCTGCATTAACTCCTTATCTAGGCGTTTTGTTCTATGTAGGTATACTCACTCGCTTATGTTTAAATGGTTTTTAAAGTAATATTGTCAATTACTGTGTAGTTTTAAATGTTTTGAACGTCTTTATTTTGTAAGTTTTACTGGCTGTAAGTTTTTTTAGGAAACGACTTTTGATACTACAAGCAGTTAGTATTCCTAACTTGACAAGAAAATGCCATAGAACGATTTATGACGATTTATTAGCTAACTCGTTGTGGACTTTTCGTAGTTCTAGTAGTTCTATTTATGTAGGATAGAACTGTAAATTTGTGATTGCAAGACTCAAACATTTTCCTCTTAGCCTCTGCGTTGTTGTTTTTTAACAATTCTTAGTATTGCAGTTTCATCCTCAAAAAGTAATTTGCCAAGCATACGTGCCAAACATACGTATTTTAGTATTGTTTTTATTTCAATGATATTTCATAATAAATAGCAACGCTTGATCATACTTTGTTGGCTAAATCCTTTGTTTGCTGACGAAATTGTTATCTATAATAAAAATATGTATATTACTGTATACCGATATGGTAAAAACATCCATTATAATTTCCGTTTATGTTCTTTCTTGTGCAATTCTTAATATTGTTATTTACTCTATTAAAATCACTTCTTTAGTTTTGTTGAAAACATCTCTTAAGGATAATCCACTTTGTCACAAACTTACTTACTTTTTTTTCGTAAGATGTATTCTAACGAAAAAAAAATTATATCCGGCTCAAGACGAACATTTTGTTTAGATTGCACAATCAAATCAGGACTTGAATCCGCTACCTGCACAAAGGCAGCCTTCACATTACATTTATATCGACCACGTGTTGGTCGATTATGCAAAATAATTTCTAGCGAAGAGCCTAAACAGACTGTCAAATTATTTATTATTTTTATACCTGGCAACTGGCAGATAGATCTATGGAATGCTGAAATATGAATATCGTTAAACTTTCACGCAATTTTCGAAAGGCAATTACGTTAAATACATTGTGAATATTAAGCAATGTGTTATGCTAAACAGATGAAATGGCAGGATACACGCGAGCATTTATATTGAGGGGTGAAATTAGGAATTTAAAGATGCTTTTTAAAACGGAATTCCAGAGGATTGTCTTGGTGTCTTTGCAGAGTAACTGCTTTGGTAGCGTTTGAGTTCTACGCAGGTCTATAATTGTTTGTCCAATAGCCGAATGATTAGCTTTTGAGTCCCTTAAATTAATATTTTTAAAAGTATACACGATAAAAGGCATTAGTCCTAGACTGCTAAAACATTTCTATAAAAAGCAGGGTTTGTAAATTAATGTTATAATTTACAATGACGTAATTATGTTGGCTGTCCCAAGAGTAGTCATACACGGACAGGAACAGCTTTCAAACAAAATCTGATAAAATATATCTACTTAAAAATTTCGCAATAAAGCCATGTGCTTCATGCAAAAATCGTTCATATTCACACATCCGCTCGATTGCGTGTCTGGGTAGGGAATACACGCAACGGGCACTGAGCTGAATCGAGCCACCACCTGTGCGCAAGCTTACCCATTGTATCTTGACCTACCGCATTTTGTAACCATAGTGTCATGCATGCTACCATTTAAAAACAGATTTTTAAACGATAATTCGAATTATGAATTATCGAGTTATGAATTCGAATTATAAATTTAAAAATCGTTCGTATTTCGTTCCTAATTTTAAAAAATGACATTTCTGTTTTATTGTTTTAGGCAACTTTAAAAGTTCTTGTTATGCCAACAGTTCAACATTTAATTTGTAGTATCTTTCTTAAGAGCTGAGCTAGTAATTTGTCAATGTGTAGCCCCGGTAGCAAAGATTAATGGTGTTCCAAATAAGCTTCATTAAATAAGATTGACTGTTTTGTTGAAAATTGCTATGACTAATAGTCTATTAAGTATAAATCTTTCCTAAAGTATTTTACACTTAAATTTATGTGTTAATTAGATAAACCAGTTATATTTGTTTATTTCGTAATTAATACGGAAGATTATTTTTTACCGAAACATAAGTTTCTGACTAACGAAAAATCCTGAACCTATATTTTCTTCCAATAAATCTTTAAAATCGCTATGAATATTGACTGTGGATGTCTCATATAAAGAAAAAAAAACATAGAATCCATAAGTTAAAGTCACGTAGGCCTGTTTCCAATGGCCGCGTACACCCGTAGCCAGGTGGCATATTTTTTTAATCTTTAAGCAGATGTTCACCTTTTGGGGCCGTTTACCTTAGACTACGCGAACGGTTTCTGAACATTTTATAATTAAAATATTTGTACTTATTTTAAAGTCTAAGGTCAGAGTATCGATGTCTGGGTCTCGGGAGTCGTTTGTGTTTTAATGAACTTTAACTTTTGAGGTTGTTTTTAAGTGTGAATGTCTTTGACGAATGTAAGAAGCTCATAGCAGAATGCGGTAATTGTTTCCTTGGGAGTCATCATGTAAATTTAATATTGATTTTTCAACAATAATAAAGTTTTTGAGTCAAAAATTGTGACATCATATTCGTAAATAGTCCATGTATCGTCTTCATTCATCTTAACAGAAAAATAACCGTTCAGATTTCTTATACAAATAAAAATATATATTTCCACCTTATCGTAACAAGTAGGTGCGTCATTTATATAATTATACTTATTAATATTATATAGCTGTCTCCAAGTAGATTTCATTGTTCTGTTTTTTTTCAACGTTATACGGTTCAATAACCCTCTGCTAATAACACGAAATTTGCATTTTATCAAACGTATTAGTTCGCCTGTATTACACAAGCTTGATTAACCAATTCGTTTCAATTTTGGTAAAGCGTTTGACTCTGTTGAATTTTATTATGGTGTAAATGTTGTTGAAGTATAGATTTGTTTTAAGGGTCCTTAAAGGAGGAATACTGGGGGTTGTCTTGTCGCTTTCCACTATAATAAAGTGTTTAGAGAATATAAATTTTGTAAGATGATTATCTAGAGTTGGCCATAGATATTTAGATTTAGCTGTATCAATCTTTGTTTTACATCTGTTGATTCACATTGTACATGATTGTTGGTCTAATTGCTGATACATATAGCCTTATCAAATATTACTTAATTTATTATGAATCTAGATAGATACTCTTGTCTGTTTGGTATATTTACCTACAGACCTAAATTATCAGTCCTATTTTTGTCATATTTAATTTGTTTTATTTCTATTAGAATACTTCTTTATCTTCTAATTTTAGTGTAGGTATATATTTATATGTTATGTATACAAATAACTTATAATATCGCTCATTATTGCTTTTGTTTAGTTTCCTCTATTTCGGGTGTAGTGTTACAAAGTGTTCATATTTATTATCTTATCTCGACCTCTTAGTTCAAGGTCAATTGGTGTCAACGATGATAGTATGCTCTTGCTAATCAAGATAACCGTTACTTATATGCTTATACATATTTACAGTTTTATTATAATGTTGTATTTATTATGCATATTATACTAATGTGACTGTGTTTATGATAGTGTTTTGATTTATAACTTTGATTTTTACACAGCGCCATCTAGCCCTACATGAGCAAAGTTACTACTCCTAGTATTAGAAGACTAGTACTATTAGTACTCAACGAGTGATACTGCTTTTTGCAAGTGAGAGAGAGAGAGAGATTTAAAAGAAATATTTACACTAAATCAAATAACTATTATGCACACAAATATTTGGTTTGTGTGGGAATTGGAACCGCAAACTCCGGCGTGGTAGACTGATATAATACCCAGTACGTCATCTGGTCGTTATCATTATTGACATATAGGTTGATATTATGCACGTCATTAGGTATTTATATTTAAACATAATGCATTCAAAAAACCATATGGCTTTAGAAATAGAACCTAGATCGTTATTTTATCCTTGGTCTCTAAAAATATTTACTGGAGTACTCGATCAAATAGTGTTTTGTTAAAAATTTGGTTACATTAAACCAATATTTTTCAGACGTACCAAATGCTAGTAAGTGCATTGAGTAAACGAAATGTAAACATATCACTTTGATTCTATCTCATTCACACAGAATCAATATCAGAATCAGCTGATGATACTATTATCTTTTCATTCTGTTACGAGATTAAACAAAAATGTTGAACTATTATTA
Organism: Schrankia costaestrigalis; assembly: GCA_905475405.1. Taxonomy (NCBI): domain Eukaryota; kingdom Metazoa; phylum Arthropoda; class Insecta; order Lepidoptera; family Erebidae; genus Schrankia; species Schrankia costaestrigalis. The sequence goes on from FR997852.1 coordinate 2,767,188, forward strand.
TTCGTAGAGAATCAATGAACCATTTCATTTCGTATTAAAACGATTTACCTGGGTCTCTGAACTCGAACGAGTAACGTTATGTACGGTGCCTGGATTTGTTACAAAAATGATACATTATTTAATATTTTTGTTATGAAATAATAGTTATTTAGATATAGCCTAAATATTTTTATTCATTTTGTTTACAAAGTAACATACATAAACTTCAAAAGATACAATGTCTGCCTGTTCTGAACCACCACTTTCACATATATGACTAAAGAAGAGTTCTACGAAGAATGAAACCGATAAACAACAGATAACAGGATACGCCCTCAAATATAATATTGTTAACTTTATTACACCATAATGATTAATAATGGCAAATGTCATAATTCACTCCAGTTAGAATTTTAACTTCTTGTTGAAATAATTGCTCTTTCTGTTAGTCCAGTTCAGTTCATTTATTTCTCAATGTTATGTTACAAAATAACAACTTATTGATGTCACTTTAAATCTACTTAATCTATGTTTACATAATAAAAGTTTTTCAAACTTTACCACCGCTTCCAAGGCGCTAGTAGAGAAGAAGCGGCGTAACAAACTCTATAGCTGCATTTTTAAGACGTCTATTATTTTACAATACCTTTTGTTAGTTCTTACAATACCTTTGGTGGTGGTTGTTTTGCATTTGAATTTGTAACCACCAAGATTATTATCCTTATTTCTTGATTCCTGTTTTATTTCCTTGATAAAACACTTGCAAAAGAAAAGAAATGTCATAACCCAAGACGACATAATCAATAACGTTTACACATAATCTGTCTTTAATCATATAATTAAAAATCAAACCCTACTTATAGGAAAAAATCAATGTCAAAAAATTTCAAGCGTGAATTACACGCCTCATAGAACAAACGATTACTAATACCTTATTAATTTTCCCTGTGACAATGAAATTTCAAGAGCAAATACTTTGTTACCGAACAAAGACTTTTATCGATATCTCGAGACTCCCTTTTAAGTTCGACGAATTATATAATAATATCAAAAAGTTCCATTAAGGTACCTTATGTATCCACAAGATAGCTTACAATATTTGATTGCAGGTCACTTGGTTTAGTAATTGCTTCCCCAACGTTCGATTTATTAAAACCAAAACGTCCATGTTTTTATGTTGTTATTTATACGGATTTATCTTTCATTGTTTATGTGGTGACGGATTAGCAACGCTACCTCTTGTATTCCCATATTATTTCGAGGGTGGCCATGATGTCAAGTAAATAATGAATACTCGGGCTAGCGTGGTATTTGTAAGGCAAGCTTCCTTTCATTCTGCCTTTTTCTGCAGTGAAACGATGATTCAAATTTTCTAATAAACCAGTTTCTTTATTTGACAATAAGACCTAATCTTAGCGTTCCATGAATTCTCCGTGCGGTCCATCGCGTGAAAGAGGACGGAACACTTGCATAACAGCTTCTAGAACTGACGACCTAGATGTAATGACAATGTGCTTAAAAGGGTGTTTTTTAAGAAAATTTACTGTGGCACACGGGCTAAGAATAAAATACACAATATCATTATTTTATCCAAATGTTTTCAATACTCAGAGCAACGATGTGTCCGACACCAGTACATTTCAACATATATTTGCCTCTCCCATTTTCCAGTAAATCCCATGTTTATACATATACTTACGCACTTTGTACGTTACCACGATCTTGACCTCATCATAAAGTCTGAACGAAATCTATTAATAAATTTACTTTGAAAACAAAATCGTCATAAATGCCGTTTTTAGTGTATATCTTAGACACGCCTCTATGTAAGTTCAACGCACTTTAAGGACGTCTACGATAAAGTTGATTTAATGTTATAATATCTATTGTATCATTATTATATTTTATTTTTTTATTTTAACAGTATAATATTAGGTAAATAAAAAGAAAATATACACTAGCTAGGCACGTGGCCCCACTTGAAATAACGATGGCCCTTTGAAAGTTATGTTTTCCTGTATCTCAACTTATTTTATGGACATTCGACCTCTATTATATTCATTGATAAAAGAATTTTGAAATTATTCTCTCTCGGAAACTATTACATGATTAAAAGAAGTTTCTATTTTTGCAAAAGGTCAGACGTGACTTTCATTTTGAATATCTTAAGTACATTTTTTTTTTAATGCCAAATTCCTAAACTGAGAATTATATGAACATGACAAAAATGTTTGTGAATACATAATATCATTTGTAACCTAGTCCGATTGTTATTGGACTTACTCGGTGATAATAATTTAGCTTTACTCTTATTGTCCTCTCCTACTGGATGTAGTATCCCAGGAATGAGATTGCTATACGCTATTGGTAGACAGTATGACCAGAAAGACTACAATATTATTATTGTCTCTTTCTATTCACTTGAAGGTATCATAATATACGATAAAATTAAAACCATTTTCTATATCAAATTATGAAGTCACTTTTATACAATATAATAGATAACCACTCATAAATTAATTTGTTTGGTGGCAACACGAAATATCTCACTGTCTGCCTCTAAGTAGGGCGTCATTTGTTTATTTGTTTTGTTACTATTTCCAGGAGTTTGTGTGTAAAAATTGACAGAACGGTAACAGAAATAGAACGTTACGTTATAGGTACAAATAGACCTTTTGCAATTAGCAAGATGTCGGGCAATGATGGTTTTAGGAATAGTAAGTATCTTCTTAGACAATACTAGCTGATGCGTGCCCACTTCGTTGGGCGGCGAAAAGAACGCGTCTCTTTTTTAAACATATTTCATTACTGCGCCACTCCTTTTAGTCATAGCGTGATACTATATAGCCTATGACACTCCCCGATAAATGGACTATTTAACACAGAAAGAATTTTTAAATTCGGATCATTAGATCTAGAGATTCACACACTACGTCACAAACACACTTTACCTCTTTATAATATTAGTATAGAAATAAGATATCTGTGTTTTAAGAATAAAAAATTGTGACCTATTGTTCTGTAGGTGTCGATAAAAGGGGCTAATATAAATCAAATACATTCGGTTGTTTTAGGTTTAGGATAAATTCAACAAGCTGTCAATCAATCTTCAGACCAAATTTTCTGATACTTTTCTTTATTAATTTATCTTTATCTCCAGAGTCAGCTACAATGATAGGAGCATATTATTATCTAAAGCAATAATCTATAGGTTTTTATGCTTTATTCTCTTCGTCAACTAATCTTATGTCTTTTAACCCGAAAAAAAGAAATAATTGACAGCGATCAAAGCTAAAAAAAAAGAAATAATTGTCATAATTATCACTTTTAAAGTGAAATTATTATGTAACTATATAGAGATAAACAACATAAAACTGTAATGGTTTTGTCATTTTAATTCTTTGTTCTTGTTTATATTCTTATATTAATATCTACCTTTTTAGTACAGCACAGAATAACACGTATTTATGTATAACAACAAATTTTGATTACCTTGCTCGTCTACTAAAAGTACTGTTTTAACTGGTCATTGGCGTAATCATGATGAACAACCTCTTTTGTGCTAAAAACAAAACGACATTCAGATTTATATATTTAGAACAGCTTATGTTTACTTGATATTTTCATTGGGGGCATCGACCGGTCTAGGTCGTGTGATGCATTCAGATCTGGAATGTGTGAAACGCCATCGATTTTGATCCTTAGTTTGTGCGGTGACGGATTTAGGATACTAGGACTTAAGATATGTCACCACCACTTCTTTAATTTATTTCCCCTTCTTTTCATCATCATCGTATGAATAATTTATAAATAAAAACTTTCTTAAGCAGCCCAGTGTTTACAATATAATTTATAATTTACAATATAACATCTGTCTACGGATGTCCACTGCTGAATAGTGCTGAACATAGGTCTTCTCCCAACATTTCTTTTGCTTACATCTAATTGTGCTCTATTATTGAAAGAATTAAATCTGTATAGTGGGACATTTATGGGTTAATATGAGAATATAAAATAACATATACAAAAAAAAGAGATGTACAGAACTTTTAAGGTCGGATAAGGTCTGTTTTTAATTTTGATTGAACTCATCAAAATTAAATATATCAGTTTCTATCTTAATTACTTCATTTTTATTTACAAAAGATAACATTTATTGATAAAGATTGAATGAAATCCAACGTTTTAAAAAAATACAATCTATTTAATTTCCCTACTTCGAGATCCGTAATGTTTAACACTTTAACGCCAAGGTACCGATACATGCGCGTATAGTGTGACCACAGGAGCTGTGCACCCCCTGCGGTATGTGCGGCGAGGTGGGGGACGAAGAAAAAATAGATGTCCGTTATGGTAGCGTACACGTGATAGTTCTGATAGAAAGGGAACTTTTCTTTTGATAAATTCTTTATGTAAAAATAATACGTGAAATTCTGACTGATTTAGTGTAGGTAAATGCTTTATGCGAATTCACAGTGGAATATGTCAAAAATCCATGTTAATTTATGTTCATAGTACTGGTACAGATAATATGCTCACAAGTGATTTGAATATCTCGAGAACTACAAAACATAGGTACAGTAATTCTGTTAATACAGTAGAAATATAACCCTGAAATAACGCCTGTGTAACACTTTATTTCAATACAAAATTCAATATTATCGGAGATATTAACGGTTCTTAGGGGCCGGGCTGGAGTTATTTCATTGTGCTATAATATTAAAACTACAACAACTATTATTTTTTAAATAAATATAGGTACAGTCTGTCTCTAAAAATTAGGGCGCCACTGTGCTACATGTAGCAACCCTATTTAGTCTGACAAAATAGTTTTCAAAACAATTATGTTCAAATAACACACTACACTATTAGAGCACTTATAATACTAGGGCATTTCTTGTAGGTAAGCCTATTGCATTTAAAGTTTTGCGTAGAACTTCAAGACTACAATTAAAATCCATCTCAGTTCTAGCTATCATCTGCAATTTTCTGAGGGTTGGAACTAGAAATTTTACAAAAGTTATGTAAATTGAACATTTGATTATACCTACAATAAATGTAGGCATAATTAGAAACAAAATACAGGTAAAAGAAGAAAAATGTTATATACCTCTTTTTTACTGTAGAACATAATTGTATTTTGTGGAGGAGAGCAGAAATATAGAAACTACACATTTATTTCTTTGGCCGGCCTTGCTTGTGTTTACCTGGAGTTTCAAGCTTTTCATTATTTTTAAATCTGTTATTTTTAAATTTAATAATTCTAATGGAATGAAAAGAATAACTACAATACCTAACTAAAATTTATTCAGTGTTAAATATTAACCAACAAGATATCATTTAACGTGGATTTACTAAGAGCTAAATGATATAAAATTTTATAAAATATTGCAATTAATTATTTTTTGTAGACAGGCCAGTCGATGCGAAAGTGACATAGTTTAGTTATCAATATCAACGTAATATAGACATAAAGCAATTAATTAAAATTCAAATTAGGATAAATCTTGACTGAATTATACTAATGCAACTGATATAATGTATCAACAGAAATGGTCGTACTACGATTTTTCTTGCTTACAATGAATATCTAACCTAAAAATGTGCTATGTACACAATGCCTGTTTTTGGTCTCTAGATCTCAAATGGAGTAAATTTATTACTTGAGACAGATTACGAAAAACAGTCACACGATTACATACCCATCAAAGTTGCAGTTCGCCCATAAACATCATCAAAATCGCATAAAAGTTGACCAGAATCGGCTCCGCTAAACATCGCCTTATAACTTTAAAAATCGCTTCCCGCGTGCCACTTTGATTTACTCTACTCATTGTTTACATTGTTCTTCGTAAGTCAGTATTAGTTTATTGTAGATTAATGAACTAATAAAAATCACAAATTTGACGACTTTATAGACATATCTGTAATATATTACATTTGATCACAATGTAACCCAAATATACTCATATTTTATTAAAAATATGCAGGTGATAAATAAGAACTCACCCCTTACTCATAAACGCCTCTTAAATTTAATCACTGTTTAGCGAGATTATTATTTGTAAAATCAAACTTATACCAAACAAAACCGTAAGAATTTAAGGTAATCAATTAACTAAAATTTAAGAGGCGTTTATGAGTAAGGGGGTAATCTGTATAAAGTAATTCCTAGGAATACTGTAGTGTTAACGATTTCTAATTCCTCATCATTAATCTTAACAATTGGTTTTTTTAATTTTATTTATGCAGAGTTTTTTGGCATAGTAAACAACTCGATATGGCTCTTGTGTATGCTACCATAAGGGACACCCACCTGCTGTCACGAGTTTTGACGGCAGTGTCATAACAATTCGAACATTATATTTTTCTTTAAGAATTTCATGTTCTTAGAGTATTTGTTACATTCCGCTAGATGTAATTTTTCTCAAAGTTACATTATAAAAACACAAATAATGTTCCTATTTACGCTTAAAACTATACAATAATGTAAATACTTTCTTGGAGTTTTTAAAAATGACTGTCTTTTAATAGAAAACTGCTACAGCCGCTCGTGTAGCGACCCGTACCAGCCAAATAACTTAAATATATTGCGTCAGATGTCGCTAGTAGCTACATCATAGACTGTTTATTCTATACCAGTATATAACATGTACTCTATTATGTCCACCCCCCTCTCGCCGCGCGCATACCTCAGGAGGTGCACAGCTCCTGTGGTCACACTATAAGGCTGAGCGCAGACTTGCAACACGACAGTCTTAAGACAGACTATTGCTTTACAATATGTATGAATATGCGCACACTTGGAACAAAACGTCGTAGAGACAATATTGTCTCAGATAGACGAATACCGCACGGCGACAAGTCTGACTAACGATTGTCGGCTTCCCTTTTGTATCAATGCGGGCGCGCACACTAAAGACAAAACTGTCTACCGTCACACCCCTCACCCCGCACGCACCCCACTCTCGTCCGAGCATTCAGAAAGTAAACACGTGACATCATGTTTACAGACGAAGAACTCGTAGTGTATCAAATGTTTTTTTTTTTAATTATAAACTAAAACTATTTTTATATTATCAGGGTCCTTAAGTATTCAAGTCGAATAAATAGTTTACTGCATTTTTGTATCAAAGTAGTTGGTTTTTTAAATAATTTTTACATGTTTTGTCTCCTTTTGTGAGTTCGTGTATTTGTTATTAGTACCTATGTGTAGGATTAAAAAAACTTTTTTATGAATGTAAAAGTGTTATTAACCAAACTAGCTGCTATCCGCGACTTCGTCCGCGTGGAATAGTTACTTAGGGCTGACATTAAACAAATGAATGGACTATTTTGAATACTTTTAAAGAACAATTCTTCAATTATTCCGTAGCAAGTACATATTTATGTGTAACTATAAGTAACCATATAAGTACACAGCGCACGCAATGTAAGCTTACAAAAGTAGTAATTTACCCCCGTTTTTGCAACATTTTTCGTATATGCTCCGCTTAAATTTAACGTAATGTTTTATATATCCTATATTACTCGCAAAGAATGTATCTATATATTGGTATTTACGTGTAATAGCAACAAATAAAGCCGCAAACATTTATTAATGTAGTACAACTAATATTTTAAACCATAAAACACCTGCAGATAAACAATAACATGAAAATTTGTTAAAAAAACAATTAAAAAATCCAAAACATTAGATACATGAATGCAGCCGAGTATTTATCCGAACTTTTTGAGTATTTATCCAAGAATTCGGATATTTACGAGTAGGTATTTACTCACTTTTGGTTATTTACTGAGTTTTTATCATTTGAGTATTTATCCAACTGCCCATCACTGCACGTGTTTACTTTCTGAACGCTCGGACGAGAGTGGGGTGCGTGCGGGGTGTGACGGTAGACAGTTTTGTCTTTAATGTGCGCGCCCGCATTGATACAAAAGGGAAGCCGACAATCGTTAGTCAGACTAGTCGCCGTGCGGTATTAGTCTATCTGATACAATATTGTCTATTAGACGTTTTGTTCCAAGTGTGCGCATATTCATACATATTGTAAAGCAATAGTCTGTCTTAAGACTGTCGTGTTCCAAGTATATTACAATAAAAAACTTATATATTAATATGTTTAAAAAATAAATAAAAGTATAGTAAAATAATATATTTGAATTTAGTTATAAACAAGTATTTATTCGAGAGGGGTAAAATATAGTATTCTACGTAATGAAACCAAGATAAAATGAATTAAAAAAAATAATTTTCTAATTAAAAACGGACTTCAACGACAAACTTGATTATAATAACTACTTACCAATAATATTATATTATAAAAGTAAATAATTATATCATGGTCACAAATCAAAGAAAAGAAACTTCCTTCTTTGTTTTGAAGTCGGTTAAAAATATAGTAACTTTCGAAGGTAAATTTCCAGGTTGATGCAAAGTATTGCAAAGATAGTCAAAACCAGTTATAATATTAAAAAAAACTAAATATTTTGATAGGAAAATGCATCAGAGTTTTTATCCCAAGATTTGGATAAATACTCGGGTAGGAACGAGTGTTTATGAGTATTTACTCAAAAATGAGTTTTTATCCGATTATAATTCCATCACTGAACACGTGGTCATGTATGCCGAGTATAATCCCATCACTGATTATGAGACAAAACAGTTTTGTTTTATGTGTGCGACGTATCGTAGTCAAAACTGTTTCGTTTTAGTTTTAAGACAGACTTGTCTCTATGAGACAAGTCAGTCTTGAGACAGTCTAGTCTCCAATGTGCGGTCAGCCTAAGAGAGTCGCTACACGACATTGCAAACTCGATACTAGGGCAGTCGAGTTGTTGGCCAATAAACGTCTGAAATGACACCGCTAGACTGACAAGCTTGAGCTATAAATATACACTGGCAGATGACAACAGTGGGTCTTTTTTTAATTGATCGATCTGTAATGTATTGCTCTTGTATTTATTTATGCAGACGATATACCGTTATTGATCATTTTGTGTATTTGTGATTGTTTATTTTATAAACTTAATGTTGTCAAACAACGCCAATAATAAAAAATAAAACATGGACTGGTATTAATAATCTAAAACATTACCCCAAATATCAATAACATTTTTACATAAAGACCTCCGTTTTGAACCAATCTCTAGATAGAAAATTTCATAGTCTCACACGGCTATTCATTAAAAATGTAAGTATAAATCTTTAAAGGGTCAACGTATCCGTCAACCGACGATCAGGTGTTTCCTCACATAATGGTGCGGACCTTTTGTTTGCAGTAACCACTCAGTGGCTACACAGGACGTATCCAGTTACAAGGGAACAGCTGCTAGGCGACGTGACGACGAGTTTTGTTGAGAATATCACGTTTTATAATGTGAAAAGGCAATTGGTGTTAGATGAGTTTTTTTTGGATATGCTCTTCTTTTAGGGTTAGGGTTATTGTCTCTACGAATGTGAAGAGTCAATTGTGTCTTTCTGAGGTTATTGTTAAACATATGGCTACTTATTTTAAATAGACATTTTGGCCAGAAAATTAGCTTCGTAGAAGCAACTATCGCCTTTGCGGTTGCCATGCTTCAACAATTTTTTTGTGTTTTTGCAAAAGATTTTTCTGAGTCTGGGAGAACTTAATATATTATGATCATTCATTTTTTGTAAGAATCCCAACACTCATTGCTGACACACTCATTGGCGACTTTTGGGCTGAATGCTTAATGTGGAAGTCTACAAAAAACCCTATACCACCTTTCCATGCAGTGCGTATTAGTATCATAGATCTTACTCCAACCCTGAAGTTCAGCAAGTTTACGGCTGTGGTAATAACAGCGGAAAGAAAGGATCTAAATCCTAATAATGCATTAGTACTCAAACAAATTGCCGCATAAGTTTGCTGGCGCATTATGTCATTGACTCCAGTGAATGCTTTACACTAGTTCAATACAAGTCTGACGCCATTCTAATAAGGTAAAACTCCAGCTGAAAATAATGCAGCGTTCGTGTTTCATCCTTATTAAACTTTTTAGTTTGTTTGAACAATGCACTTTTACAAAATATCGGGTTAAAATGGAACTATTCTTTTATGTAGAAATTTCTAAACGATTGATCTAGAAACCACTCGTGTTGTATGCTGTTCTATGATAAGGCGAAATAGTTTTGTCATGATGGTTGACTTTAAAGGATGACAGTCAAGTGCCTGGTATTCTAAATGAATATTCACTTTGTTTAAAACTCATCTCATTTGCTGCTTCAGTGGCTTGTTATTGAATGTGTTTATGTATATCTTTACGAGGAAAGCTAAAGGCTATGAGCCAAGGCCTGACTTTCCAAACCAGAAACAAACGCATTTCCTTCAATTATGGAGACTTGGCAGCATTTATGTTCCTACAGGAACCATTGTTTTAAGCAGTTACAACAAACATTTCATTTAAATATCTCTTGCTATTCTACCTGCTTCCTTGTTGTTAAATACCTTCGAAATATCATCTCATTGTTAGCTATTATATGGTCTAACTAAAGATAGAGCTCGCCTACCTAATCATTGTTTAGCATTGCAACTATTGTTATCCTTACATGCTCACTTCCCATAACAACATTGTTAAAAACGGAAAGGAAACGGCCTGTTTACGCATTTCTTTTTTCACTAATAAACTTACGAACAATGGCGACACGTTCTTGGTCAAAATATGAGAATATAAATCTTCTCTTTCTATTAAGCTAGTTCAAGTTTTAATTGATAAATCATTAATTTCTAATAAACGATTTTGAGTTGGATTAGGAACTGTTTTGATTAATACATAGATAAACTCACGCCTTCTCCCGCCTGGGGTAGGCAGAAACGACAGAACGCCACTTGTCATTGTCATTGATTATACTTTTTATATAATTATTAGATAGCTTATAGATATATAGTGTAAAAGGTAAAATATATAGGGACATCATTCTTAGAAGAATTCCTGCAATGTACGAAAACTACTTCGATTTTCTTGAGCGTCTTGTCCAAGAAAAACTGGAGCCGCAATCGAACTGACGTCATCGCTAAGAGATTCTTATTATAAAAATTAATATAGGAACTTATTTATGTTTTTCTGCTACAATTCTGCAAAGTAATTTATTAACTATCATATCAGCCAGTATATGAGTACATCTACTGCTGGACATAGGCTTCCTCCTTCCACCTTAAGCGGTTTTGTGTCTTCCTCATCCACCCTCATTATTACTGTAACCATATACAACCATAACGAAACAGCTTACTCGAGCATATTCATTTCGAAACTGTTAAAACACTACAATAAACAAAGATCAACTAACTTAGCTTGTGTTGGTTATATCTTAAATAGTATAATTACCCACAATCGGTCTTTTGTTCTAACTAAGCCCACTTGTTACATGAGAGTGCCCTATAAAACTCTATTGTTCATAATAATAATAATACCCTTTTCTAGAAGCATTAGAGTGGGCCTTGTGTGTTGACGTCATTGGACAGTTTTTCACGTCAATTAAGAAATTGACGGTGTATCGAATATTTGCTGTAGTTAGGCTGTTAGGTTTATATGTTTGATTATTTGGTTGAGGTGTCAACACTAAGACTCTGTTATAAGAATACTAGAATATTTCCAAACCATGTTGCTTCTGAGAATGATTTTAGCCGTGCCGTGACGCAAAATATAATAGAACCTCATGTAACATAAACCTAGCATAATTCTGTGTCTTAATTTGGCAAAATAAATAATTTTAATGACTGTAGCTCTGAATATAATATTCAAAAAACTCCAGTCACTCTTTATAAACAGAATAGAGACTACTACTACTAGACTTTGGCTACATTATTTTTAGGACATGGTAGATTGATGTACGCGAAATCATAGCTCGTTTTAGATCGAGTAATATTTTAGATTTTGACCTTTATTTTTTAACCTATTTATACCATGTTTATTGATTGGTACGGCTGAACTTTTATGTAATTTAAAATCATAATGAATTTAATATTAATGTGCATTTCTCTTTTGTTACAGCATACGGCAAAGTATTTCTAGTTAGGAAAAGATGCGGAGTCGACGAAGGAAAATTATATGCAATGAAAGTTTTAAAGAAGGCTTCAATAGTACAGAAATTAAAGACTGCTGAACATACTAGGACTGAAAGACAGGTATGTTACACCTATTAGTAATTGAACTTCACTGGAAAGTCTAAATTATATGACATCATATGGTAGACTGAGGACCTAAATAGGACTGCGGCAAATCGATAAATGAGGGAGGCACACGACCACTCAAGGTGGAAATGTTGGAAGAAACCTATGTCCAACAGCTGATATGATAATATGACATCGAATATTAAATACAGCAGAAATAAACATGGAATTCCCTAATGAAATACTTTTATGTCTCTAATAAGTAAGTAGTATGTTTATTTCGTAAAGTAAATATATAAAAAAATTACCAGGTCCTGGAGGCAGTAAGGGCGTGCCCTTTCCTAGTGACGCTCCACTACGCTTTCCAGACTGATGCTAAATTACATCTTATATTAGGTAAGTGCTATATTGAAATATCAAAACCTGCAACATATAAACTCTTTAAAATATATTATGTTCTTTTAATAATAAATCAAGATAATGTAATCTACGCATTACGTTGGTAATATAGACCTAAAAGGAACTCGGCAAAAAAAAAATGCCCAGACTTATTGCTAAGGCCTACAAAATCGATAGTCCCAATGTGACCCTATCCGAGCTAAAGTCCTTTCGACCTCGGGGTGTCGCAGACCTCTGGTTCTTTCAACCGTTACGCAAGTAAGGGTTAAGGACCCTGAATGACACGACAACCTCGTTTGAACTTCACACGGGGGTTGGATTATGTAATGTTTTGGGTTATTGACACATACGTTTTCATGAAAGTATGTAGGTAGTAAAAAAAAATGTTTGAAATAGTAGTAATCGTTTTGAAATATGTATTATTAAAAAGATACAATAATGTTTTTATTATCATTAATCTCCATTCTGTGCAAATAGTCCGGTATTGAGTTTTCTACTAGAGTACTCCTGAGTTTATAAAGTTATATAAAACGGGAATAGTTGAAGTTGATACATCAAATTACTGTAATTTGTTTTAGCTTGTTTCCTAATTACATACACTGTAATATAAAAAAATAGTAAAAAAGTAAAACATAAAAATAGTAGCTTATATATTATTATAACTTTTATAATGCATAGGGTGGTGCCCTAATGAAACATAAGTTAACTATTTTTTTTAAATTACTTTTTAAAATCTCTTTTGCCAAAACTTAATGCACAGTGCAACTAAATAACTAATTGTCCGTATTCGATGTTACGAATCTAACTCGTATAATCGTGTCAAGGTGTATTCGTGCTGCTTATGCAATATAACTCGCGTGGGATTTTCAACTTTGATGCTGTCATGTTTAGAATTGTATTCGTTTGTGGTGCTGTTGTTCGCGAAATTGCTAATCGTATCGATTGATAAATCAGAATTTTGGTGCTGGTGAGAGACTTTCGATGTAAATACTATTTTGTATGTAGAAGTGACTTGATTATAAAGGTATATCTATCGATATGTATAAAGAATGGCTTGGGATCATAACGACTACAATGCAAAAATTCTGTGAATGTAGCTGAATGTATACAGATCAATCTTATACTTTAATTCCTTGTTATAAAACATATTTTGGCTTGTTGTATTTCAATGCTTACCCTGTAAATTTTGCTCGTCGATATTATAGTAAAAATATTTCAAGATTTCAAAAAAGGTTACTAGTTTTTCCATGTCAATATGGCACAAATGGTTTTTCCTTATCAATATTTTAGCAAAAAGAAAATCGTAAATCTTTTAGCTTAAATGTCACGGGAAACTGGAACGCTTGCTTCATTACATCCAGTTTTGTTAGTTGACCCTGGTTATGTCCGGTGTCGTCAGAATAGACCAATACTGTTTAGGTGTTATAAATCAATCAACACTTTGGAGTTGATTTGTAAAGACAGCAACGGCTAACGATGGCAAACATAGATTTTCTTTAAAGGTAATTGTAACCCCCTTTGACGATAATTTCTTTCAGGGTGAGTTGACTCCTTCTAAGACACTTAAAAGTGATTGTTGGTCGTCATGTCAGGGTTGGTTGCACGTTTGAAGAGCTGAAATCATTCCTCCCGCACTATGATCACCCACCTCGTGCACTGGTTGATTGGACTATTCAATGTCGCTTTTAATTTGTCGATCTAGATCACAGACCTTCTTAGCGCTCTTATATCATATATTTTACCCTGCTAAATTAATATTTCTGCTGATATATCATTTCTTCGTCAAATATCCCCAAAGAAAGTGAAAATTCGACCTTGTACTTCAAAGAAGAAATTAGATACTGACATAATATATTTTTAACCCATCACCATAATGCTAAAGTATAAAGAGAAATGTGTCGTGAGCGTCGACTGGAACGCGGATCTTTCTTCCAAGCAACGGTGTGACCCGACCCGTGTGTGATGACGCGGATTAATCGTGAGCCAAATAAAAATCCGGTTGCATACAATCACTTTCGTATCACTTATGTGCGGTAATTTGTATCTGTTGTGCGAATTTTTGGTTAAATATAAATCTGCGATATGTTTTATGAAGTAGTATTTCTAAATAATGATATAAAAATCTTATTATGGTCAACAAAAAGGTACTTAATGATGATTGCCTGAATATGCCAAATCATCTTAAATCTGTTTAAGTATGCTGGTAAATAGCCTGACCTTCTGTAAGGTCTGTCCAACGTAGAGTACGTTGACCGCGGACCAAAATACGCAGAATGGGGAGACCCATCACGCAGTAGAACAACGTCGTGATAAATGTTGCAGGAAACCGATAGATGAGAGAAACAAGTTTTATAGCGCCTTTGTTCAGCAGTGGATGTCTATTGACTGACATGACGATAAAAAATACAACGGTATAATTCGTATAAACAAATACAATAAAAATAATAAGGTAAACAAAGAAAATATAAACGGCATTATTACACATGTAAATATTTGCCCTTGCCTAGAGCAAGACATAAAAAAGGTCGATACTCGTCGTGAATCACAAAATAGTTTCCTAGACGATTTGTTATTCGCACCGCAGTGCTTGTTCACGTAATAGATAGGCGTAATCTAGAAAATTTTATTGCGAATATATATACTGTTGAAGTTATAAACGTAATTCATAGCATGGTCTTTGCAGTAGGACATTTATGAGTTGATAATTCATTTGTGAGGGAAGTTAATCCCATGGTCTTTATTTGATTGTAGATCTTTTTAATAAGAAGAATGATAGAAAGAAAAAGTAAGAGATTGATTAATCTAGTCATCGGCACAGGTTTTTTGATAAGGGAGGAAATATAATATGTGTATAAATAAATGAGAATACTGATTTTGAACCTAGTTGGTGCAACTGGTTCAAAATCAGTAAACTGCAAAAGATAGAAAATCTTTGCGCACTTTCTTTAGGCACTAATCTTTGATCAATAAAGCATTGATCAAAGATTAGTGCCAAGTCTTTGCAGCAGTCTTTCCAAAAGGGGATCAGGGCAATTAGCTAAGCAGAATGTGTCTGCAATAAAGGCAAAACTTATCTCAAACGTCTACGTCTGTAGGTATAAGTAATAATAATTGGTCTTGTCAGCAATTTTAAATAGTTCTTACTATAAGTGAATAAGGTCCGCCAACACTGAAAATGTTTTATAGGTATAAAGTGTTGTAAAGTAATGAAAACAACGTACTGTCTGTGCCAAATGCAGAGGATTCTTCTTAAATTGAACATGACATTGCAATTAATGTCACGGTCGTTGAAAAATGTCCTCAACAAACTAGCATTATATGTTTTGTAAACCGGCAATTTGTTACTAACAAGGCCGACGTTTTGCCAAAAAAAATGTTTCAAAATTGAAGTCTTTTGTACCCGATTCCGCTAGTTATTATTTAACACGTTTTTATTCGACCATGTGGCAAGGCGTAACCGTTTTTGCAAAATTAGTAGTACCATCCTCAAGGTTGAAAGTAATGAAATGGTAAATTTGACTACGCTACGGTCTGTCAGAATGGTTCTCCAATATTTGACCTCTTCAACAAGTTATTAAAAAATGGAGCTGTCAAATCAAATGCCGCTGAACCAAATCACTGCAATGCTAGTATACATGATGTAATAATGGTATTTTTTGAATAAAAAAATAAAATTAAAATTTCCGTATCGTATTGACTCAAATAGTAGTTTTATTATCATATTTGGTTAAAAATAAGTGGTATATGGATATAATGGAGTATTTTTTAATTCACAAAATAATAACGTCGATGCGATTTCTTTATCCTCAAACTTAAGCATATCTGTAATTATGCATAACAAAAGTTTATAAAATAAATAATAATGAATGCTTCATTTTGACCTTTATCTACCCGGTAAAATCAAATATAATTTTTCATAAGCAATGTTGCCATGTTTCGCAAGTACATTCATTATGAACACGTTCGTAAATTCATTCTCATATTTATACTTTCATGAAGCACAATTTCTTTAACTTAAACTCGCTTTATTTTCTTTAATGTTTTCCCTAGACATCGCTTTCAGAAAATCCTTCTCGTTTATAAACGTTTTCTGTTTAATTTTAATGATCCTGATCTCAATATTCTAACAAACATCATTAACTTTTACCATAACACGATTGTATTTTAATGTGAAACACGTAATACCAATCAAAATTATGTTTACACCTATAAATCTCTTCTAAAGAAACACACTTTATACAATATGGAAGCAGAACGCTTATCAGTACTTACAAGACTTAGTTTATGAGCTCCAATAGAAAGGTCTGCACAGTCGCACCAACAAAGTTCATATATGTAGATTGCCACACACCGTGGTACGTAAGCATGACAATCATAAACACATTCTCAAAAGAATCGTGTCAAAATCTCAATCACCGTGTACAATACTATAATTACGCGTAGAGAATATTTCTGCACATTTAAAAAAAAAGTTTGTATGAAGCATGGCATTTACTTGAGAAAGATAATTGCCAAACAAGATGGCGTTGAGACCTACTTTTGCAGTACCTTGACCCACTGCACTAACTAAATAAAATCTAATAGCTCACGCCCGTTCATAAAATAATTAATCATATATCAGCATTATAACTATAACAGTTTCTGTTCCAATGATTGCATCTTTGACCTTGGTCTTATACTTCTTCATTGTTTTATCACAATGTTTTATATACAAACTATCGTTATGTTGATCTAGGATATATCTACATTTATTGCTTTAAACTATCGCTCCAGTGATATGTTGTAAGAATACAAAAGGTTGTCGATAATGTACCTATATCGTTTTGCAATCGATTTGCAATTTCGATTTTGCATTGATGTTTGATTTATTTAAGTCGTCGCCTTGAAGCATTTAAATTTTATAGCGGTAACTATACCTTTTATTTGGTTTATTGAAGTTTTATTATAGTTATAAACCGACTCTTGAAGCTAGTAGCATTTTCATCTGATTTTATAAATATATTTAATTTAGTTTTAGTTTATCGGGCAATATCCGCAGTTAATTGGGCTATTGACGTGATAGTACTTAGCACCTACCTGCTAACCTAGAATATTCTAGAAAGTCAGAAGTCAGCGAGGTTTCTAAAATTATCCTCACTTAATCGAAATGTCTTGGAAGATTTAGGGTCAATGAGCATTATTTTAAAAACGTATATGAAAAATACTGTAACAAATAGTGTTCTAGTCATTTCTGTGGTATCTGATTTGGCAGTAATCAAAACTATAACATTTGCGAAGCATAAAATATACAAAACATTCTTCCTCGAAATATCAATATCACAAAATATATTGTTATAGTTTTTCAAAATATCGTCGAACGCCAACAGCGACCGCTTAATTAATATTTGGCAACGTCTCTCCACTTTCGAACATTTGTTATTGTTGAAAGTGTAAAAGTTTGTATAAATTAACTAGGTAACATTAATATTTCGGAAACCGATCAAAGTTTCGTAATTGCCTCGTAAAGTTACGTTTTATCATTCAAGCGTGAGGTTGTTATTAAAATAAGATGATTCGTCTACTCAATACATGGTGTATAAATTATAGATAATTTTGTTTTCAAATTTAATTTTTGCAGCTTTTTTTTACCTGTCATGTTCTATTATTCAACCGATTGAAGTTAACTAAATAATATTTTTTCTTAGTATATTATATATATTTGTGTCTATAACTTTCCTACCTGTAATCTTCTACTTTGATCTATATATTTTTTGCCCCAACTAACGAGGAGCCCTATTTTTGTTAAGCTTATCATTGTAGGTTAAGCCGTTCTTTTCTCTCTCAGTCGCAATTTGCTCTACAATAAAAGCAAACTGATCAACAATATAAAGTCTACTTTATTTTATTACACTACATTTCATAATCCTCGCCTTGACCTGACGGACGTTTGCGCTTTTTCCCTCAGCCGCCGATTGATCCATTGTTAAGTGCACGTGCAAGCCCTCTAGCTACTGTAATACAAATGTTCTGACTCAATTAAGCATTGCTCATTTAACTTCGGCATTTTGTTCGTTTATTATCCTATGAATGTGTCAAAAAAAAATTGCAATATAGGGCTGTTTTTATCTAAATAATTATGCCTTTTTTTCAAAACAGTGTCGTCAACTGCTGCTTTGCATGTCCTGAATAATTATCTGCTCCAAAATAAATAATTTTAGGAACTAAATAATCTGTTCAGCTTGCTCCCTTAGTCGATTGTTGCAACATCTTCAGCATGAGACGGTGGTGTAATACAGTAACTTATTTTTACTTGGTCACAATAATGTAATATATCATCCTGCAAATTTTCAGCCCATCTATTCATAATATATGAATGTGAACTACTAAACATTAGGAAACGATCGACAGGCATAACATTGTCGTAACGGTGTTGATATCCGACACGGCCAGGTTGCCGCTACCGTTGTGTTTGCTAATGTATCTAATTGTGATTTCTTTCATTAAGTGCTGTTGTCTATAATCGTATTTATATAGCTTTAAGTACTATTTTGATAACTTTTATCAATAAAGCAATACCCTGCGGAAGTAAGGTAAGGTGTTGGTCCGAAAGTAGGCCCTTGTATGATCCTACATAACGAAGATAAACTTAAAAATTTCTAAACTCTCATAATTTTTCTAACCCAATAGTTAAAGGATTTATAATTAGAAGCTACGTTTTTAAGTAACCTAGTGACGTAAGCTAGATGCCGTTATGACATCATAGAGTTCCATTGAAATCTCGTTCTGCCTGACATTTATCAAGGGTCAAAGACTTTCTCGATGTATTTTTATTACGTGTATTCACGTTAATGTCAAAAGTCTTTTTATATTTAGAATAGATTGATTTATGGTCATTCAACGTATCGTATTTTAATAAATAGTAAGGAAATTTTGTTATGTTTTGGCATACCATAGGGTCAATAATATGCTATTCATCATTATTAGATACAAATTAATTATTGGCAAATGTCACGTCCCTATTTCTTCCATATTATTATTACTTGTACGAGTGGTTCGTGGTTTCCAAGATCAAATTTGCTGAATATTACTTAGTCGAATTTATTTAATATCAACATTGCAAATAGTTACAAACACTTAAATCGGCTGCCAAAACTCACCTCACTCAAATTTGGCCCACCCAAATTGACACATGAATAAGCTAGCTTGATTTGTACGAGACTTTTTATAAAACCTCACCTTATAAAGACCTGCCATAAGCGTTTACAGTAAACGATGAACACCAAAAATGATTTAAACACGCTATATAATATTCTTGACGTTTCATATTCTATGTACTTGAACTTAGATCGAGGACAATATTATTCATATATTCAGTGGTTGATATCTGTTAGTTGACCCCCTATACGATGTTTGAATGTAATATTGTATAAGAACTATCACTCATATCACCTACTAACTTTGACACCACAAGGACGAATCTGGTATGCGATAGAGGGAAAGCCCTTATTTATAAGATGCTTGGGCAGATACTTCTTTTGTTTATTTATTGGGACAACTAACAAGAAAACCAACAAGAGAAAAGGTACAAAAGTAACGGTATGCGCACAGAAATGACGCTACCTCAAATACAGGTTGCTACACATAGTAAAATAGATAAAGTTTAATATTTTCTACAAAATTTAAGAGTTAAATAGTGTTATCTAGTTCTTAAGTTTTCTGTAAGAGTTTGTGTTAGTCCCCAAAACAATTTGAAATGGATTACATCGTTTTAAATTAAAGTCCTCGATAAATATCTACGCTTCACCTATTTGAATCGAAAGAGATTAATGTTAAAACCAGCTATACGTTATTATCTGTACATGAATCAACAATCGTAGATTTGATTACTGTTATTACCCGATTGTACCGTTAATCTAGTTTAGAGCTAAAAGTAAAATTAAACATTGAAACGTTAAGGCACTTTCACTTTGGTGAGCCTGTCATGCAATTTTGCTTTTGAAGAATGTTAATTTACTGCTGGCTGTAACGGTAAATAAAATCCGGTAGCGTTTTACCTGTGAATTTTTATTTTACCAATTTAAATGCTGTTATAAAAGATTTTTTTCGTGTAAGGCCTAAAAGTATTATTAATTATAATGGAGAACGAAAACTAAACAACTCCCGCTTAATCTAGCAGTAGTATGGAAATATTGTACTGTGTTCAGCTAGTTAAATTACAGGACTAATACGAAACACTTTTTGTGCACATGTTCTGGAATTGCCAATGTCTACGTACTTGTATCTTAAAGCAAAAATCCTATCTGATCTATCATTTATTAGTTGATCAACTTCACCTGAGTTGTTGGAGAACGCCAATCTTGGTTATATCTCAGTTCATTCATTTATAACAGCCCATTAATGTCCCACTGCAGGTACGGGCCTCTTCTCGTGACGAAGGGATACTTGCCTACTAATACCACTATCTATATACTATAATATCTGCTATCTTTAAGCAAAGTCAAAAAATTTACCCGAATAGTTGGAGAACGCCTGATCTTGGTTGTTATGATGATATTCAACATTCTTGCAATGATTTATTGTTATGGTTGACCATAAATCACAAAGGTTATTTTCATCGTTGCAGTGAGTTTTGGTTTCTATTTCAGTTTAAGAAATTAACAACAAATTAATATGAACGCAGTGCCTTCTTTTTAGTAGCCTGATGGTAGGCTATTGCAATAATTACCACCATATTAGGTGGTTCCTACTTTGTTATTTGGTAAATTTTTACTCTAATGTATAGATGCATTTGTGTATGTAGGTATTAGTAGTGAGGGTATGTATTAGGTGCTATTTAGTTACCATGTACCAAACAGTCGCCTATGTGAAATCGTTGATGTAATCCATTAATATTATTGTAATGAGAGCTATTGTATTCATCCCAGTTATGCTTTTATTGCTGTATGTTAAATTCGTTTATGAAAACAGTCTAGTAATATTCATCTTCAATATTTTTATTATCTTTGTTCTAGAACTGGGTCACAGTCTTGATATTTCGACCTAGATATTGTACAGAATTGCGCATTCGTTTCAAATTCAAATATTTATTCTATAATTTTTCTTGCGTTTTCTTTCTTTTTGTTTCTTAGCTTCTTGTTATTCAGGTGCTATGAGATTTGAGTTAGTACATTTTACTTTAGTGTTACGTAATCTGTTTTAGCTTCTCTTCAAGTTTCCTAACATCATATTAAACTGATAGAAATATTCAATTTATGGTTTTTAGGCTAATTTTTATGTAGTTTAAAGAAGTAATCGTCTTTAACATTGCTTAACATTCCAACTTAAGCCTATTATTCACTTTATTTACAACCTTTCACAATTAATAAGTTTATTTATTGTTACAATATTTAATAACAATAATAAATAAGTACTAACTGTTGCAAATGTACTCCTACATAAACACAGTGAAGAATTGTTATTGACACACTTTAGCCCACGTATATAATAATAACTGCAAATATACGAGAAATTATGACTAATGTATGAATTTTTGTATCTGTATTAGTTTCTTTAATACTTATATTTTTAATGTTTATTTGATTGGTTTATGATGAGTTTAACTTAAATAGCGTATTTTCTTTTTTTTTGTGGTTAACTAGAAATCTTATGTTTCACTGCAAAGATGGGATTCCTCCAGTGAAAATACTATAAGATGCGTACTAATGATTGGCCAATCTGATTACTTCTACGTCAATTTTCTTTTTGCTTAGATATCTATATCATCTCTCACAGCTTCTTATTCACAACAACTTTCCTCTTTCTACTTTGACGCCATGTTACCTATTTTACACCCTACTGGAATTTGCGTGTATCACATTATTATGGTATTTTTTATCCGTTATCACATGAATACTGATTAGCAAGTAAAAGTTAAGTTTCGTATCAAATATAGTATCGTTTGATGGACAATATTGCAGGTTGCCTGCGATGTGACAATGCAGAAGTAAAAGTAAAAAATATTTTACTCAAAAATAGTACAACTTTCGTTAAAATACGTACAAATCAAGTATCAAAACTATCATTTTCAGGAACTAAGATGACAGTTTTGACACTTGATTAGTTGATTTGTACGTATTTTTTGTTGTTCAGGAACTAAAATGACAGTTTTGACACTTGATTAGTTGATTATTACTTGATCAGTCATTCGGAAACCGGGGGTTAATCTAAGTTTAAATACATTGAAATAGCAAACTGTGTATATGTGTAAAAACAATCAAATTGTAACATCACCAATCTCCTTTCAGATTACGTTGCTGGTGGCGAGCTGTTCACACATTTATATCAGAGGGAACACTTCAACGAGAACGAAGTGAGAATATACATCGCCGAGATCATTCTTGCACTCGAGCAACTTCATAAGGTAAGTCTTTTAGTCATTTACAGTGCCCGGCCGTAAATATTGCACATCGACTTTTGTAAAGAGACAATCGCCCAATTTCGGCTTCGTAGAGCAAAAAACTCTCATTTCCTAATTTATTATCAAATAGTATTTATTTATATGTTAATATTATTTGTACATAATGTCTTCCCCCAAAGTCATTTTGCTGCACCGACCCAAAAAAAAAATTGGGATAAGACCTGATATTGCTCAGGTCATCCTGAGTCACAAGCTAACATACCCAACAGCTTTGTAAGTTTACAAGCTACTGTTTCTTTTCTTATTAACAGTAACATTAGCACATTACTCTTTGGGGGTGTATTAACACCAGTAAACGTTATATTAATATCAATCACACAAAGTTTGGTAGTCGGGTTTTGAGTGACAGGCTTATATTGTGGTCATGTCAAAATGAAAAAAGGGTTTACTCATACGTTAGAGATGATGTTTTCGCTTCGCTTTATATACGAATAGTGTTAAAGATATATGATGTATTATATACTTTTAACAATATTTTTTTCGGTGAATCCGACAGGCAGGGGTACGTTAATAGGGTACATTTTCCTAACTGTTTATCTTTTTTAGTAATATGGTGTTATGTGTCTCCTTGCTTATATTCGATATGTAATGTTTAATAGTAAATAGTCTTTGACTTACCCTTTGGGAATAAGGGGTCAATTTCTGGAAATAAGTTATGATTTACCTCTTGACGTAATGACACTAAAGAAGTCTTGATCAATATCAGTTAAAAAATAATTACGGTCATGTCTATACCGTAACCTATTATTTGAAAATATTTACCCAAGTGGTAAACGGCGTGTGTTTATTCAATAACAGAAAAATAATTTATAATAGCTTCGCGTACACTTATTTATAAATACATAAGAGTTCAATGAATTAGTGTATTCTATATTTGACATTGAAGTGTATTTGTATTTAGTTATTAATGAATATTTTACACGACTAATTCTTCATATCATCGCTTTCCTAAAAGTCGACTTGGTTCGCAGATTATTTGTACGTAAACAATTTAAATCGGGGCGGTAGGCACATGGCCTCGTAACTTAGAAATATTTGGAGAAGTTAAGAAGCATAGATACCCAGCCACTTCTCTTGGCTTATACGATGATGATGATGAAATGAATGGTCTGCTTTGGGATGAGTTTGCTCTATATCTTGGTTATTTTGAATTGACAACCTGAACGTGTTAAGTCGAACGAGCAGACTGTGTGTGTTTTTTTAATTCCTCCATCCTCTTTATCAAAAGTCAAAAAACATAACGCGCCTATTTCTGATTGATTTAAATTTTTCCCTCACCAGCTGGGCATAATCTACCGTGATATCAAATTGGAGAACATCCTCCTGGACGCGGAAGGCCACATTGTCCTCACAGACTTTGGCCTATCGAAGGAGTTCTGCGGCGGAGAGAGCAGGGCCTACAGCTTTTGTGGCACCATCGAATACATGGCGCCTGAAGTTGTCAGGAGTGGGAGTCAAGGCCACGATATTGTAAGTACCATTTATTTTTATTTTGCAGCATATTTTGAGGGGTTCACAGCCAAACGCTCATTCATAAACGATCAATTTTGTTAAGCAACGTCGTAACACAGTCGTTAAACCACGTTAAAGGCCGATAGGATGCCTTAATTAACTTATCTCGACACTAGTTTAAACGTTTAAGAAAGAAGAAGAACAATAATATTTTGTATACTACATACTAACGAAATCGCTGCCCTGCTTGTAAACTTGTCCATGCCAAATCAACAAAACTGTGCTTTACAAAATAAATAGCTCAGGGTGCTTCTGCACTGTATTAGTCATCTTGGAACACAAGCAAAGGGTTAACCCTTTCACAATGCAGGGTACCATATAAGGTTCATATGCATTGTTTTACCCTTTGCATGGGTTCTGTTTTCGACAAACACTTCCACAGTGCCGCCACCATAGCCCTGTAACTCACTAGCTGATTTAAGGCCTACGCAGACCGGGACGGCATGGCAAGGGATTTTAATTTTTACTAATGGACATTCAACTGTACTATTACAGAAATACGACATAAATTGCTATGCTTTAAAATGAAAAATGCCGTGCGATAAAATCCCTTTCAATGCCACGGCATCATTTTAAAGCATAGCAATTTATGTCGTATTTCTGTAACAGTACGGTGCAATTTCCATTAGTAAAAATTAAAATCCCTTGCCATGCCGTCCCGGTCTGCGTAGGCCTTTAGAATACCTATGCTAAAGTAAAATGCTACTAAACGAAAGTGACATTGCAAAAACTCAACAGATAAATATATGAGTCACAATACCATATCGGTAAAGAGTTTGTCAATATGTTTCTTAAACTATTGCGAAACTATGTCGCCCTTATTGTGTCTTAGTGGCTTTGTAAGTGCGTCGTAATAGTTACTGTTAATAGTAAATTAATCCCAATGGAAGGACAGGGTCTTTTCTAATGAGACTAATAAGAGGTTTGTTAAAAAGTACTGCCTATTTCAAGAATATTACAAGGTTTCATCAAAAATTATAATTTAATATATTTTTGACACTACTAACCTCAAAATAGCAAGGGTTTTAGCATGTTTTTACCTAAATTTTCTGTAACACTAGGATTTCTAGAAGCTTGCGTTTTCATTAATAGGGATTTCATTCTATGTACTGGACATCCTTTCCAAAAATTTGGTAGTCACATAAGCTGGTTTATTCTAGCTAGATTAATGTACGTCAAATTTGTCCTTAAAATGTCACCCACAAACACGTAAACGTCCCTCTTATCGCATTTTCCTATACCAACATAACTGTACCACCAACGTAACGATACAAGTTCAAAAACCACAATAATAGAAGATGCCGCTAACCGTGACAGAGGCATAATTGTATCCAATCAATTCACACATATATAAACAATACATACATACTAAAAAATATACATTCGCACAATTATGTATCATAATGCTTAGAATTTAAGTATGTTTATGCAGCAACTCAGTATAGCAACATATGTGATATAAGAATGTGTAAAACTTTCTAACAGTTTCATTGAGCTTGCGAACAGCTGATTAAGGCGTATGGAAAGAGTTATTTATTCTTGTAGTGTTGGTCTTATAATACAGGGTGTCATTACCCTATATTTCTTCGTAAAAGATGAACACGGGACTATTAATCAACAGTCAGCATGTAAAAAAAATACATTTGGCCATAAATTCTGATACCATTCCAATTTCTTAAGCTGAATCCTGCCAGGGTTGAGTAACCATGGTTTTGTGGTATTCAGATGTATCCAATCAATTCACACATATATACCATGTTTTGTTGGTCATCCTGAAATATTAAGTAAAATCTACGCTGACAAATGGATCCCTTTTTTACTTCCCCGAGGAATGCTTTTTACATGCATTGCAGCCTCAGTGATAGAGAGATTATGTGAGAACTTGTATTCCCTCTCTTGCGTTGCTAAACCAAACCGGCATCAGTGAATTGACTAGGACAGGACGATTACTCGCCCAAATTCAAACTAGCTTTTTCTTGTGACCAATCCTCCGAAACCGAACACACATTGCTGGCTAAAATTCTTATCACACATTCATCTTTATAACTAACTAGCTGCTCCGTCCCCACTTCGTTAGGCGGCGAAAAAAACGCGTCACTTTTTTTACATATTACCTTACTGCTCCACTCCTATTAGTCATAGCGTGATACTATATAGCCTATGGCTATCCCCGGTAAATGGACTATGCAACACAGAAAGAATTTTAAAAATCGGTTCATTAGATCCAGAGATTACCCCTTACAACGTCACAAACACACTAACTTTACCTCTTTATAATATTAGTATAGATAATGTAAAATACCCAAAAAAACTTAACTTGGTACAAAAACAGGTAATAAAATAAACTTTGCTGTGTAAACTTGTACGTGCGTATATTATCCGTCCTTGTCTCTCAAGTGTGTGTATACTATCTCGCTCTCACGTCAGACCCTGACCTAGATGATTGCGACGTTTGTTGCGCTAATTCGGCAACTATCTCTCTCTCTCTTTTTTGTATGTATGTGTGACTTATATTTTGTTAATTTTGAGAATATTCTAGATAGTGTGATGAATTGAATTTATTTTATTTTAGAAGTAATGTGAGATTCGAGATTAATTTTTTAAGATGATTTTTTTTAGTTTTGTTTTTAAAATTGCTTGCTTGTTATTGGCATATCTTAAACAAATTTTAAGTACATAATTATACATTTGTATTATAGCTGTAAGCTTCCCAAACAAAATAAAATAGTTTTTTTTCTTCTTCCAATAAATATTTTGGAAATAATTTTGATACAATTTACTAGGTAATTTCTTTCTTTCAACATTTAAGCTAAAGAAACATTCGCTGATTTCGCAATTACCTAGTAAATTGTATCAAAATTATTTCCAAAATATTTATTGGAAGGAGAAGAAAAAAAAGACTATTTTAAAAACAAAACTTCTTTACGAAAATAAAAGACAGTAAACCCTATACCTATCAATCCGTGTTGCCAGCGTGGTTTTAGTAGGACATTAAATGTTAGGATATGTTAGTACATTTCATTCACCTTTTTATAATGTTGGTATAGTTACTAACATATAAATAAGTACACTCATATTACTGTACATTGAATTTATCTTTACATTAACAATGAAGAAATAAGTAAGAAAAACTTAAAATTCGTTTACTTATATAATTAACTCCAAACAGAACACTTCCGGGCTTAAATTACAATTTTTATCCGCGATAATTATAAATAAATTTTACGATTATTTTTATTCAGCTTTTATCTTAAATGTTTTATTAACTGATAAAAGATAACGAATTTGTTAAGGAAGGAAATTAAATGCCTGATTTTATTTAAAGTTTGTAATTAAGTAATTTTTAAAAATAAATTATGCGCTTTATTCTATCACAATGAGTTTCATCTTAATTATTATTATCAACCTATAGATGTCCACTGCTGGACATGACCTCCTTCAAACATTTCTATCCTCAGCGGTCCTGTGCCTCTCTCATCCATCTATTTTACCGCAAAGAATTCCTTCTTAATTTTATTTTTTTTACTTGATCAAAACTCCACTGGATACAAATCCCTGAACGAATTTCCAGTTTTCACACGCTACGTAGGTCACGGCTCATCTTACGTTCTAAGATGTGGATCTTATTTCTTAAATGTAATTTGTGTACGATGTTTTTTAAATTAATCTAATTGTTAGAAATAGAACAGCGGGTGGGTAAAGGTCCTATTACATGATTGTATACTTGTAAGTTGTAATTTATCTTAGAATCGGCAATGGCACCATGTTGAACCTGATGGAAATCGCAAATAAAGTCTAGATAGAAATAAAGGCAACGGATTAGTGGTCAAAAATCTACCTCACTCCGTCGTATTCATCTTGCCGATCTGTGAATGCTTGTTCACAATACGTTTAAAGGACCAGATATCAAAGTTGAGAGATAATCTTACTGTTAAGACCATATTAAGCGTCAGCATATTATCACATCTCATCATCTTTAACATTGATATGAATCAATTAATGGACTTCCACTGCTGGAAATAAATCCTCTATAAACAGTTGCATACCTGGCCTCACCCATCGGCTTCCCGTTCGTCCTACCAGATCCACCATGTGAAGGGTCTCATCTCATTGTCACATCCCAGTTATCTGCTATTCTAACATGTATATTCTTTTACTAGATGCCTAGATGGCGCTGTTACGATATAAAGATCAGCGAGTTACTGTAACAATCAGAGAATAAAAAATTCAACTCATTGTATGTATACAAACCTTATTATCAAGTAATCTGTCCTATCTATCGTTATCAGGGCAAAGTACATTAACGTATAAAGGCCTACGCAGACCGGGACGGCATGGCAAAGGATTTTAATTTTTACTAATGGAAATTCAACCGTAATGTTACAGAAATACGACATAAATTGCTATGCTTTAAAATTATGCCGTGGCATTAAAAGGGATTTTATCGCACGGCATCAAAAGACGCGCCACAGGCACCCGTGGCGGGATGCCGCGGCATACCGCGGTAGGCAACGGCATCCCGTTGCCTACCGCGACCGAGTGCCACGGACTCCGGCGCTAAAAGACGCGCCACAGGCTGCCGTGGCGGGACGCCGCGGCATACCGCGGTAGGCAACGGCATCCCGTTGCCTACCGCGACCGAGTGCCACGGACTCCGGCGCTAAAAGACGCGCCACAGGCTGCCGTGGCGGGACGCCGCGGCATACCGCGGTAGGCAACGGCATCCCGTTGCCTACCGCGACCCAGTGCCACGGACTCCGGCGCTAAAAGACGCGCCACAGGCTCCCGTGGCGGGACGCCGCGGCATACCGCGGTAGGCAACGGCATCCCGTTGCCTACCGCGACCGAGCGCTGACTCACTGCAAAATCCCTTGCCATGCCGTCCCGCGGCGCGCTGTGGCATGCCGCGGCGCGCCGTGGCATGCCGCGGCATCTAAGCGGCCAGTGAGCGCTGACTCACGGCAAAATCCCTTGCCATGCCGTCCCGGTGTGCCCAGGCCTTTAGGGGACACTAGTCACCCATATTTTGTATTTATCGTCATTGTAATTAGTTCAAATTATAAGTACAACTGTTTAGGTTATTGTTGAGCATAATTATGCTTATGTTTACTTTAGGAGATTGGAGAAGGGCCGAATAAAGAGCACTCGTAACCGACGCGCATGTATGACTCGCTTAATGAATGTGGACGAGGCCGAATCTGTTTGCCAGGATCGTGACAAGTGGCGTTCTGTCGTCTCTGCCTACCCCGGCCGATCAACATTCACTGGTAATCATTACCTGGATTTCGTTTCTTTTAATCATAACATGCTTTCAAAAGACCTTACAACCTCTGGCATCGTTAAGGACTATTGCTCATAACTTCCTTTATTTATTTATCACTGGCAACATTAACACCAATGGAGTTCTTAAAAAGTGTGCATGACAAATAATTTTGGTATGCGATATAACCGTAGGAAACGTTCGTTGACCGACTCCGATTCCTAACTAACTAGATAAGTACGTATCACCTTTATTACTTACAATATAAAGTCGAAATTTAATTGAAAAAACGTAATAGGATATGCAAAAAAAAATACTTCGAACTTAATAAGGTATCGACAGTTACATTTACTTGTGAAATAGAACCTTATTGTAATGTGTTAAAGTGTCTTATGTATTGTAGCGTGCTATTCGTTGAAATTTGACATTAGGGTGTGTCTGGTACAGTTTTTACATAAATCTGTTTGTAATATTAGTCGTAGGGAAATATGAATCGTCAAAACATTATATTAAAACCTGAAAAGGTTATCTATGACTTAAGTATTACGGGTCGTTGCCCAGATTGATTTCAAATTGTATTTGTTCGTTATTATTTTAATATTATGTGTGGTTATATCTCTGATAATAGAATCTTATTTTTCTACGATAAGAAAGATTTTCGGCAAAGAAGAGTTTATTTTCTTGTTAAAAGTCAATCAAATATCTCTTTCACTTAGGGTACAAAATATTCCTACATTGCCCACTGACACTAATAACAAAATAACTAACCAATAGTATCGCAGATGTTTATAGTAGATCTGTAATTTTATACGTGAAACTAGATAAAGACAGTAGGATACAATGGAAATCATTTACTGTCTTCTGTACATAAATATAATGTAGTTTAATGAGATTTCAAAAAAAGCTCAATAATCTCTGCATACCTCAATGGGAATAAACCACGATTTTATGTATGTATCGAAGGTGCTTTTGATTAATATGTTATCGTAATTTGACCTTATCCTTCTTATCACTATAGTTTACTCACAGTAAAACGATATAAGCACTTAGAAACAAATCATTTACATACATACATATTACAAATTGTCATGCTATGTTTTATAAATCATATTATATTTAAATAAAAACATAATATTTTTCTCGTAAGACAGCCGTGAAATGCAAAAAAAATATATTTTCGCGTTTCAGTCACGTTTCTTTTACGACGTGACAAGGTATCCTACGAGACTTTGCATGGCTTTTACCCTTTACAGAATTGTTGAAAAAAGTTGATGCTCATAATATGAGGCAATAAATATGTCTACGCTGATATTTAGGAATACATTTTGAATGATTTTTCTCAGAGTTAGCATAATACAGTAGAACCTCGATAAGTAAAAGTCCAAGGGAAACACAAAATATTTTGAGTTATCGAGGTTTTTAGTTATCGAGTTTTTAGTTACCAAGGGTTTTTAGGTTAATATGTATAGAGGTAGGTATGTACATGTGTATGTATGACCCCTTGTTCCTATTTTCCGCCACCACAAAGCTTTAAAGAATTTCGAAGAAGCAAACAATAGGTGACATAATGTATTGTTTACGTTATCAATTTAATTATGTAGTGAACAGGTGCAAGCCATAAATACCAAAAACGTTTGTTTTGCACAATGATCAAAAACTAAATGATTTAAGTAAGCCTTTGTCTTAAAGCTAACCTCCGCCGCCGCAAAGCTTTAAAGAATTTCGAAGAAGCAAACAATAGGTGACATGTATTGTTTATGTTATCAATTTAAATATGTAGTGAACACGTGCAAGCCATAAATACCGAAAACTTTTGTTTTGCACACTCATTCAAAATGACTCATTGATAAACAATTTTATGTTATAGAGGTTGTGGAAACATTTCTTTTAGTTACTGAGGGCCAATACAGAGATTACTTATTTGACTTATCGAGGTTGCGAATTTTGAGTTATAGAGGTTTTGGGCTCTGAAGGGAAGGGAACATATTATTTTTTTAAGTTATAGAGGTTTTTGAGTTACCGAGGTTTGAGTTATCGAGGTTCTACTGTAGTTCATTTGAGACGGTTATCGAGCATGTTAGTTTCGCCACTTTTCACTATCAGCGTCCTTTATATTAACCTCAATGTGCATAATGCATCCCTAGTATTGATGTCATCTTTTGGATATCCTGATCATTTATCAGTAAAGTGGCTTTTCTATGGAGGTAATTTCTACCAAAATGTGGTAAATCAGTGAATGAGAAAACTGCACAAAGTAGAATTTAGTAGCAGCTAAGAGGTCTAACTAGTTGTGGCATCCTTTTAGTAATATTGAAGGTAATGACAGCTTCCCTTACCTCACACTAGGACCTTAATACTTCACTAACTTCACTGATAAGAATCCCACTATTAATGATTACACCAACAACACTTTTACCCACGTAAATATTCAAGTTTATTATAATATTGTGTCACCTTCGCTCGTTCGCGCATTAAAATAGAGTGAGAGAGTTATTATTAGACGCATAACTGTGTGAAAGAGACGTGTGTATGTTATCGCCTTGTCTATAGAGGAATGTAGGAAGATGATTATTGTTTTGTACATTGGTCAGTCTGGAGTGGATATTGATGGTCAGGGCTAGACTTTGTTTGCTTGTCGTTCGTTATACAATGTATCTGCTCTTTAGCGATTAATATTTAGAATATAACGGCTTATACAAATATTTGCGTGGCACCCGAACTCATGACGACCATTATCAACGAGGCAAATAGATTACATTCATCATAACAGCCCATTAATGTCCCACTGCAGGGATGGGCCTCGTCCCGTGACGGAGGGATACTTGCCCTACTAATACCACGCTGGCCAGACGGATTGATTTGGTATAGGGTTTAATTTCAAGTTTTCCTTTTTTTTATTTCGTAAAGATAATATTGACGGATAGTCTCTTAGTCGGTTTTTACGACACCCATGGGATGTAATGGGGTGGTGACACATATTCTTACTCCGTCACCACACGGAGAAGAGATTACATTACATTCAACTACTTTCCTCACCTCAACATTCATGAAAAGTGCAAGACACGTT
The DNA here is from genome assembly GCA_905475405.1 of Schrankia costaestrigalis. Classification (NCBI taxonomy): domain Eukaryota; kingdom Metazoa; phylum Arthropoda; class Insecta; order Lepidoptera; family Erebidae; genus Schrankia; species Schrankia costaestrigalis. The sequence goes on from FR997852.1 coordinate 2,799,977, forward strand.
CAGAAATGTTATTTGAAGTTTTTTCTTATGAAATATACTTTAAATATCATATTTTTTTCGTAGGCAGAGTATTCATATTTTACTTTTCCGTGGTTATTTTAATTTACTTGCTTGAACTAAATTCGTAACTGCGAATAATTTACTACGAATAGGCATTTGATTAGACGACGAAAAACTTGATAACAGACCTCTATGTGATTAGGTATAATTTTATTGAAGTAATGCTTGATTTCGTTTCAAGTATTTGTTATGAAACATCTAATAATTTATTATGCGTATGTAGGGACGATTTAGGAAGAAAAATAAGTAAGTAAAGAAAGTATAAAGACTACCGTCTTTATACTTTCTTTATTAAGGTTCCGTTCCCAAATGTCGAAAAATAGAACCCTTATAGCTTAATCATGTCTATCTCTCTTTCTATCCGTCCGTGTCACAACCACTTTTTTATGGATTCAATATTAATGTGATCACGATATCGGAGTGGTCATGTGGCATGTCATGATAATCTCTATGTTTTAGAAACCTAAGTCAGAAGGTTCTAGTTGACTGACCACCAGCTTTAAAGCCTTGTAAAAGTTCTTTGAAAGGCTATTGTCCTATCAAATACCTTTCAAAACCAGGTTACAACCAACTACCAACCAAAAGATCATCGTCATAACAGCCCATTAATCTCCCACTGCAGGGACAGGCTCCCGCGACGGAGGGTTACTTGGCCTGCTAATACCACGCTGGCCAGACAGATTGGTATAGGGTTTAGTTTAAAGTTTTCCTTCTTTTTATTTCGTAAAGATAATATTCGCGGATAGCCCCTTAGTCGGTTTTTACGACACCCATGGGATGAGATGGGCTGGTGACATATTGTATTCTTAATCCGTCACCACGCGGAGAACCAAAAGATAATGTATTTGTTCAATTTTCTTGCCAGTCATGCTAAGTGCGTGTTACTGCGATGTAGCTTTTACTCTCTTGGAATACAAGATCATTTCTTCACACTCTCTCGTCACTTTCGTGATATAATATTACTTACGCTGTCCCTTTTTATACTCAACTTATAGTTAAATAGAAAACTAGGATGTTCCAGATTTATTTTAAATAACGACTTGTTTATTCTAGGTATGATGATAGTTAGACATTATGACCTTTGCATGACCTTGGATATCGATCCATTAATTAGACTAACTAAGGCTACTAAAATCCGATATTTGTGTGTAAATAAAAAAAAAAAAAAAACCCTATGCTAATCCAGCCGTGGTATAAGTAGGTCAGCCTTAAGTTTGTCTTTATTTACGTACATTATATAAGTGAAAATTAAAAAGAGGGTAAACTTAAAGTAAAACCCGATTTACACATCGACAAGTATAGTAGCGAGTTAAGTAGTAAGTTGTTGATTAAGTTGATTTAAATAGATCTCCATCCAATTAAGTTCATCTATCCAAGTTAACTCGCTACTGTACTTGTCAAATTGTAAATCGGGCTTAACACCCTCTACCAATCTAGTTTCCTTTAATCACAGAAATACTGTTACATAATAAAATAAATAAATAAACTATAGACGCTTTAAATATATAATATGACTTCCTAATGAATTATTAATAACTAATGAAAACCATTTTATAATTTAAAATAATATACTTAAGTACTTTACATTCTTGTTTTAACAGTTTCACACCATAGTTAATGTGATACCGGTCCAACTATTTTTGTTCGCGTTAAGTAGATAATGACAATCAATTAATTATTGCTTAATTTAACCTTTATTTAGGCCTTAGTTTTAAAGAATTTAAATTACTTTTTTTTGTTAGTTTCCGTAATAATATTATAGTTACCTAGTACCTAGATCATTATAGTAATAAATAGTTCTTCAGAAAGTAGATCAAGTTCAATTGTAGATGAAATTCAAAACCTATGTTTTTGTCTACATTTTAGCGATAAATTTGTTTTTAACTCATTTACTTACATCATACAATTCCTAAATCGCGTAACAAAAAATCTAACATGAATTCGAAAGGTGTAGTATAATAAAAGGTAAAAGTCTTAACAAACAAAACAAAAAAGAAAACATTGATGCAGATAAGCAAGCCCGGGTATCATGTGAAATGTGCCACCAAAACCGGCGCGAGCGCAATATTCAAAATGGCGCCCGACGTATGTAGGTCACGGCGATCCGTGGCTGTCGGTGTGCCTGCTTATACAATTTATATTTTTTAAACTCTTACTAACTTAGTTATTGTTTCTAAAATTGTAATTTTTTTTTGTTTCTACTTGTTTTGCAATTTTGTTTTCAAGGTTATTTGTAATATTAGAAACTAGAAAAAAATATTGTTGCTAGGCTATTGTCATATAAGCCAGTGGACATCCTCTCTTGGCCTCCTCCAAATGTTTCTATCCTGTGCGGTCCTGTGCCTTCTTGCATCGGTCTTCCGCGTCATCTTAACTAGGTCTTCAACAAGACCCTAGCTAATCGTGAGACCAGCATATGTATTAAAAAAAATCTCGTAGGCGACAGTGATGTTCGGCACATCTTACCCCAAAGACTCCCACAGGACAGGACGAGAAGCGAGTTGCGATGTGCCAGCCGGTTTGTAAGAATCCTATTTACTTGTCGTTTAGTAATGTCTGCCAGCCCTCATGGGAATAAACCGTGAATACATAAATATGTATGTATTAGGTATATAAAACATTCGTCTAGCGATCCATGTCTACAATGTCCTTGACATTTAACAAATATACGTAAAAATACAACTGTACTTTACAATGTAAAGTAGGTTAAGTTTTTGAGGTAATAAATTTTATGAATAACTCTGTAGACTTATTACTTATGTCCTGTAGTATAGCATACGATAGGTTCTCTGTCCAGCTAGTAGACACAATAGTAAAACCATGTGAATGTGTCATATATGATACAAGGGACAGGGAAAGCGTTTAATAGAAATTTGAACCAGAATATAATAGCCAGGCTGTGGTTTTGGAGTAAGAGTATTTCTTTACCTTAGCTGCACCCTATCTCATGCCATGAGTGTAGGAAAAGCTAACTAAATGGAAGCCTGTAGATATCAAATATACGGAAACAGAAGAAAACCTGATATTAAACCTTTTAAAAATACAATTGGCCAGTCTGTTATTAGTAGGTCAAGTTTGACACTGGAGGAAAATCCTTTCAGTCAGTGGGTCGCTAATCAGCTTTTTGATTATAATAATCAATTAGGATTGTGTAATATTTTCTTTACTTTTTTCCCGTGTGACTGTAAACTCATACTTAGGATATCCGAAGTATTATTATTAATAATTTGTATTTACCCATTAGGCAGTTAACTATTGAGATATGTCACCTTGACCTCGTTAAAGTTTTGAAATTATGCAGATTTTAAACAAAATATTTTGCTTATTATTAAACTTAAAAATGCTTGTAATAATTTAGCGTTTCTAGAATCTTCTTTGAGCTGTAACGTGTTTTTCTTGTCTACTACTTTGGGTTTTACGGTACAGAGCTCCCGTTCGGCCTATATGAGATTCGTTAAGGCTGAGTGCTGCCAAGCTGCTACTTCATAACAGCCTATTAATGTCCCACTGCAGGGACGGGCCTCCTCCCATGACGGAGGGATACTTGGCCTACTAATACCACGCTGGCCAGACGGATTGGTATAGGGTTTAATTTTAAGTTTTCCTTCTTTTTATTTCCCTTAGTCGGTTTTTACGACACCCATGGGATGAGATGGGGTGTTGACACATTGTCATAAGCTGCTACTTAACCTGAAAGTAATTATCTATTTAAACTGTTAGTGGTTCTGAGTGTTCTATATCCTTGCCTCTTGCCTCTTTAATCGGTCAACCCCTACGCCAGTCACTTGGTTTTTCCCTCGACATCTCCTCATTCTAATTCAGGCACGCGAATATATCAAACTTGTCACATTTTAAGACTGTTACCACATTAATATCCGTAATACCTACACAATACGATTAATAATATAATGTCATTGTTTGCTTTATACTTTCTTTATTTAATAGTTATACATATAACATTCTTGATATTAAGTCCATTTGTTTTATTATAAGGTATTTGTATGATTGCTTTATATTATAACGTGAGAAATTGTACACGTGTATATACAGCGTTTAAGTCTTTTTTATAAGGTCATGCCAATATAACTGTGTTTAACCTAAAGGGAATGAAGGTAAAAATTAAGGCAACAAAAAATGTTCCTTAAAAAAAACCTTCAATCCGTGCGTCGTCATGACTTCCCCGGTTTGACCAAATGCTTCTTCATTGGTCTATCTTTATAAAGACCATAGTAAATAATTTGTTTGTGATATTGACGACCTTTGTGGCGTAGTGGTTTTATAACATGACTGCTACGCAGAGGTCTCGGGTTCGATTCTCGCTCAATGCCAATATTTGTGTGCAAAAAAAATATATATACCCATAACACAAACAGGTTAAGCCTAGCTTACTTTGATGGCGCTGTGTAGAGATCCATGTCCGTTTGGTAACAGAAGAATGTACAGTGTCACCCATTCTTATTTTGCGGGCCTTGTAAAAGCCAACTAACAGCCGCAAATATTGATTCGAGAATTTGGCAATACCTGTGAAGTTAAAAAAAGTATTAAGGTACGTTTCGTATCCCATAGTACAAGCTATGCTTAGTTTGTGTTTGGGTAGCGTTGTGCGAGTTCAAGTTCCGCTTCGTCTTTGTAGGAGGCCTGCTCTTAAGTATGTCACAAATGAGGTGCTGTTATATAAACACTAACATTACGTGCAAACAAAATGATAACGCGTAAACAAGGCTAACTTAAAGTGCATTAGCTATGACGTCAATATTTTAATTCACTCGTTCGACGTAAGCAAACTAATGATGTGTGCTTTATACCTACTATACTGTTACAAAACGAGTCTATTTGACTCTCATAACGCGCACGAACAGTTCGCGAATTCCTTTCCAAGAGAAGTGAAAGCCAACCAAAATAATGCGTTATCAGAGCGTAACGCTTTTTCGTCAACTCAATTCATTGACAAAAACTTTTAGTTAGTAAAACTCCTCTGTTGCTTGATATATTATTATATCTAATTTTATAATGATTTATTTTTGCACTACCTACATCCCGTTCGTCCGCGCTCTTACGAAGACGCTTGTGGAATGAGGTCGGGCGCGTTCCAATTTTAAATTTCGATTGTCACACGTAAGTGGCTTGATAGCTAGAACTTTCACTGACATAACTTTTTTTTATAACAAAGGCTAAATCTCTCATTCATTCTGCCGACAATGAGTTTCGTTTGTTATACCGGTTAGGTTAAGCTAATTTAGAACGTGTTTGGGCTGTAATGTCTTCGCTGTTCCACTAACAGAACTTGTTACTGCAATTATACTTACACTTTAGTAAATTTAGGTTTGTTTCCGTGTGGTGACTATAGTTGCAAAACTTCTGATTAATACGGAATAATACCGGAAAAAATCAGGGAAAATTTCATAAAATCGGATTTATTCAAAATTTATTTAATAAATATTTTTATGTTTTATTTGCTGAAAAATAGTATTTTGCATCGATCGTCGATCACCGACGCGCCGGCGCCGCTACAACTTTGTGCGCCGGCCGCAGCCTCACGTGCGCAACCCGTCTGCACGACTCATGTCACGACGTGAGTGGTTCACGTTGTGACATGACTCTCGAGTTGTTCGGCAGCGGTGCCTGGTGCGGTAAGAGAGAGAGGACATGCTTTGCGGAGGAGCTTTCCCCCCGCGAGTGAGTGAAAGATTCGATCGAATTTTCCGTCAAATATATCGCCCGAATATTAAACTAATCTAAAATAATAATATAAAACTATCGGTACCAGACAAAATGCATAAATAGTTTATTTACAATTATTTATACTTACCTATAAATTATAATTATACACATAATAAATAAAAACATAATAATATAAATTTTATAGCACATAAATAATATAATAAAATAAATAAATCACGTGACAGTGCGATCCGTTGAAAAAATCCCAAAGTTCCGGTATATTTCGGTATTATTCCGATTTAATCAACTTGAATTATTCGGATTTTTTCCCGCCAGCATCTATAGTGGTGACCGAGTTAAAATGGTGATACCACCCTATATTATCCCAAGGGAAAGTTTCTGAAGGATATATCCCTGTAATAATATGTTTAGCCAAGATTGTACTGTTTCCTTTAGGCAATAGACGGTCCTCCGTCGGACCGTCCCTGTAGTGGGACATTCCTACGCTGTTTCTAGAAGAGGAAAGATGCGTTTCAGCAGTCTATCTATACGATTAATATATATTTGTTTTCCTTACTCATTGTTCAACAAATGTAAACTTGTTTTCAATTCTTTTCTTATTGTGTGTTTACTGTTGGCATTAAGGTGTGTCCAAACATTGAGCAGCAAGAGCGCGGCAGCAACACGCGGCATTCGTAAGACACATTTCTGCGGCTAGTAATTCAGGGTTGCCGCGCGCGGCAGTCGTCCAATCACAGCGCGGCGGGCAGCCGCGCTTGATTGCCGCTCAATGTTTGGACACACCTTTATAAGAAATCTGTAGTCTTATTTAGCAAGAACAAAATATGATCTTGTTTATTTTTTTAGACAAGACAACCCACACTATTGATAGCCCTGTGTAGTGGTACTTTTAAAGACATACAATTAACGGACCCAAAGAACATCCGAACTCAAGTCAATTATTTGTGGATCAGACAAATAGGTAATTATCTTGCGTAGGATTCGAACCCGCAACCTTCAGCACGGCAGTCGCACACACGACCGCTTTGCCATCTCAGCAGTTGTATAAAATTTGCCATAAATGATACAGTTAATCATCATTCCCCTGCCCTTATCCCAATTTTTTGCGGTCGGCGCAGCATGTCCTTTTCCACATGCTGCTAAACGTTTTGGCTATGTTTTACGGCTGGCCGCCTGCCTGACGCCAACCCTTCTTAGGTATGCTGTTGTTGGTGCTTTACTACCCACCAGGAGGTTGACACGAGCTGCTAGGTGGTATGCACCGGGTCGTGGTCTTACGACACCCACGGGAGGATATGGGGCAGTCCTATTCTAACCGGGAATCGCACGGCAATTAAATGACACAGTTAATATTACTTTATATAGCATCACACCAATTATAAATAGAGGCTGATAAGTACAGTTAGTCAAACATCAACCAATCCCATTCGCACTTAAGACTATCTTATACACAATGAAAGAGACGGAAATATTACGGACCTGTCTTGGTGAATTCGCGTGCGGTAACTCGTGTTTCCCCGTATATAATACCACTTTCCTTTGACGACATGCGTTTTAATCCATTCTCTATAATGAGTCTTATTTCATAAGTTATAAAGTTTAATTTTCAATGTTTTTGTGATGCTTTATGCTTGGAGTTTACTCCTGTATCTTGCCAATTTGCGAGAACGCCTTTTCCGAGAAGTTTATTGTAAATTGAATGTTATGGCGTATATGTTTGTGTTTTAATGGGTTATCAAAGTGTAAATTTATACCCTCGACAGAATTCTTAGAAGATTCTGAGGAATTCGTAATATTGATTTCCATAATGGCTAATTAATGTCATACTAAAGAGACGGGACATCTTCTGTGACGGATGGAGATTTGGTTTAGTTAGCTATACCTACATATTATTATAAAATAATTAAGTTAGTATAAGATTTTGTCTCTGCGTGTGGTGACGGAGTAAGAATACAGTATGTCACCACCCCATCTCATCCCATGAGTGTCGTAAAAACCGACTAAGGGACCATCCGTGAATATTATCTTTACGAAATAAAAAGAAGGGAAACTAGAAATAAAACCCTATACCAAACCGTCTGGCCAGCGTGGTATTAGTAGGCCAAATATCCCTCCGTCACAGGAGGAGACCCGTCCCGGCTGTGGGACATTAATGGGCTGGTATAATGATGTATGATGATTTCTTAGAGACGATATTTGCAAATTTTTTCTTAGTTAGCATTTACGACACCCACAGGATGAATAATTGGGATTGAAAACTAAATATGTATTGTAACTTTATATCAAACGTATTCGTATAGCTATAGTGTGATTTGCATTAAAATTTTAATTATATTAGGTACTGAAATTCAGGTCAACCAAGTTAATAAAATAATTTTCTCCGCAAAAGTTTTAGAAAACTGCCTTTTTAACATACCTATAAATCTGAAAAGTACAGTTACTTTTTATATATAGTTAACATACGCACTTAGTATTTTGACATATTAAGGTTAGTTACTGAGAACCGTTACATTTATAAATGTAATTATTCTTACATTTATACGGGCTTGTGTTGTTAATCATATTTGTGGGAAATGTAAAATATCTCGAATGAATATAAATAATTGTTCTGTTACCCATAACACAAGCAGGTTAAGCCTAGCTTACTTTGGGCACTGATGGCGCTGTGTAGTAATAACAGCCCATTAATGTCCCACTGCAGGGACGGACCTCCTCCTGTGACGGAGGGATACTTGGCCTACTAATACCACGCTGGCCAGACGGATTGGTATAGGGTTAAATTTCAAATTTCCTTCTTTTTACTTCGTAAAGATAATATTCACGGATAGTCCCTTAGTCGGTTTTTACGACACCCATGGGATGAGATGGTATGGTGACATATTGTATTCTTACTCCGTCACCATACGGGCAAGTGTAGTGATAATATTAATTAGACACTACAGACATCTATATTAATTAAACCGAACTTCGTAAGTCACTCAGCAGTTAGATTACGCTAAAAATAGTTTCTATTGAGGAAGTCAACGTTAAAATTATAACGGGGACGATTTGCAAGTAAAAAAATTACACCAAACTGTTATATATAATGTCCGATAACTACTAACATTGCTAATGTATTCATTTGTATCATTATCAATAAAGTTTCCCTCATCATCTATTACGAATTCAATTAGATTTGTTTATTGTTCCAATACTGCATAATCTTGACCCGTAGGTTAGTTACCTATTTTATAACGAACCTTGATTTATATTCGATTGTTTTTATAATAACTTGATGCTTATTACTCCATATCTAATTTTGAAAATATAAATCAGTGTATAATTCCGTAATTTAGCACTCGTCGGCATAACATAGCGGTCCACCAACGTAACAAGAGTTTCACCGCTCTGTAACGGATGACACAAGCGGTTACGGTACTCGGGTCGGCGCGGTGGGGCGCCATACGACTTTCAAACTCACGCGCACGGGAGCCATTGCTCTATCGCTTCGCAACATGCTCGGCTTGTCTTCGGCTAACATCGACTCATAATTAACCATCTGATTCATCTAATATAAACTCTATTTCATTACCGACAAGTTTGTTATTACATTGTCATAATATTTTATATCAGAAAAGTATTAAACGCGGAAATGTTCGCGCATAGAACATTGTAGATGAATACGACGAGAGTAAAGTCGGTATTCGCTTGTAATTCAAACGTTGTGCGCTCCTCGTACCGTTTGCCAGTGAAAGTGCTTTAGCAAAAGTGAAACGGATGGTATAGTGGCGCAACTTCGCTCGAGATTCGAGTAAAAAAAATTGCGATCGTGGAAATGTGAGAGGTGAATGTCAGTAGACAAGACAAGATCTTTTTTTCGGCGTGATTAATGAGTTTCACGACGAAAAAATCAACCAATAATTTGACATGGATTATTTGTGGAATTTTCTGAACAAACTATCTCAATTTTTTGCAAGTAGTTATATTTTAAAATACTTTTACGGTAATTACTTTACGTTGAACTAAAAGAAGCCTTCGTAACTTTATACGGAATAACCGCTAACCTAATTTCACCCATCGATTGTCCTACGTGGCACGGATGTGAGCGAACGGTACAAATACATAAATATTATACATCCGAATGATAAATACAAGAAATAAAGTGCTCAAGAATAAGGTAAATTCAAGTCTAGATTCATTTTCAAGCATCAAATTAAGCTTTGTTAGCCCAACTCACAAAAGAATCACTTAAAACTAATTGGGTTCACTCCAAACATTGATTTACTTCGTCGTGGATAGTGCCGTGTCTATTACAAATCTGGAATATCTTTTCACAAAATGTAATACAATAATGACGGCCGTATTTGGAGCATGAAACTATTTTTACTGCTGCTGCTTAAATTATTATAATGATAGATTAGGTATGACGGTTATTGGGAATAGTAGTACGAAAAGTATGACTTTATAGTTTGGAAATTAGGCAGCAGCACGGGGTAGCGGCTTGGCCAAGCTCTAAGATTGCTGCGACGTTCTTGAGTGGCGGTTGTCGCTTACCATTAGGTGGGCCGCTCTTTCGCCTTAAGATAATAAAAAAGATTTAGTATTAAATGTAATAATGTATTAAAAAAAAAAAATGTAATACTAAGCATTATTCAAATATATGACCAGTCAAAGTCTCTTAATTGATAGGTGATCATGTTTAATCAATATTTTAGCGAAAAGACGTTACTGCTGGACGTAGGCCTCCTTTTACGTCTCTACCTTCCTCTAATATGTGGCTTCCACATTCATTCATCATCGTAACAGCCTATTAATGTCCCACTACAGGGACGGGCCTCCTCCCGAGACGGAGGGATACTTGGCCTACTAATACCATGCTGGCCAGGGTTTAATTTCAAGTTTTCCTTCTTTTTACTTCGTAAAGATAATATTTACGGTTAGTCTCTTAGTCGGTTTTTACGATGGGATGAGATGGGCTGGTGACATATTGTATTCCTACTCCGTCACCACCGTCATCCACATCCATTGGCTGTCCGTAACCTTAACCAGATCGTCGGGGTATATCTTATGAGAGGACTTTTATCAATATTGGATTTGTGTCCATGTGCAGTTTATCATTGCAGTTTCAAGATCGTGGTCAGGATCAGGGTTACTACTAGAGCAGTTAATTTATTTCCACCGGTTTCTGTCTAACGTGACTCTTTCGTCCGTATAAATCTTGGAAAAGGAATCAACTCCAAATAATTCTTTATTTACCATACTACATCTTTTCTATACTTTTACAATTACGTTTTTCAATAAATAAATAATAAAGTGCGCCTTCCAGTCTACTCCGACTTCCGGTATCTCGGTTCGTGCATCCAAAGCGATGACGAGGTAGATCGGGCGGTCAAGCACCGAATTAACATAGAATGGATGAAATGGCGGCAGGTCACGGGAACCATCTGTGACCCCCACATTCCCCTTAAATTTAAGGGGAAGATCTATAAGACCATGATTAGACCTGCCGTCTTGTATGGATCAGAGAGTTGGCCCACAAAAGGGATGAATGAAAGACAATTGCATGTAGCAGAGATGAGAATGTTAAGAGGAATGTGTGGTGTTACGAGAGCGGATAGAGTTAGAAATGAGTAGGTAAGAGGAAGTTTGAAAGTGGCACCGGTAGCAGAAAAACTACGCGGCAGCCGGCTGTCATGGTATGGGCATGTTATGCGGAGGAATGAGAGTCATGTGGTGAGGAAGGTGTTGGACATGTGTGTGGATGGATATAGGGGAAGAGGACGACCAAAAAAAACGATGGATGGATTGTGTGAAAGACGATATGGCTGCGAAGAGTGTTACTTGTGAGATGACGTCTGATAGGAAAGTATGGAAGAAGAAGACATGCTGCGCCGACCCCAAATAAAATTGGGATAAGGGCAGGGGAATGATGAATAAATAAATAATAAAACAATATGAATCATCAATATATAGGTGTAATCAGAGCGGTGGCGACAGCACGCGTGCGTATCTAGGTCAGTTGGTCGCAACCTCGCGTGGGGGCCTCCACGTTGGGTTAATCTTGATCATTGGTACCTAATACTAAATACGTGGTCTAGATATAATGTGGCTACTTTTATTCCTGTTGCGATCCTTAAGAATTATTCATACCATTAAACACCTTCATGCGATCCGTGGCTTTTGTTTGCCAATGGTAATATTTAAATATCAATTTATTTTTATTTAGCGTCCAGCGATATTTACCAATTCTATTTGTTTATTTCACTGTGTTATGTCTAAACAAGTGCCCACAACTTCCATACAACAAAAGTATAATAAACGGATCTGTTATCATATTGTGTTTATGAATCTTATCATTTTCACGATTTCTTTTCGATGAAAACATACCCTTTCCATCCTAAACAGTAAAAGTTTTAGAAAAGAGGTCACAATTTGTTATGAAGAAAATAAATGTTTATATTTACTATACCTTGATTGATATTTTATCTATTGTCTTCTTTACCATTATTATGGTATTTTTTTATATTAACAATAGAATAACATTTAGGAATTCTATATAAAAGATCGTTTTTATGATTTATATCTAATTCTCATGTTGACTCATTATGGTTATGGATTGTATCGTGTTTGATAGGTATATCATGATCATAGTAAATGATATCGCTTGTGTTGCTTGTAATCATTTTTGTATACCTTAATATTTGTTTGAGATGCTGACTGGCTAATTATGTGACCCACTGTGCTGAGGTTTATTTTTTTTATTTTATATTAAACACTCCCTCACTAGGGATCTATCGCGCATTTGTGGTTAAATTCTATGAAATAATTGGGACAGACAGACAGACGACTCCTGCACGACAACCACATATTTGACCTCTTTGTCATCGAGACTTTATTTAAGAGCTATATCTCATGTTACCTCCGTGTGGTGACGGAGTAAGAATACAATGTCACCCATCTCATCTCATGGGTGTCGTAAAAAACGACTAAAAGACTATCCGTGAATTTTATCTTTACGACATAAGATAAGAAGACTGTAAGTCTTCCATATTGTTTAAATAAATAAATAAATAAATTAAAAGAAAGAAAACTTGAAATTAAACCCTATACCAATCCGTCTGGCCAGCGTGGTATTAGTAGGCCAAGTATCCCTCCGTCATGGGAGGAGGTCCGACCCTGCAGTGGGACATTAATGGGCTGTTATGATATCTCATGTAATTGATATCTAATTTACTTTGAAGAAAAGCTAATCTTAATAAGCGAAATTGTTTTCTAAAAATAATTCAGTAATTTTACATTCATTGACAGCGACGTTCGTAGGCGTTATTGTTTAAAATTAGTTTATTTATAGACGGGCACGTTGGTGACGGCCATATTTTTGTATCTCAGACGTCACCGTTTCCTATTTGCTTAAGTTCTTACTTTACTTGGTTTCACCATCCAATGTCAACGCAAAAAACCTATTTAGTTTTATTATAAAAAGGCAACTCCTGCTTTGTGGATCGTGTCCTGTGATACATAGGTAGAAATAATTTGCTGATGTTATTTCCACCAAACTAACAGGAAAAGTAGTAAGAATTCTTCCCAATCCTGAACTATTATATGATAAAATAATCTTCCAGAGTATGTTTTCGCTCCTTTCAATAACATCTGGTCTCTTAATCGAAGAAGCTTTTAGATAGGCAGACAAAGTAACAGCGAAGTCGCTAAATTATGTCATGACTACTGTCAATTTCCTTCACTCCTTGACTATATTCGCGTTTTCCATCAAATTCGATACGTGTCCTGTAAAACTGACAATTGCAGTATATTTTTTTTTTAAACATCTTTATTGCAAAACTCTTTAAAACAATTAACATTGATTAAAATCAAGAACGCTACTAAAATGTTACATCGCGTTATCCTCACTTATTTATCAATAGTAAAATAAACTTTATTCTCTTATGTATTAAGTTGGTATTTGATTGTATTAATAAAGTGCCTCTATGCTATAGAGGCCGCCACGAACCAGGTCAGTAGGCCGACTGTAAGTATGCCTCGCGGATCCGACCGGTCATACAGCCCTGAACTTGGTTTGGGATATGCTGTTATGTCAGTTTTATATGTGATATAATTTAGTATGCAATATCATTGTCTCGCTGAGTTAGTCGTTGATCGCTGCGGTTGATTGTGAAGGGTATGGAATTTGAATCCAATTGATTATATTTTATTTGCTCAGCTCATAATGTCAATGAGGCTTTTCTTCTGCTTCGCGAGGATGATTATCAATTTCAAGGCCACAAAACGTCGAGGCTCGGGACAATTATTTGTGGATCACACAAACGATCGTTCTACGTGAGATTCGAAGCGCCTTGAGCGCAATATGACACGTCACCGAGGCACTGATTTGATAAAAAATGAACTTGTTACAATAAGATCTCTTAAAAACAGCTTGATATTCTTATTATAAGTGGACTTTATTGACCCTATGCTGTAGCTTCTAATGTCTAAAAAGACCTTTTACTTTCAGAAGTCTGTTACTGAGTTATTGAAATATAACCCTTGGCAGTTCAATTTGTTGAACATAACCTTACCATGCAAAAAATTTTACTCATAGTAGTGAAATTAAGACAGGGTGACCTCAATGTTGTGCCCTGCGAGACCCTGCTAAGCCTCTTTATAGATGCCGTCTGTTAAACTATTTACTGATCGTTTCCAAGCAATACCTAAGTGCTATGTCGGCCGTTTTAGTTCTCTTGAGGATTTCCTCATACCAGATTTGGTAATGCATAAATACTCGAAGCATAGTTTTATCCATTTCAGTAGTTAATAAGTTTCTTAATGCTAGATGTAAAATGAGTCAAAGGCATTTTATAAGTCTGTTTTACCCTAGGTATAATAACAAAGAATACTTATGCTAACACTAGATTTAGACTGCGATTAATAATCTTCTTGGTTATATTGATTAATTAAGTGTGCTTTTATGGTGCATATTACAAATCATCGAAATCGAGTACTGCATTAATACTATAATAGCTTTAATAGATGCGATAATTAAATTCACTTTAGTCGATTCTTTTTTTATCAACACCATCAAATATAAAGATTGACAGCGGTTACTATCATCATTAATAAGTTACAAAGTATCTATACTTTCACTGGTGTCATGATGAGTATAACTGTAATCGATTTGTAACCGAATCTATTAACTATTTCGTAACTTATCAGTGTTTTTCAAAGTTTTTGAATGACTCCACTAAACAATCACATTATGTTCACGGAGAATGTCATACTATGTCATACTATGTCAAAAACTTTATTTGATTTTAACAGTTAAGCTGTCTTACATACTATTTGTTAGATATTGTCTCTTCGATAAACGCAATCGGAAGCTTGACGACTACGAACGGAAGATGTAACGTCTCCATACCGTTGTCAATGTCATTTTCTGATAAGAAGTAATGTTAAGAACTTTGAGAAACACGTCATTTGGAGAAATACACCGGCTTTTGCCAAAGGGATGATAGTTTAGTTAAATATTTTACATAGCCTTTTAGATCCATTTCTGGCAGAATTCATATTATCTACTTATTGCCTAAATATATAGCCTAACAGAAGATGCTACACGCGTCTTCTGTTAGGCTATATATTTCGTAAATACTGCTTTAATCGGTAGGATGATGCTAAAAAATCTGAAAGAGAAATATTCTGTTCAGATTATCAGTGCAAACACAAAAACTTCACAACAAGTTTGTTTTATAAAATCTGTTGTTTATCGCCTGATCTCGTTAAATTATGATCGTCAAATAATGCTTGATGTTATAATCGCGGGTCATTTACATAAAGCTTGATTATCACTGGCCTATTAACTAGCTAAATCGTTTCTTTTCATTAAATCTATTCACGAAATCTAAAAATGTTATAAATTTAACTCGTATTTAAATAAATCAGATATTTTAAGTTGCTACATTTAAACGTTAAAAGATAGTTGTGTCATCGAGGCGATGCCTGACTAAAGCCCGATTTACACATCGACAAGTACAGTAGCGAGTTAAGTAGTAAGTTGTTGATTTAAATAGATCTCTATCCTATTTTTTGGCGAGTTAAGTTGGCGAGACGCGAGAGAGAGGTCTACTTCGTACTTACGGGCTTTAGGGTGTCTACATGAAAACTTAAGAAAGAAAAGTTGACGGAAAACCAATAACAATCCCTCTGGCCATCGTGGTTTGAGTAGGTCAGTTTCCCTCTGTCAATCAAGGAGGCTTGTAGCGGCAGTGTGACATTAATTTGCGGATACTTTTGTTCACCTAAATCCCAGCGCTATGAACATTAATGTTAAGTTTTGGTGTATTTAATTATGTATAATTAACTTAGATAGGCCTTGAGACGGTCCTTTAAGTGCTCGATGAATAATTTAGCTTATAATAATATCTCTAGTATTTAGTATTACTTTACTAATCTTTACTTACTTACTTAAATAGATTAGTTAAGGTATCGTTCATCTTTGATGAATTGAAGACATTGATTAGTGATTTAAGCACTGCAGTGGTTGCAGTTGTTAAACTTATGTCTTAGGGGTTGCGAAATGTATTTCTTAAACTGCAGTAAATTGATTTTGGTGTGTAAAATATCTACGTTATACAATAATGGCCTTAGCGTAGTGTAAAACTGTAAATGTTCAATGTTTAGCCTTAATTCTTTCATAACATTTGCACAAGAGTCGTAGGAACTAATAATCATTTGTCATTTCTTTTTGCACTTTTCTGTGTGAGGGAATTAATAAAAAAATAGTTTCTTTCATTAATCAGCCGCACATCCAAACTCGAAACCGTTACATATGGATCACAACAAATATACATACTATGGTATAGTATATCTATAATAAACTAGCTTCATAGTACATTGTTTTCATCCAGCAGTCCCTTGAACGTGAAACTAATACACGTGAGGCACGTTCTCACACACACAGACACATTAGCTTTATATATATATATACGTATAGTATGTCTGTGTGTGCCTGTTATGTAGTCAATTGGTTTGTTATTGTAGATACAACTTTTATAATCGAATTCCTAGAGATGTGATGATGTTAGATAGAAAGAGCTAGAAGTTTCGAATCAATTATTATGACAAACACAAAAAACTGCAATATAGGATACAGCTCTATCAAAAATATAGATATGTTTTCTAAAACACTAGATGAGTAGAGGCAATATCAATTAAACGATAAACCGTATACCTACATCCTTTTCTAGAATGATCTGCCGAGGTTTTCCCTAGGGACTATAGTAAAAGATTTTTTTAAGGGTCGGCAGTGCCCGTGTGATACTTCTGGTGTTGCAGACGTCCGTAGGCTACCAATTACTAACAAGCGGACTGTGTGCCTGTTTACCAACAACGTCTTATAAATAAAACTGTAATTTAAAATACATTTCTTGCCTGAAATGGGACATTAAAGTATTACTAAATAAATAATAATATAATAATAATAAACATAGCGCGAAAAACTGACAGCTGTTAATTACTATCATATAACAGACGCTATACCTCATGTAGAAGGGGAATAACGAAGGAATTGGGTTAGATTATGGCACAAAGGTTATGGTATGGAGACCGCGTATCGGAAGTCGCAAGGATACCACTCACACGGTGGACTAACGACCTAGTTAGGACTGTGGGAAACCTGTGGATGAAGTATACACAGGATCGAGCATTGTGGAAATATTTAGACTATGACTATGTCCAGCAGTTGACGTCAATTGGCTGAAATAAATCAGTCACTGGGATAGTGATAGTAAGTCACTGGGATAGTGGTACTAAGATAGTAAAGAAATCATAATTTGTTTTTTTTTTCTATTAAACGGTAACAATTTAGTTATAAATTAAAATTCTTTTACCCTTTGGTCCAACGTGAGACGTTATCACGTTGTCTATGTCCTTGCCTCGGCTGTTATCAGTGAGAATGACAATAAAAACGGACTGACCTTTTTTAAATGTAGCTTATACCCTTTTATTAATATTTTAACTCTTATTCCAAAGTATTGAATATTATAATTTAAATCTTACTAAGACATATTACCAAGATTATGGCTTAAATAGTTAAAGAAATAATCTAGATTACATCCTTTAATTATGAGCATAAGCATGAAAGGAAATAAGCAATATCTTGCTTAATTATTTCCTTTCAACCTAACCTAACCTAACCTAACACTGTTAAGAAAAGCCTACTTTCCTACTACCACCTTACTATCTCTGCATCACCCAAAGGTTGGCTGGAAGAAAATGCCTTAAGGCATTAAGCCCGCCATTGTACAACAATGTTAATTGTGCATAAAGTTATAAATAAATGCCTACTTTCCCGCATGAAATTTTTAGTCTCTTCTGTATTTCTATGTTTTGATAAGAATGGGCCTCTTTTTCTTGACCAAATTGTTCTCAGAGCTTCTATGTAATTTATGTTATAAAATATATTATGTAGTTCTCTTACCCATAATACAAGCTCTGCTTAGTTTGGTACTAGATGGAGCTATGAGAATATGTGAGGAAATATTATGAAACGTTTCTCTCTTATTATAATTCTCTTAAACATGAATAATACAAAGTAGGATAAGAAAAACGGAAAATTCTATAGCCTAAAAATTTACAAATCCTTTCACCGACAAATAAAAATACAATTTCTTTTTATTAAACATTGCGACCACGTTCCATCGCAACGTGTTTAACAGGTCCGCAATGTACAAAGAAAAAAAATATTCATCATACACGTGTACGACAATTGCGATCTACATTATCCATTGAACACTTACTTCATAGTAATCAATTGATACTATGTATATAGCGAGTAATGTATAATGTTATGCTAGAATCAATCTTGTGTTATATAAATACTATGGAATGGGGTCGTTGGGTTTCTGGATGGTGGAGATGATTAAGTGGTATGGGTCATATGTTGGCTAGGCGTGTTTTTATTTTTGGTTTAACTTGTTAAGCATTTGGATTTGGGCTTGCTCTTTTTAAATATGTTTCATTTGTGTCCCACTGCCGGGATTAGGTTCTTTGGTGATTGAGAATAACTTGAATTACTACTAGTAGTAGTACCATTAATTTATATCCTATTTTCGTAGGGAAAATATCTTCAATAAAATCCTTAAGATTCTCATGACATTCTTTCGAGTGTTGACACCTTGTATTCTCTCTCCTATTCTACTAGGTAACCACAAAATTGATGTATTATATTATAATATCATACAAGATAAATTGACGCTCGGTCGAAGGTTGAGGGTAACCGATGGATGAGGGAGACATAGAAAAGTGAAAGGAACATTTGAAAATGAGCTATGTCCAGCAGCGGACGTATTTTGTGTTACAAGATGATAATTCATAACAGCCCATTAATGTCCCACTGCAGGGACGGGACTCCTCCCTTGACGGAGCCTACTTGGCCTACTAATACCACGCTGGCCAGACGGATTGCTATAGGGTTTAATTTCAAGTTTTCCTTCTTTTTATTTCGTAAAGATAATATTCACGGTTAGTGCCTTAGTCGGTTTTTACGACACCCATGAGATGAGATGGGGTGGTGACATATTGTATTCTTACTCCGTCACCACAAGATGATATAATACAAATATTATTATATAAGGGTCAAATCATACTACAGCAGAGTCGAAGCGCATCGAAGCGTCAAGCCAAAACTGAACATATCAAATTCAACCTTAACTCCACAGTGTAACACACACATTACTTCTGAGATTTAAAAAAGTCGCGCGCATTCTTTCGAATTCGCGCGTCTGCGCTTGACAAACGCTGATTGGTGCGCGCGCAATCTCAAAAATAATGTGTGCGTTATACTGTGGAGTTAAGGTTGAATTTGATATGTTCAGTTTTGGATTGACGCTTCGATGCGCTTCGACTCTGCTGTAGTATGAATTGACCCTATATCGCGTGTGCGCATTTATAAAACGTCATTACCTACGTGTGTTACCATTAGTTAAAGAAAAGAGGTTGATAACGTGATGCATTTATATATAACTTATGTAATACCGGCACGTGTTCTGATAATCTCTATGTGTAATCTTATCAGTGACCAACTGTTGCACTTTTATTACTCTATTTCCGAGGAGGACAATGTGTTCATAGGCCTATTATGTTTGTTTGTGCCAGTGCTGTGTAGAGACCAAATATCTGGCCTTATTTTGATAGTTGTTGAATCTAGTGATTTGTCTTAATATTTTTAATAGCATTGAAGTACATATAATATTAATAATATAATTTGTTGCAGTTGACCAAATGTATTATGTAGCCTTAGTGAAAAATTTATTTTATTAATCATCTCTAAGTTTATCCTATATTTTTCATTTGGAATCACCATATAAGATTTGTAACTACATATTTGATATTAATCAGCAATCATTCTTACCTACTTAAATTTTAGCCTAAACCTATATTTAACAATCTAGTTTTGTAACTATGTTTTTATTGCATTCGTATTTAAATTATTTGTATCTTGTTTTGTAATCTACAATTAAAAAAATATATTTTGGTGTTTCTACTAATTTTTATTAGCCATAATATAAAAAAAATATTTTGATTATTATTTACAAAATTTTCCTATGACAACAACAAATAATACATTTTCGTCAGACGCAAACATTTACTACACTAGGTACTGTGTACATTATTTGGGGCAGTCACACAAACCCAAATTGTCGCATAATTAATATTTAATTTAAAGTAAACAGGGTTATTGGAAGTATGTCGTGGACTACATTTAATTTTTTAGTAAATAATGCGTATTGTTGTTTAAATAATATAATAGTGACAAGTGGCGTTCTATCGTCTCTGCCTACCCCGGACGAGATGTCATACGATATACGCACTAAGATTTACACTGTAAAGGCAAAGCTAGAAAGGTCTTTTCTTCTTAACTTTGCATAGAAAAGACGAAGAAATAACATTGCACCGTCTCTAAATAGACTAAAGTAGAAGTATTGATGTTGATGAATATTTTATGCTGTACTTGCTCGCATCAGGAATCGATTCCTGTACGTCCTTCGATCAAGGTCCTTTCACGTTGAACTAATAATGAAAGACCTTAGACGCATACTAATCGATTTAAAATTGTGTATTGATATTGCGTTTCTTTTTATCATAACAGCTTATTAATGTCCCACTGCAGGGACGGGCCTCCTCCCGTGACAGAGGGACACTTAGCCTACTAATAGGTACCACGCTGGCCAGACGGATTGGTACAGGGTTTAATTTCAAGTTTTCCTTCTTTTTATTTCGTAACGATAATATTTACGAATAGTCCCTTAGTCGGTTTTTACGCCGCCCATGGGATGAGATGGGGAGGTGACATATTGTATTCTTACTCCGTCACCACACCACACTTAAATAAACGACAAATATTCATTGATAATAATGAAAACGAAGCATTATTCTAAGATATTTTCAAACAGTTTGTCTAGAGGCGTAGCAACAGTGCGACCTTGCTTCGACGATAATTTCGTGAAACGACCAACTCAATGCCATGTAAAACGTAAGGGCACGCCCACGATCTAGTCTAGCATAACCGTTTTAGGGATTCACACGATATTAGGGGGTCTGTCCCTGTAGACCACTAATTGTCATAGATCAGATGGGAATCAAGAGTCATAATATATATTTAAAAGGTGATATAACAAACGTCATTGTACCAAAATTGTTACCATTAACGTATAGCATTTCTTTTATAAAATATATCAGGCAGAACTGTTCACTATGAAAAAAAAATATAACTGGTGGTGGAAGAATATTTTGATAATACGCAGTGGTCTGACGACTTGCTTAGGATGTAGGGACGCCACTGGATGCATTCAGGACTTTCGCAGGAAGCATAAATAGGACCCTGTCCAACATTAAACATAATAATTATAATGTTACAAGAAATGACAAAACATATTCATAACTTACACAATAATACTACTTATAATTACAAGTAAGGTTATAAACATGATGAAATCTGTAAACATTCATTAATTAAGCTATTACAAAGATTGACACTGAAGGGCAACAACAGGAGGATTGTAACTATTTAATTTTTGTGTCAACGTCCACACAGATTGTCTGCGTTGAGTAATGTAATACTTATTTAATAATTTGTGTTTTTGGTTTTTATGTTTAGCTATTATAATGTATTATGGTGGTGAATTGGGAACGCGTTTTGTTACTATCCTTTCTCATTTTTATGGGCTATCGATACGGGGTCCTCGACTGTAGGGCTATTTTTTAATTGTCAGTTTCACTAATAAAGTGACCTAAAAGTCATCAAAACTCGTTTAAACAAAGTAGTATCTGCCACCCAAGTTTTCTTCCTTATATGCCGAAGCGTCCTAGCAATGGGAGTATCATGGGCCATGACAATTAAAAAGAAAAAAAAATGTTTTTTTGTTACTCCTTTCCGCCTAAATTACTAGACTGATTTGAGTAAAAACTTTATTTCTAAAATAGTTTTACTATGTTTATTAGACGTTACAAGTTGAATATACCATTCAAAATAGTCTCCATTATTGTCAAAATATTAACGTGCAATATAGAAAAGAACAAGATGCTTATCAAATATCTTGGCATATTAAATAAACACACATTTGACATGAAACTTTAAACCTTATTCTTTTGTAATAAGTAACATAATCGTATTAAAACGTATATCTTCTCGTATATTGCCAAACTGTCCAAATAAATTACATTGGAATAATACTTTTAAAAGTATCGTCTCTATTTTTGTTCTGTATAGTAATTACTTTACCTAATTTATTTTTATTGTTACGACAATTTACATAATTTTATGTCTTTTCTATACGATCGTATGTCGTTAATACGAGCATTGAAGATAGAAAATTTAATACGGCTTGTAAGAAAGAAGGCAGTTGTTCACGTAGTGAGGGTCTGACGAAAGTGGGTGGTACCTTATAATCACGTGGTTATAGAATAAGGAACAACTTTACAGTCAGTTACTTTAATAAGGAATAAATAAAATATTTAAGTAATTTAAGAATACAATATGTCACCACCCCATCTCATCCCATTGGTGGCGTAAAAACCGACTAAGGGACTATCCGTGAATATTATTTTTACGAAATAAAAAGGCGGAAAACTTGAAATTAAACCCCATACCAACCCGTCTGGCCAGCATGGTATTAGAAGGCCAGTTATCCCTCCTTCATGGGAGGAGGCCCGTCCCTGCAGTGGGAAATTAATGGGCTGTTATGATGAAAAAATTTACACTTAACTTGATACCAACTCGTCTGGAATGTCTTTTGACCGTATTTCTCCTCCCCTTGCCGGTCTCTGCAATGGGTTATTTAAGCAGTAGTAAGAGGAAAACTTTTATTCATTTATTACAATGTATTAATAGTCTTAATACTGGAAGCACGGGACTCCTCCAATAACAGGGACTAGGAATTAATCAACCTATACCAAGCTGATTGCTCAAGTTTTTTTGTCATACCGTTCATTTTTGGAAAGTTTCCTCCAGTTCCTTTTACTTACGATATCTATAGGATGAGATGGTTTAATGACGCCTTGTATTTATTCTATCACCACAATGAGTGGAAACTACTTACCCGTGTATACCTTACAAATTGACTTCAAGAATTCCTATCTTCAGAGTATTGTCGACTTTAACTATAAACTATGTAAAGTTTATTATTGTATAGTATGCATTGTAATTGTTAACCTTCTGCGAGACTACCGCAGCTGTGACCTCGCTCTTGGCATGTTCAAGGTTCGATTCCTATTAGCTGCATGCAAACTAATATCGACTCTGTTATTCATGTAACAGATATCTATTTTACTTACGTTTTTATATCACGATGATAAGTTCTAAGTTTAATATAACGGTCTTAAGTTTTGACAATTTATTAATATTAAATTAATTGAATATAATTATTAGAATTTGTTTTAATATGAGCCTATGTTGTCTTGCTAAATTAAAGCCTATTCTTTTTAACCGCGATTCTTAGCTATTACTTGCTTAAAAGGTGTTTTCTCCTCGTTGCCGCTTCCTAAAGTTCTCGTACCCTGATTATTCTCGCCCACAATTTTGCAAAAGGTGAATTAACCAGTGTTTAGTGAGTCCGTGTGGTGACGGAGTAAGAATACAATATGTCACCAGTCACCACCCCATCTCATACCATGGGTTTCGTAAAAACCGACTAAGGGACTATTCGTGAATATTATCTTTACGTAATAAAAAGAAGGAAACCTTGAAATTATACTATACTATACTAATCCGTCTGGCCAGCGTGGTATTAGTAGGCCAAGTATCCCTCCGTCACGGAAGGAGGCCCGTCCCTGCAGTGGGACATTAAGACGCTGCTTTGAAAATTTTCGAGTTGAATTCGGCCGTGGCCAGAGGGGCGCGCCCCTCGGCGCGCGAATGAGATGGATATACTCTCGCTCACGCGCCGCCGCGCCGTGTGCGCCGTCGTCGTCCCACCGGCCCTCAAGGACACGTTATCGCTCTGTGCCATAGTACAAATATATACAGTATTTCAACTTCATAGAAACGGACGAAACGTGAGTTTATACCTACACGCTCACGATCGCGGAGGGAACAGTCGCTACTGTGCCGCAGTAACGAGCGGACTGTGTGTTATAAATTGAAACTAAATATATTATTCATATGTCAATTTCAAACAAACATGGCTGATATAAATACCTACCTTACTAAATGACTTAGGTATTTAATATTATAATATAGTATTTTTTTTATCACGAAAACGGTTTGTTGTACTTAGGTCAATAATAATGAAAATTTAGCCCCCCTTTATGTAATCCCCCATGCGTGTCTTTCACTTTGATCTAGGTAAATTTAAGCAATGACATCGATGTCATTTTTTGAATGGATTGGTCACCCATCCATAAAGTGACCTCGATGCCTTTATTTTGACGTTAGAATAGATCTAATAGACCTGTTTAAAGTTTGGTTTTGGTTATCGATAAATTCAATTTCAAACAAACATGGCCAATATAATAAATACAGTACCCGGCCGTAAATATTACACATCGACTTTTTCTCTGACGCTCTACGAAGCCGAAATTGACCGATTGTATTTTTCTATAGGTTGATATGCAATATAAACGGCCCGGTACTGTACCTACTTTACTGAATGACTTGTTAAGTACCTTCTTAATATTATAATTTAGTATTTTATTTATATCACAAACATGGTGGATATAAATACAAACATATACATGTTTCTTTAAATTAAATGTATCAATCATAAAACAACACGTTTTTTACAGAACACTTCCTATTTATTTAAATATAAAATAGAAAAATAAAAAGTATTAATATACAATTACAAAACTAAATGGAAACACAAAGTAGATCGCATGTTTACTATTGTTTATGTACCGCGCACCCATTTATAATAAATATTCGGCCCAGTTTGACTACTGGTTATACTGTGACGTCAGTCCGCGGTAGGTAACAGAAAATTCTGTTACAGAAAAACCTATCTACCGGTCTATTATGTTTATACATGTAGCCCCTATTTTTTTTTAATTTACACCCGCGCAAGGTATTATGAAGGCACAAAGCGCATCCAGATTCAGGACAATGATTTGGGGATCACAAAAATAATTTGACCGCCTCGGGGTAGCGGTCGCAGTGCACGAGGTCGCGAGTTTGAATCTCACGCAAAACAATAGAACTTTAAAAAAAATACAATAGCCCCACTATGTATTGTCCTGTGTCGCGGGGTATACAAACATTTACTTAGCTTACTCAAAGAACATCCAGACTCAGGACAATAATTAGTGGATGGAACAAATAAAATTGTCTTACGTGAGATTTGAACTCTAGGTGATTTTCCACCAGAGGGGCGAAACGAGGCAAAAATTGAAATCTTTATGTAAAAATGAACCGTATTGCTTAGGAAATAGAGTATATATTAACTTTGTAATAAAAACACTCGCTTCTCGCGATAGGCCTATTGTTGTTTGTTGCTACTTTTTGTTTGTGTAAAAATGAACCGTATTTTTTCTTAAATATAGTTCAAAATACATTAACAAGAAACACGCATGTCGCGATGTCAATTTTTGGTGGAAAGAGTTCGGTGCGATTTCAATTCTCGTCTCGTCTCGCCCTTGTGGTGGACTCTTCATGCTGACTTACGATTACCGATTACTGCGCCCGCCACTGCCTAAGGCAGACAGTTTTTTTGTGTGATCCACAAACAACGGTCCTGAGTCTGGACGTTCTTTGTGTTCGTTTGTTTCATGTTTGTAAACGTTCCCGCAGTGGAGTGCATGAGAGTTCAAATCTCACGTAAGACAATTTTTTTTGTGATCCACAAACAACTGTCCTGAGTCTGGACGTTCTTTGTGTTCGTTTGTTTCATGTTTGTAAACGTTCCCGCGGTGGAATGCATGAGTTCAAATCTCACGTAAGAAAATTTTTTGTTTGATCCACAAACAACTGTCCTGAGTCTGGACGTTCTTTGTGTTCGTTTATTTCATGTTTGTAAACGTTCCCGCGGTGGAGTGCATGAGAGTTCAAATATCACGTAAAAAAAATTTTTTGTGTGATCCACAAACAACTGTCCTGAGTCTGGACGTTCTTTGTGTTCGTTTGTTTCATGTTTGTAAACGTTCCCGCGGTGGAGTGCATGAGAGTTCAAATCTCACGTAAGACAATTTTTTTGTGTGATCCACAAACAACTGTCCTGAGTCTGGACGTTCTTTGTGTTCGTTTGTTTCATGTTTGTAAAAGTTTCCGCGAAAGTAAAAAGTATTATTTAGATCTTATCAGTAAGTACCTACCTACCTAAGCTTGCAAATAAAATAGGTGAGTAATATTATTTCTTAGATTTTTTCAGTTTCACACAACTCCTAGGTACTGTCGCGGAGACTTTTACAAAGAACATCCGAACTCAGGACAGTAATTTGTGAATCGCTCAAACAACTTTTTTGGTTGGATTCGAGCCCGCGACCTCGTGCACGCAAGCCACTACCGCGACCGGCCCGCACTGCCCGCGCCACTGAGGCCATTTCAATTACGTGATCTTGACGAAAACGGTTATAAAACTTATTACACTTGAGCATATAGTCTAAAATCGCTTATATAAACAAACGCTTGCATTATCAAAAGGGTCAACAGTAACTAGGTACTTGGTTGAGTTATGGCGAACTTTACCTAAGTTTTATAAAAGACATAACTACAAAAATATTTTACGAACCAATGTTATCGAAATAACTATTATAAAATAATACTATTATTTACTTATAAAAGAGAACAAAGTATTAATAAAAACTTAGGTATATATTTTAAACCTAACCTATATATTTTACCTACGATTAAAAATTACGCGATAAAATTTAGTACGAACGGTGAGTCGACATGCACAGGTCCGGCGTCGAAGAGGGCCATCGCCCGACTGAATCGTCGACCGTACTCATTCTGTATCGATCGTTAACTAATCGGTATAAGGTCTGAAATTGCGATGCGCCCGCAACGATCCGGAGCGCTTAGAAATTGCTAAAATCTTATTTGATTCATTAAAAATTATTGGTTGTAGTTATGTAATGATATTCTACAGTAATACTAATATTGATGTTACGAATGTATTTGAGTAATTCCTAAGCATAATGATAGTGTACTTTCCGTGTAATATGTAAAAAACTGTTTTTGTAGAGGTGTTTTCAAAAATAAATATGATCGAGCCAAAATCAAGCTATCGCGTTTTGGTAATTACAAAAACCTAGTTAAAGGTATCAATTTACCTATATTAAAATTCTAGATCAATAGGTCTTTTCATAGTCCTGTAGTAGTTGATGAAAGATAGTGCATTTTATCAATGTATCATCTTAATGGGCTGTTATGATAATGATGATTATATCGCAAATAATACAGCGGTAACTAAACAATATAACACCAGCTGGTGTCATTGTAAATCTCGTTGTACGGTCTTCTGTTAATTTACGATGACACATGGCGGATTCCTCGTGTCATATACTCTTTATCTGAAGGTGAGACGTCTATGTAATAAAATTGTATTAATCTACAATGCTTAATATGTATGTAGATGTAAAAGAAAATGTTAAGAAAAGACTAGAATTTTTTTTAGACAACTTCGACACTAGGGATCGTGCCCTGTGTCACAGGGATTTTCACCAACAAATTACAACACAAAAAAGTTAGACTCTAACGGCCTTATTACAAAATACGGTCTAACTTTAAACCACGATTTATTACGTCACAAAACCATTGTTTTTGAAATTTGTTATTGCAAAATCAGTCGTAACGCTAAAGTGTTAAAACTGATTTTGTATTAATAACTTTATGATTTTGTATTCGTTAATACAAAATCAGTTTTAACGCTTTAGCGTTAAGACTGATTTTGCAATAACAAATTTCAAAAACAGTGGTTTTGTGACATAATAAATCGTGGTTTATAGTTAGACCGTATTTTGTAATAAGGCAGTAGGTAAATATGTAATTTGTAGATCACGCAAAAGATTTCAGTGCGTGGGATTAGACCTACTACCTCGTACAGACGCATACACTAACGCTTTCCCAGCTGTTGAAGAGACGTAACTGCGGTTATTCATCCAAAAATCAAAAATGCCATATTATTTTGAATTGAAATAAACTTTATTTACCTCAAAATGTTTACAACAGTTATTTACATTATAAAAGTGATCCTAAAACAAGCATAAAGATGTTATGAATGTTACTAGAAGGTCATATAAGTACGCTTAGCAATTAGCGAGCCGACAATGCCGTAGCTATATTACCATTTAAGATATCTTATCGTGTTTATTTCCTTTACTTCCTATTTACTAAACATTATGTGTTAACAAGTTTTTGCATAGAATCTCTGTTATTAAACATATATGTCTATCACCCCTGGAATCGATCTCGTTGACTACAGTTTGTGCATGCTCTGGTATAAACAACTATCATGTCAAATTCAAACAAAAATCAGCCTAAAATCACTTGACCATAGTATCTTTAGTAGAACTCTGAGAAGAATGTATCTATTTAAGAATCACAGGAGACTCTTTTCTGATTTAAAGCGGGAGACGAGCAAGCGGCCCTCCTGATCGAGGGTTAACCGCTCATAAACTCCAACAATATCAGGACATATCCAGCCTACGTAATTGCTTTCATCCACTAAAAAATCCCTGCATATAAAATTCGAAATAATTTAGTAACGTGTTTAAAACTAATTTTAACATTCACAGAACTGCATCATGACTATAATAATAACTATTGTTTATTATATTTCTATATTTAATAGCACTCGTATTCTTATCTAAAGGACGTTGCGATGTGAGGTCGATTATGATAAGTGAGGTTAAAAAAAGAATTTTACTCGCTACGACATGCATATTGCTATTTTATTACTTTGTACGTTTATTTATGGAATGGGTCTTCCCCTTTGACGTTAATGTAGGACAGGGAAATCCCTCTCCTTTTTACTGGACTTCGTGGCCGAACTTTGTCTCTTTTCGACGATCTCTGTAGCTTAGTCGTTATATTACATGGCTGCTACGCTGTTACGCAGAGGTATCGGGTCACTTCCCGCTCAATGTTAATCTTTGTGTGTATGAACATGATAGTTTGTATTGGTCTAGGTATTTTTTATATTTACAAAAAAAAAAAGAATTTAAGTAAGTATGTTTATCCGTTGTCTAGTAACAATACAAGCACAGCTTAGTTTGGAACTGGATAGCGTTGTGTGCATATGTGTGTAAAGAAAAAAAAAACTACTTTCCACAAATGCATCTCTCGCGGCCGGTCTCAAGAGTTATCGACGAAACAGTCTGTCTTCAACTTGGTCTTTAAACAAATTAACTTCTTGGTGACCAGTCTTCGTAGTCATAATAGGACGGTGTATCTATCATTGGCAAGAATTACGTTGTTTATCGAACCATTAAATTGTGTAACAACATTCCGGCTCTCCTTCGTATGACATTGGGTTTTTTAAGCGTCTCGTTTGAAGAAGCATTTAGTCATATCGATAAAAATATGGCGCACGGAGTGAAATTATTTCCCTTCTACTATGCGTTACTCTATTTGCTTCTTTTCTAATATAGACATACGCTATGTCTTCATAAAAAATAGTGCAACGTTCGATACCAATCTTCAATCTTTAGTCAGACTTTCCCTTGTTTCTTATTGCCATCTAATGAATTTAAGAATGAAACCTACAAAATTATAAAAGACAACGTTGACTATAATATTAGTATTATGTAACATGTCAAAACTATGATTAACAACATAGTCGTACTTCAAAAGTTGTTTACAATATTTTGTGTAGTTGATGCCGCCGGTGCTAATATCGGTCTCCAAGGTTTCTCCCACGGAAGCCGACGACGTTCGGCTATGCTCGTGAAACATCGGAATTACTCGGCTTTGAAAATATACTCCAGGAAATGTGATTGTATATTTTGTTGTATTGCGTGTGGAGAAGAAGTAAGATGTCACTGTCCTTATTTCATTCCAAGGGTGCCGTTAGTTTAAGGAAGTGAAAGTTTGTAGTTTTTTTTTCTACCAAAAAATAAAGGATAACTTGAAAATTAACCCCTCAAATACCCTGCTACTGAAATTCTCAATCATTTTATTTAGTAAAGCTAATGAGACGGGGGCTATCCATTGATTCTATAGAACCGTTTTACTTTATTACTTTGGTTGACAGGCTAAATACAACATCATAAGAATCATAGCTTCAATTTTAAAACCCTATAGCTTTTTGTCTAGCTAGCTTGGAGTTAGTAGGCCTTATTCGACGACCTCGGTGGCGCGCCGGTAGAGCCAGCGGCTGCCGCGCATGAGGTTGTGGGTTCGATCCCCACGCAGGACAATAATTTGTGAGATCCACAATTATTGTCCTGCGAGTCTGGGTGTTCTATGTGTCCGTTAATTGATGTTTGTAAAAGTCCCCGCGACACAGGGCATGATACCTAGTGCGGGAATTATGTTTTTTTAAAATGACGAAAAAAAAATTCCTTTTCGTCACTAGAGAAGACCCGTCTCTACTCAAAAACCATAATGGATTTGGCCTTACCCAAATAGCCTTGATAAAGATATTCTTGTATTTGTAATTAGTAACATGTCTGGTAATTTATTAAATTTATTATCGAGAAACGTGCGACTATGTCTTTTTTTAACTCACGTGTTTATGATAAGTATTTAGGAAGTTATCTTTTGATAGCATCTAATATTATTGCTATTTATGGAAATAATACATCTGCCTGTGCCAAATATCAATAATAAAATTAAATTCTTTAGTGACAAATATAAACATTCGGCTTGATTTCTAGTGTTGAATGTTTTTTTTTAATAAAAAAGAATTGTAGTTAAAACATAACGAGAAATTACTTTAACTTTGCACGACGTTTCTTCACAGTTTACACTAACTATAAGCTTAAACTGACTGCTTTTAAGAATGCAACGTGATGGTTTAAAAGTAATACGAGTATTACTTAATGTTGTCTAACAAAAAAATAATCTAAAGATAGTCAAATAGTTAACCTTAGTACTATGACATTGATCGACTAATTAAAAAAAAGCTAACTTACAACAATATAATTTTGTGATAATATTATATGAGTAGTTCCTTGTAATTGTTTGTTGTAATACTGTTGACATTTTTATCTGTGCATACTATCAAAGTCAAGGCTTTATAGCAAGATTTTGTACAGTTTCTATACATACATGTGATTATTATCCGCTATGTTGTAAATATGAGGCTATGGACTTGGAATTCTGTACGTCAGCACCCTGTTAAAAGTGACTAATGAACGTCTACTTAATTGTCAAAATGTTCACTCAATCCGATACCATTCTGAAGACATTGTTTCTCTTTTTATCAAGATAACGTACCCAAGTAGCAAAATCTTGTCATATTAAGGTGTATAAAGCCAAAAAAAATTGACTTATAAAGGTCATATAAACGTCTATAAGCGTGGGTTTAGGCGCAGTTTATAAGAATATAAACCTTATAGTAGCTATATTGTGGTCATATAAAAAGCAAATGTTTCTTGTAGAAGGTTTATAAGATCATCTTACAAGATCTATTACACTTATATTGATTACATAGAAGACTTTTACAAGATCAATATCCTTATAGCTGCAATATCTAACTCATCTATGGAGAAATTATTCTCTTATCAGTCGCCGTCGCAGCTTTTTGATATTGTTATGTTCAAGTGATTGAACTGGATTTTTAGAAGACATTATTTCTATTCGCAATTGAGTTGTCAAAAGTAAGTACTACCATATAATATAATATGCTTGGAGTTGGTGGTTTTAGGTAGTAAGTAGTAAAAAACTAATGGAAATTATTATTTACGGTAAAGTGTGGTATGATATTTGATGTATTTTTAAGGGGCCCATTGAATTATTCGTTTATATGTATTTCAAAATATATAATTATTTGTCATGTCTTGGTTACCGCTGTTACAAGTGTAAAAGCATTTTTTACAACACCTACAAGGGTGTTATAAAACCAATATCATTTTAAAAGTAAATTTATAAAGCTAAAGTCGTCCATATTGAGTAATTTCGGAGTTCCCTAAAGTAGCTGAGAAAACCATAACCACATCTTTCGTTTTTTTCAGTAGAATCGCTGTAAATATGGTTGTTTTCATGGACGTGGATCGTAAAGAGATGATTTTAATCTGCAACAGTCAAAAATAGCCTTGGCTATAAAATTATTTTATTTTAAGAGAGATGCTTTAATTGTGATTGTACGGTTTGTACACTTGTGCTCGTTGAGCTTGAGGTTGTAGTTGTAGGGAGTGCTGAGATGAAAGATAACTTCGTTTTTATATCCACTTTATTTACGTAGTAAAAACAAGTAGGTATGACTAAGTGTTTTCTTTCTCTAATGTTGTTTACCGCGTTGCAGTATTTGCACACTAACTAAAATTATGTTGTAATTTAATTTATATTATATCGTAAAAAGGTTGGTCAGCTAAAATGTACAGTGCGAGACTGTACATCTTGGCAACCCCAAAAGAGAAAGCAAACACCATTTAAACCTAATATAAATACAAAAGTACCAAAGTTAAGGAAAATAATGTAAAATTACAAAAGTTAAATAATAATTATTCAAAGGAAAAAGAAATATTTTGAGTTCCGTTTTTCATGTCACGGCGAGATGCTGGTTGCTGCTCCATATCTCGTGTTGATGGGGCTGCGGTGACCTCCCGCTGGTACTCTGGTTTGCGTATGATCTGTAGTTCAATTTCCTCAGGTTTGTTATTTTTAATTCTCTCTTTCGTATTGCTGTTACGACAGGGACTGCAATATTTCCTCCCAACCACCACAAGAAGAATTAAAACTCCAGTTGCCAACAGGGAATAACTGAGGGCATATTGATGAATGTCGTGACTTGTCATGGGAGGCATTGCAACTTCATTATTCTTTTGAAAGGCAAGTTTTTCGTCAATCGTAGAAACTTCGGTATTCTTGTCTGTGAGCTTCAATGAAGGATGAGTGTAGTGATGTGTTAAGTTCACTATTTTGTTGATAGATGAGTCATATGTTGGTACGACTAGGTCCAATTCCATCTTCATGCTGCTCTGGTATTGTCGCTGTGTATGAATGGTCATATCAGTAGATTGAAGTATACACCCTTCTGATAGAGATACGATGCTCGATGAAGAAATGGTTTGTGACGTGACGTCATTCTCACATATGATTCGCATAGTACAAGTTTCGCAACAAATTGCAAGCCAGCTGTTAGGTGTTTGTAATTCTATCCAAGCGTCCTTGCACGTCATCTGCTCAGTATCACATGGTTGAGTATTGACATGTGATAGAAGTTTTGCTTCGCAAGGAGCTCTCCTGCTGTGTAGATCAAATGACAATAAGTTTTTCTTGCAAATAAAGTTTGTTGATGTTTGTTGTATACATCGTTTGAGGTCATCTTCAGAGAGAGAAACGTACAAATTTTTGTGAAAATTAATAGCGATGTACTTATTTGATATCTTCACATATGTTGATCTCGTAGAAGTGCTCATTGGTAAAGGAATTGCTTGGTATAACATATATTCTTCGTTCGAAACCAATGGGATATGGGCTTCAAATAAGAAATAATTTTCTGTGATGCGTGCCTTTACATTTATCAACCTGTAAACATCCTTGATGTTCTCTTGATAATTTTTAACTGGTAATGATAAAGTTTTCGGTATACTACTCGAAATTTCGGTAAGTTTTTGCATCATTCGTACAGGAGTGATCAAATGTGAATCCACGTGTCCTTGGTAGACGTTTGTTAGCGTATTGAACAGCATTTCTTGAAATGTTCGTAAGCTGTTAATCAGTAGGTATGTTGTTAGAGCAGCCGAATTGATATAAGTTGTGGCTGATATTATTTGTAATTCTGTTTCAATAGATGCGAGATTCATGTTGGTTTCGTTGATAAAGCTGTCAATGTAGGTAAATTGACGCTGGATGTTGTCTTCACTCCGTTTTAAAACCTGATTTTCTAACTCAACAATTGTGGTTTGGTTCTTGATTAGATGTAACAAGTAATTTTCATTATTTTGAAGTGATTTGATGTCATCTTGATACTTGTCTGCGAAGCTTTGATCTAATATTCCAAACAAGCTATTTGCTATGGAACCTACTCCGTCAATTAACCCTCGTTTCTTCCTGTTACTAAGGTGTTTGTGCGGGTTTATTAATATGACGTTGTAATAATTCAAAAGTTCCATCTCGTGGGAAAGTTGTTCCATAGTGGTTTGACATTGGTATAATTTTGTTTTGAAGCATAAAGTTTTAATGTTTTCGAAGTAAACTTGAGTGCGACGCGTTCCTTCCCAATAATTAGTTAAATTATAGTACATAAGTAATATCCACTCATCGTGCACTACTTGTAATTTTCCCACGGTGTCGTAATACATTGGGCGCTCGCGTTCTAAGCTTGTAATCTGAGCATGCGCACCTGGTGCTAGTCGCGTGCCGTTCATGGCGCTATGTTCTCCGGTTACAAATGTAAACAATGATAGTAACATTAATAACATTGTTGAGATTGATCCAATTACATTTGTATGTGAGTTATTAATAGACTTTTGTTTAAGGTTTTCGTTATAATTATCTTTCTTTAGTTTCTCTACTTCAGATGGTTCCAATGGTAAAGGAGATAATTTCGTTACTGGACGCTTAATTATTCCTGATTGAGTCTTGATTGAAGTAACTCTGACATATCCATCTTGACCAGGATAAGTTTGTAGCACCCGACCCAGGGCCCATTTTGCAGGTGGCAAGTTATCCTCCTTTAGTAATACTATATCACCTTCTTGTATGTTCTTAGTGGGCTTATTCCATTTACTACGCGTTTGTAACGTAGTAAGGTAATCGTTTGACCAGTTCTTCCAATAAACTTGAAATATGTGCTCGATGAGCTGCCATCTACGCCGTAAATCGATGTTGTTTGTATCTTTGTAATCTGAGATTGGCATAGACAAGATTGGGCTTCCTGTTAGAAAGTGGCCGGGAGTAAGACAGTAAGCCTTCTCGCTTGCGTCGCAAAATCCTAATAAATCCACCTTTTTTATGTTGGATCCAATCCATCTCGATAAACTTATGTTATTTATAAGTGGAAGCTCTTTTTGTAGACTCAGCCATTCTTCTTCGATATTTATGGGTACCACATCATCCCAGTTAATAGTACTAATCCAAATTCTTTGGAACAATAGTTTTGCTTTGATAGTTATCGGCGAAAGCCACCCCAGGGGGTCGTAGAATTTTGATATTGCTGATAGTAAAGACCTCTTTGTTAACCGTTTAGTTGTAGTTAAAGGCCAGTTAAAGTGAAAAGTGTCAGAACTGGGACTCCAACCCAGTCCTAATGTTTTGTTGTATTCGTCGCCTTTGAAATCAAAAGTACTCTGTGTTGATATTTGATCTTTGTTAAGATTTTCTACTATGGCTTGGTGGTTGCTTGTCCACTTTCGCAGGTTCATTCCGCCTCCTTTCAATAATTGTATTAAAGAATGTTGTATTTCTTTAGCTTGTAAGAGATCGTCATGACCGCTTATGACGTCGTCGACGAAACATTCTTCTAGAAGAATCTTGGCAGCTACCGGGTATTTATGACCGTCGTCCATGGCTAACTGTTTAAGAGTTCTCAGGGCCAGCCACGGTGCGCTCTTTGTACCGTAGGTCAATGTACATAGGTGGTAGTCACGCAGACGTTTATCTCGTGAGTCTCTCCATACTATGGTTTGAAGATGTTGCTGGTCTTCCTCTAACCATGTACAACGATACATTTTTTCTATGTCTGCCGTGAAAACGTATCTGTATGTACGCCACTTGAGTATAAGCGCCTGAATATCCTTTTGAAGATTGGCTCCCTTTTCCATTAAGTTGTTTAAACTGTAGCCAGTCGTAGTCTTCTGTGAAGCGTTGAACACCACTCTCAGTTTGGTGGTGGTCGAGTGTTCACGAAGGACGCCGTGATGTGGCATAAAATAGCTGTCAGCTCGTATATTGTATGCAGGTTTCAGATGACCCAGTTCGGCGTATTCTTGTATAAATTGTTTATACATTGTTGCAAGTTTTTTGTTTTTATCTAGCCGTTTTTCCAACTGAAGAAACTGAGATACAGCCGCTTGTTTCGACTGACCTAGTTTTTCTCTATAGTCTGGGATAAGAGGCATTCTAACAATGTATTTACCATCAGCTGATCGGCGGACGTTGTCCTTATAAAATAGTTCACATTGTTCGTCCTTGGGAGTATCGTTCTTGTATTGAATTTCTTCATTTTCCCAAAATTTTGTTAACTCGGTAATGTCAAATGTGGTAACGTGACACTCAAACGTTTGTTTTGTTTTACCGCAAAGAATCCACCCGATTTGTGTTTGTTGTGCAACCGGGGACAGGGAATCGTCTTTCAGGACCCCATCTAGGATAATTTCAGAATAGACATCCGCTCCAAGTAAAAGGTCTATTTTTCGTGAAATATTAAAATCTGGGTCAGCCAGCTTCAAATTTTCAAGATGCGCCCATTTTCCCTTTTCAAATGTTTTTGTAGGCAAGTTGTTTGTAAGTTTTGTCATAATAAGAGCTTGCGAATCAAAACTATAATCTGAGTGAATGGATCGGCAGGAGATGTTCACCTTTCCTCTACATTCTCTCGAAACAGAGCCGATTCCCGTTATAGACGCGTTTACTCCTTGTCTATTTAGTCGAAGTGCTTGAGCTGCGTATTCTGAGATCAAGTTTACTTGCGAGCCTTGATCAAGTAGTGCACGTAACGTTATATAAGTCCCGTTTATGGACTTCACTCTCAGTAGTACAGTTGTTAATAAAACTTCAACGTTATTGTTTGACAAGTGATTCGACGTTTGTTGTTGGGATGCCGACGAAGATGATGGTTGTTCAATGTGGCTTGTTCTGGCTTGCGAGATCACGTTTTGTTTTTCAGGATTGTGTAACAACGTGTGATGTTTTTGATTACACTCGTTGCACGTTTTTGTAGAAGTGCATTCGTTGCTTCCATGCGAGTATAAACAATTTTTGCAAAGTCGCAGTTTTGATACGACTTGATTGCGTTTGTCATAGTTCAATGACATAAATTTATTACATTGACGTAATACATGATTTCCGCTACAGTTTGGACATCTTCCGTGTAAGGTTACAAAGTTGTTTGTTTTATTATATCCAAATGCACCTTTCTTCATCTGGGTTTGCTTGTTACATGGTTTCCAGTTAGGTATTTTTTCTGAAGTAGTAGTAATACCCTTTTTTGTAGATTTCATTGTTTCGTGGGCCATAAATTGAGTTTCTAAGAAATACAAAAAGTCCTTTAGGCTTTGTAATTCACGATGATTCTGTATTTCTTTCATGTTGTCTCCAAGGGTAGCGGCATCCAGCTTTTGTGACATAATATGAACAATAATAGGATCCCATGATGACGTATCGATCCCAATGTTAGATATCCCATTTAAACATTCTGTTATGACGTCATGCATCCTTTTCAAGTTAAAGCCGTCCGGGTGTTGTATTACCGGTAGGTTTAACATTGTATTTATGTATGACGCGAATTGGAGACGTCTATTGTCATATCGCTGTATCAAAATATCCCAGCAGCAGTCGTAGTTGTCCGTGCTGATAGTAAGATGCTGCAATAAGCGCTCCGCTTCACCTCTTAATTTTGACTTTAGGTGTTGCATTTTTTGGACGTTGTTGATCATAGGGTTTTTGTGGATCGCTTCAATAAAAAGGTCCTTAAAGGATACCCATTGACTGTAGTTTCCTGAAAATTCAGGAATTTCAATCTTTGGTGCAGATTTGTAATAGTGCACCGTAGACCAGATTTTTGTGTTCATTTCTTTTTTTAAGTTGTCATATTGTTGCTCGATGTCTGCGAATGTTTGATAATAATGATGATTTGACCCATGTAATTGGAAGTCAATGCCCCAATGTAGCTTATCAATGGCATCCCACTTTGCTTTCAAAGTTGATAAGTGATCTTCGAGTTCCCATTTGTCTGTTATAGACGAAACTTTTATCTTTGAAATAACGCGCAGTATGGCGTTAAAGTTGCATTCTTGTTTGTTAAGCAAAATCTGCACGTTACTATCTTCATCATCT
Organism: Schrankia costaestrigalis; assembly: GCA_905475405.1. Taxonomy (NCBI): domain Eukaryota; kingdom Metazoa; phylum Arthropoda; class Insecta; order Lepidoptera; family Erebidae; genus Schrankia; species Schrankia costaestrigalis. The sequence goes on from FR997852.1 coordinate 2,838,279, forward strand.
GACGTTTCGCTTAAATCGAATTTCACATCACGTTGTAGTTGATCTCCGATGGTCTTCAATCTAAGGGACATGTCCTTCATAGTTGTAGAGTACATTTCTCTAGTCTTCTCATAAATGTCCTCCACGAAGTATGGAATATTTTTATCCTCGATTTCCAACAGGAGTTGAGCGTGATTGTTGTTGAAAACTTCCCACTCATTTTCCAGTAAAGTGGTACGTTTATTCAAATATTCCACAGTTTTCCTCTCAGATGAATCCTTGCGATAGTTTCTGCATATCGTTTTGATGTTTTCAAAACTAGCTGCCTGTTGTTCTAGAATACTCATGTTCGTAGTTGTTAGTTGTTGTTAGATTTAGTAAAATCTACGTCGTTGACGATAACAGGACGGCCTTGTGAAAACTTCTGCGTTGCTAATAATCTTCACAATTCTTCGATTTGAAATGGTCGCTGTTTTGCTGTTGCGTCTCAGATGCGCTTCGCTAACGTTTTTCTGCGACTTCTCAATCTAACCGGGGCGACCCGCTTGTGGGAGACCGGTCAAACCGATTCGCTAACGTGAGAAAAGCACAGGAGACTTACTTGTTTGTTCGAAGGACCAAAAAATGTACGGTTTGTACACTTGTGCTCGTTGAGCTTGAGGTTGTAGTTGTAGGGAGTGCTGAGATGAAAGATAACTTCGTTTTTATATCCACTTTATTTACGTAGTAAAAACAAGTAGGTATGACTAAGTGTTTTCTTTCTCTAATGTTGTTTACCGCGTTGCAGTATTTGCACACTAACTAAAATTATGTTGTAATTTAATTTATATTATATCGTAAAAAGGTTGGTCAGCTAAAATGTACAGTGCGAGACTGTACAGTGATCCTTCTACTTACACAAACATACCATTACATTTCATCATCAATGTTGAAGAAATGGGACTTATATTACATCGAACTTTTTTTGGTCTAAAGACTGTGAATACACAGTTTATGATCACTACCCTGATGACGAATGTGAATTTTTCTTATATAATATTAATGTAAAGTGATCTTCAATAAATAGATACGTCTGAAAAGTACCCCTCATTGTTAAATAGTTATATTTAAGTTTAAAATAAATACATCTCGATTAAAATTATGTCTTTTATTTAAATCGTGGTTTGGTGGTTGGCATTTTATTTAAAATTATATCTTTTAGAAATCTGTATCTGTGGAAGCTTGTTATTGGCGTTTAGTAACTATTTTTGAATCCATCTTTAATATAGCTGTAAGCCTATCAAATATTTTTTTGCGTCTTAGTTACTAAATTTATAATAATATAAATATAATATATTAAAAATAAATTTAGTAACTTGTTAAAAGAATAAAAACAGATACTGGTACAATATTTAGTTTAGTTATATTTAGCTTTATAATATAATTTTTCCTGCCATTAGCAGTATCACTTTCATTATTCTCTGCCGTACTGTATTCATGTTCAAGTTTTGGTGTAAAGGAGTATTGTGGTAAACTAAACATTTCTCTTATATTTTAATTTGGTACGGAACCACTAATATTTTCCTCTTTATTAATTTCTATTGTAGAAAAAGCAATGTACGCGTTTTTGTCAAAGCCTTATATTTTTTGTCCACCCTCTTTCTACTTCGCTTAAATTTTTTCCGCCATCCTTGTTTATTATGAATTAATATTATAATTACTAGGTACTTCTAATCTTCCACTTGTTAAAAATGGCGCACATAAGTAATATAAAACATAATAATAAAGTAATTATTAGGGTAATATTCTTATTGCGGCTAGATAATTGATCTTTACATTACTTATGCACTTTTACGGGTCATTTATGTAGCAAGTAAGCATTTGTTATATAAAAACTGTACAAACTGCTTTTATGAGACTCCAAACTTTATAAATATCATATAAACCACTATAATAAGCTTAAAAAGACTTCATTTAAACCTTTATATGACTCTGTATATTATATGACCATTTAGCCATATAATAAACAGTTATAAGAGTAACTTCTGTACGAGGCTTTATAGTTGTCATATAATTCAGCTTTATAAACGTGTACATGACTGAGTTATAAGAATGAAAGTAGTATAGCCAAACCCTCTTATAATATGCCTTTACATGGTATATTGTCGTAAATTTTGCTACTATATAACAACTACAAGTATTATAGCTGTATAATCCGTTTGTTATAAGGGTATTTTGCTAGTTGGGTATGAACTTCGAACCTAAGCGATCATAAACGAAACGCGCAAAGAAATAAGGCTAGAATTACTAATACATAATAAAAAATACAAAAAGTTTCACAGATTTGTGTCAACTTTGAATAACTTTTTTCACACTAATAATCTTTTTAGATTGTCCTTTAGTCGATTTTTACTATAACTACAGTTTTGGCCGTCCCTCATAAATACTAAGGAATCACTTTTAACCTTAACCAACAGTCCTACAACTTTTTAATCAATTTAGGATCAACTAGTTCCTTAAAAACTAGCGACAAAAAAAAACTAAAAAGTAAAATCTAAATCAACTTTATTCCCTCGAAGAAACTAATTTTACTTATGACCTTTTGAATAACAAAAGTATTTTCATTTGTCCGCAGGCAGTAGACTGGTGGTCAGTGGGCGTTCTCACCTACGAGTTGCTGACGGGTGCCTCTCCCTTCACCGTCGAAGGAGAGAAGAATACACAGCAGGAGATTACCAAACGTATAGTTAGATGCAGTTATCCCGTGCCTCCGGACGTTAGCCCTGAAGTACAGGATTTTATTAGGAAGTAAGTATTCTAACATCTAAGTAACAAAAAAAAAGCAAAAGCATCTTCTGAAGCCGCCATAGTGGAGACATTTATGCCTCTACAAATATTGTAGCTGGCATGGTGCTCGCCATTCTTGGACTCTAATGGATGCTTAACATCAGGCACCATAGTCATTCTAATAGAACAATTTAATAAAAAACATGTGTCTTATCAAAAGGCTTTTGGTTACCCAGAGGGCAATAGAGAGAGCTATGCTGGAAGTTTCCCTGCGTGATCGAATCGAGATCCTCAGAAGAACCAATGTGACCGACATAGTCCTCAGGATTGCCTAACAAGTGGCGGTAGGCAGGACATATAGCGTAAAGAACTGACAGCTGTTGGGGTAGAAAGGTTCTGGAATCATCATAACAGCCTATTAATGTCCCACTACAGGGACGGGTCTCCTCCCGTGACGGAAGGATACTTGGCCCTCTAATACCACGCTGGCCAGACGGATTGCTATAGGGTTTAATTTTAAGTTTTCCTTCTTTTTGTTTCGTAAAGATAATATTCACGGATAGTCCCTTACTCGGTTTTTACGACACCCATGGGATGAGATGGTGTGGTGACATATTGTAGTCTTACTCCGTCACCACACGAAGTGGTTCTGGCATGGCGACCGCGTAAGACCAAGACCCTGGGTGGGAAAACTTCTCACTCGCTGCATTAGGAAGCTCAGCAAGTATTTGGAGGTGGCCTACGTTCAGCATTGGACATCCATTGATTGATATGATGAAGCTTTTGAGCTCCTATTCTTATTGCCAGCATTTTTTTTTAGTTAATAATCTTCACACATTCACACAACGCCATTTAGTCCCAAACTAAGCAAAGCTTGTACTATGGGTACTAGACAACGGATAAACATACATAAATATTTTTTTTTTTGTAAATACATACATATTATACATAGAAAACACTCAGACCAATGCAAACAATCATGTTCATGTACACAAAGATTTGCATTGAGCGGGAATCGAACCCGAGACCTCTGCGTTGCAGCCATGTAATATACCGACTGCGCCATAGTGGTCGTCAAAGTTGAAGCATAACTTAATATTGTTTTTCTAAATTTTTCCAGATTACTTGTTAAAGATCCACGTCGTCGACTCGGTGGTGGAGAAGGCGATGCTGACGAACTTAAAAACCACTCATTTTTTCAAGTAAGTTTAACTTTTATTTACTTCAGTTAATTACAGTTGTGAACTTACTAACAAACCACAGGCAAATGTTAGAAATTTCTGTACAGATGTTAGTTTGGCTGTTGCATTATCCGTTTGGCATGTACAAAGCGATTCAGAAATTGCTGTCCTGAGTCTTTATGTTCGCAAATTATTGTGAGCACAAAGTCTTTGGCACACAATGCATGATCTCTGCCAGGACACAAAAGTTATCTTTAATTTTTTTTTTTAATTCGTATAATTTATTTATCTCAAAAAGTGGCAATACTTGGAGGAGGCCTATGTCCAGCATTGGACGTCGATTGGCTGATATGATGATGATGATGAAAAAGAGTAACGTTAAACAAACTTTACTTACACCATAATTGTAGATAAATTACCAATGTAAATAATTAATTCATGTAACAACATTGTTACAGACTCTAGACTGGGACGCAGTGGCTAGAAGGGAGGTATCCGCTCCGTTCGTGCCGGTTCTATCCCACGCGACGGACACGTGCAACTTCGCTGATGAGTTCACGCGTATGCCTCCGACCGACTCTCCCGCACAGGCGCCTAAACATCACGACAAGTTGTTCTTAGGTAAGCAGAGAAGGGTACACTAGGGCTTTAAAGGGTTGGCAAAGCGAGAAACTCCATGAGGATTTCCCTATTTAAAAAAAGGAGTATTAGATTCCTATAGGCTAGAAAAGGAATACGATTTAACATTATTATATCACCAAATTGGCCACCATGACTGTGTTTGTAGTAATGGAAGGCGTATCTAGCTTTACTATTGACCACTTATGTTCCATATCTGGTACAGATTGGAGGAAAACTTGGCCTTCTTATATCACCCAGCTCTACTATACTCAGCTACTACATCCATAGAATAAGATAGAGAGGAGACTCCTTGTATTTCTAGTACCGTCACCACATGGTGACGGTGATTTTTGTCTTTTTTTTTATCCTCTAACAGTGTTTTATACCTATTTCAGGTTATTCTTACGTGGCACCTAGTATACTGTTCTCTGAGAACGTGATATCAGATCAAATATGGATGCAGGCTACGGGACAGAAGAATGAAAAACTTAAAGGATGGGTCGCTAAGGTGAGAGAAAAACTTTCATTTCTATGTTTAAATGATACATTGCTATATAATTTACTGATTGTCATTGGCGAACTTTAACCCCCGGTTTGCGAATGACTGATCAAGTAAAAATCAACTAATCAAGTGTCAAAACTATCATTTTCAGGAACTAAAATGACAGTTTTGACACTTGATAAGTTGATTTTTACTTGATCAGACATTTAGAAACCGGGGGTTAGGCTGACATTATATTTGCTCAGTCAACACGACAAGGTCATATTGTGGATAGGAGACCCCCTTGTAGTATTTCTTCTGAGCGTTTTCTCGTCTGATGATAGTCAGAAGTTGGTATAGGTTGTTGTTTTACTGACTGACAGTAGTTTAAATCGTCATTACGATACGTCAAAGTGCTTCAACAACTCTACAAATATGTTTTTTATTTATACATATATAGATTTTTAACAAAGGGTGTATGCACATAATTGTCACATAATGTCGTGACAAGTGGCGTTCTGTCGTCTTTGCCTACCCCGTACGGGATAAGGCGTGAGTATATGTATGTCACAATAATTAAGTGTAAAACCATTATACTATGTGTAATCTAAATAAATAAACTTCATTTTCTTTTTATTTACAGGACTCGCCATTCTTCCAAAAGTACGCGGTAGAATTCAGCACGCCACTGCTAGGTGACGGTTCATATTCTGTATGCAGGAAGTGTATACACAGACAGACTGGGAAAGAGTATGCTGTTAAGGTATGTAAAATTCATTAATGTGATAATGTTTCAGTGGCTTGAGGTTTCGAACCCCCTTCGGCCGTTTTGGAAACCGAAGTTTGGTAACCAGTTTCCTAAAAGGCTTTTTTTATACTTCTACGTAATTGGTTTCCTAAAAGGCTCTTTTTTTCTCTTATACGTAACTGGTTTCCAAAGAGGAGTTTTTTGTACTTCTACGTAACTACACTATGACCACTATAATAAGTGAAATTTAACATTTGTAGTCTAGGGTTGGGTGTATGAAATCTATTGAAAGATTTATCGATTCAGAATTCAGAAAATTCAAAAATAGAATTAGATGCGAGAGTTACTCCAGCTAAATCACTCTACAGCCTATTAAAAGAACTAGGACTGCCGAGAACTTCAGTAAGCTCTCTACTATCACGATTGTCCAAAACGGCATTGTTAAGTTCCTACCAAATTTGGATAGGTAGAGGACGGAACATAACAGACAGTGAAGGTGACCGCTAACGCGTTGTAAGGGGGCCTCCTTAAACCTACATCTGGGTCGTAAGTCCCAGACGCTGTTATGCAAGTGTTCCGTCCTCTATCACGCGATGGACCCGGCACCCGCACGGAGAATCCATGGAATGCTAAGATTAGGTTTTATCTGCTGACATTAAATAATGTCAAGAGTATCATAAATTTATTATAATATGATTGATGACGTCTTTCAAAACTATTACTAGCCAGGACACACAGAAGAGATTAGTTCTTTATACTCTGAACAATTACTGTGAAATTTCACCTATTTACACATCGACAAGTACAGTAGCGAGTTAAGTAGTAAGTTGTTAAGTTGATTTGAATAGATCTCCATCCTATTTTTTGGCGAGATAAGTTGGCGAGACGCGAGAGAGGAGGCTACTTCGTACGATGTCGATGTGTAAATCGGGCTTTAGAGTGGCCAGAGTGTAGTTACGTAGAAGTACAAAAAAACACCTCTTTGGAAACCAGTTACGTATAAGTAAAAAAAAGCCTTTTAGGAAACCAGTTACGTAGAAGTATAAAAAAATCCTTTTAGGAAACTGGTTACCAAACTTCGGTTTCCAAAACGGCCGAAGGGTTCGAACCTTAAGATAATTATAAATAACTAAATAATCCTTACACATTCACACAACGCCATCTAGTCCCAAACTAAGCAAAGCTTGTACTATAGGTACTAGACAACGGGTAAACATACTTAAATTCTTTTTTTTTTTGGTAAATACATACCTACATATTATTATACATAGAAAACACCCAGACCAATGCAAACAATCATGTTTATGCACACAAAGATATGCATTGAGCGGAAATCGAACCCGAGACCTCTGCTTAGCGGTCATGTTATATAACCACTACGCCACAGAGGTTGTCTCTAATTATTGGTTTGATCTACACATTATTACCTTGGAAATGAAATTATCGAACACAAAGAACCCGCGGGGATCACCAACCTGCAAAGTCCAAAGACCACTTTGCTACAGAGGCAGTTGAATATTATTGTTAAAATAGTTGGCATAGTACAAGAGATATATTTGACGACCTCGTGGCGTAGTGGTTATATAACATGACTGCTACGCAAAAGTCTCGGGTTCGATTCCCGCTCAATGCAAATCTTTGTGTGCATGAACATGATTGTTTGCATTGGTCTGGGTGTTTTCTATGTATAATATATTATGTAAGTACCTATTTACAAAAAAAAAAGTTTTTAAGTAAGTATGTTTATCCGTTGTCTAGTACCCATAGTACAAGCTCTGCTTAGTTTGGGACTAGATGGCGTTGTGTGAATGTGTGAGAAATATATTTGAGATATATTTTTTTCCCTTAGTTGAGTTGTAGTAAAACTTATCTTTACAATAAGTGAAACAATAATTTAAATGAAGTAGTAAATCACGTCTAACAACTAAATACCTTTTTTTTATTCAACAGATAATATCAACGCAGAAGAAAGATATAAAACAAGAAATAGAATTACTGAAAGCGTGTCAGGGATGTCCCTACATCATCACTCTACATGAAGTTTTCCATGATGCTGTAAGTAGATAATTTATTTTTATTATTAAAAGCTCTATTTAAAATATTAAATCATCTGTGATTTTATAGATAAGTAAAAATCTACTTATCTATAAAATCACAGATATTTAAAAATCTTCATAAAATCGAATAAATGTGGTATATGATCAGATATAGTAAGTAAGTAAATTATTTATTTCTAAAAACATGGTGAGTTACAGGTGTTAAAAAAAAACGTTTTTACAGCATGTTCTGCTAAATTATGGCGTGCAAATATGGAATAAGTACATATCCATGTTACTAATTCCCATAGGGTCACTTTGCATGAGTTTGTCTAGGTTGGTACCAGCAAGGTATTTCCTTAAAGCACCCGTAAGAAGTATCAGTAATACATGACTTTATTACATCTTTAAGCAGTAGTGTGCTAATGTTACTTGGTTTTGGCTGGGTTCTGGGTAGGGTTCGTAGGAAACTATGAAGCTTTACAACCTACAACCTTCACAAGCTACAGCCCCGACTAATGCTGGCATGCTCCTCAGTAGGCCCCATTTCGTAGGGAAGCAAGTGACAAATGCCTGGAGAAGCCGCGCCGTCTCAGTTTCACTGGACCCATTGATAATAATAACAGCCCATTAATGTCCCACTGCAGGAACGGGCCTCCTCCCGTGACGGGGGGATACTTGGCCTACTAATACCACGCTGGCCAGACGGATTGGTATAGGGTTGCATTTCAAGTTTTCCTTCTTTTTATTTCGTAAAGATAATATTCACGAATAGTCCCTTAGTCGGTTTTTACGACACCCATAGGATGAGATGGGGTGGTGACATATTGTATTCTTACTGCGTCACTACACAGATAAATATTGATAATAACAAAACATAACTTACTGGTGCTTCTTATTATGTAGTACCACAACTAAACCATTACTACAAGTTTGAAGTTGAAGTTACTTGAAGTATAATTAATGTATGTATTATTCGCAGGCGTTCACGTACATAGTGACGGAGCTGGCTGCAGGCGGGGAGCTGTGCGCGGCGCTGGGCGGACAAGCTCTAGACGAGCGCGTGGCGCGGCGCCTGCTCGCTCAGCTCGCTCTCGCCCTGCGCCACATGCACGCCAGGCGCGTCGTGCACCGGGACCTTAAACCTGAGGTACTTCACTATACACTACATACTCACTCACCAACGAGGAAATAAGCTCCCATTGAGAGTCTATTTAAATTTACAACGCTCGCGACATTGCTAAAACTTGAGTCTGAATATAAGATCTTTATCTATGAAGTGTTTCCATTGTTTCATAGCAGTATTTTAGCTAATATATATATATACTACGAATAAACAATTTATACTATTTTAAACATATAATAAGTCCTTGTTTCTTTCTCTATTTTAATTCAGCAAAATTTAGTTATATCTAATTGTAACGTTTTTCCTAAGATTAAAATGATATTGTGAGCAAAGTTATTATGAAAAATCCAATTTTTGCTTAAATATACACAAAAGACGTCAATTTCATTGAATAACCCTATCTATATAATGTTTTAAAGAAGTATTTTTTGTTTACAGAACATTCTTCTAACGAGTCATCGTTTAAGCGAGGCTAAGATAAAAGTGGTGGACTTTGGTTTCGCGAGACGCGCCCCAGATTGCTGTGAGGATCGACCTAGAATGATGACGCCTTGCTTTAGGTATGTGTATTTAAACAAAAACATAATGTGAAAGTAATTTGCTTGGTACTAAAAGGGAAATAGGTGGCAGCATAGTAGTATTGTCGTTTATTTTACGGTTGACAAACTCTACGAAGCCGAAATTGACCGATTGTCTCTTTACAAAAGTCGATGTGTAATATTTACGGCCGGGTACTGTAAGTTGTGTTAATGCTACAAAATAATGGTATACAAAATAATTCAATCTTTTCATTGATTCGGGGAATATTTTACGCGAATTTTGTACTAGACAGCTAGGTGGACTTACGATCTCAAAAAGGTTTTTTAAATGTGAAAGGCGCAGGACCGTGTTTTGTGACGCTTGTTTGGAGAGGTCTATGTCCATCAGTGGACTGCGATGCTAGTTAATTGATTAGTACTAGACTTTTAGCGTATTAATTATAAGAATGGTGTTTCCCTCCACAGTTTGCCGTACGCGGCGCCCGAGGTGGTGTCCCGCGCGCGCTCGGCCGCGGCGCCGGGCTACGGGCCGCAGTGCGACCTGTGGAGCGTGGGCGTGGTCTACGTGAGTATACCTGTCTCTAACATACATCATAATAATTATTTACTTTGTATATAAAAAAAATATGTATAAATTGTTTATGATAATTAAGTATTTATCTCTCTAATTAGAAAACTAATGAAGTATTATGTTTCCTTTTCAGTATTACATGTTATCCGGCAAGACACCTTTCCAGCCGATCTCAAAGAAGGAGCCGATCGCTTCCTTCATGGATAGGATCAGAGCTGGGAATTTTAGTATGGAAGGTAAATTACTATTTCTCTATACCAATTACCGTAATATGTAAGAAATTGTTTTCTATACCATATTTAAGTTCTGGAATGGCAACCGCCAACTAAAAGACGAAGCAAGGTGGTGTGGAGGTCGCGGTGACGTAACAGCACCACGCCTCCAACGAAAAGGGAGGATCCTCCGACCAGGCGAGGGTGATCGTGCCTGGCGGGACAACTGCCCAACGGTTGTTTGTTGGACGTTGTAATATGGAGAATCGCTGTGCGAATCTTGATATCACGATTCAGGACGCAGTGGCGACATCTGTTGATTATGGGGGATACTGAGATAGTGTAGGTGTTCGCTTGAGTAAGTCGCTAGATGACGCTACAGTGGGCAACTCACAATGTGGATCGATGATATATGGTAATAATTGCGGGCAACCGATGGATGAGGAAGATATAGAAGAGTAAGGCATTTGAAAGAAACCTATGTCCGGTTGTGGACATCTTTTAACTGTGATGATGATGATGATAAGACAAAGCTTTAAATAGAGCGAAAACCAAACTCGAAACCTCCGCATTGCAGCTATCGACTACTAACTTGCCGGGCTTGAAGTTATTGATGGAGGCTGCGCAAATGTCAGCTTTATACTTGCGCGAACTTCTCTGATAGCTAACTTCAAGCCGGCCGACATAGATTGCGCGCATGTATTTGTATTTGAATGAATTGTAAGTAATGTATATGGTTTTTTTGTACCCCAGGTCCATTATGGTCGAGCATATCGACGGAGAGCAAGCGCATAGTGCACGGACTGCTGGCGGTGGACCCGCTGCGTCGCTTCGGTACTGACGAGCTGCTAGCGGCGCTGAGGGTCAACATTGAAGAGGTCAACACTAGTTTTAAACTTGCTGTGAGTACACTTATTACTTTGATTATATTATATGTGTTTTTCCTACCGAGGTTTAGCCTAGGGACTACAGTATGGGATTCTTCAACGGCCTCGTTGCCACAGCTGGCAGCAATGCATGCAGCTGCCTAGCACGAGGTCGCAGGCTTGAATCCCAAGCTAGACAATTATTTGTGTGATCCACAAATAATTGTAGTTTAGTAGTAGTTTATATAATAAATATATTTTAGAATCTTCCTAACAAATATTTTTTTGTTTCCCAACAGGACATGACCAAAGCCGACCTCTACAAGCGTAGATACAAGAACAAACAACGAAAGTCGAGCGCCTCAGAGCCCGGCACATCTACCTCCGAACTTATCGAACCTGAAGACATCAAAGACAACTCGCTACTAGAAACAATAAACAATCTCAAGAACAGAATGAACAAAAACTCCATAGAGAACGACGTAGAACTCATCAAAGCTAACACTCAAGACACACCCATCTCAGAAACACCTGAACCCACCTACTCCGGTGATGAAAACGAACTAAACGATGATGATATAGATGATGACGATGACATACCACCAGTCAAACCTGTAGAAAGGACATACGCTAAACTTAGATCTAAACTAGACGACTATGTATACCTAGAAAGTAGTCAACCGCTAGAAGGCACAGAAATCGCATTCCCAAAAACTAGTCGCGCAAAGAAATCAAAATCACCCGTACCAAGGAAACGTAGAAAAGTCGACACCAAAGTTAAGATTGAAGTCAATGGAGAGAGAGAGCTTCGTAGCAAAGTAGAAAACGGTAAAGCAGCAAAGAAAACTAAAGTAGTAGAGAAACGCGTTCTTAGGAGAAAGAGTGCCACAGCCAAGACTAGAGCCACTAAAGAATCTATAGAGAATGAGAAGACTACGGTCTCTAACACATGTACTAGAGTCACTAGGAAGAGGAAATATGAAGAAATTACTAAACCAGTACTCAGGGAAAAGGGTCAAAATGGTAGGTCTTCGAGAAAGAATAGCAATGAACAGGAAACTGAACGTAAGATCGTGAGAGCTAAGAAAACGAAAACTGCTCCTCTGAAACTAGAAATAGACGAGACGCAGAATGTTCGTATGACCCGGTCTCGCCGCCGCCGTCTAGAGATCAGCTTATCACCATCTGAAGTGAAATCTGTAGTAGCTGCTTTCTCCTTTGAATCAGACAAACGTGTCGCCTCAATGGAGAGTAGTAAGTCAGCTAAATCTACAACTAAAGCCAAGCGTAGTACCAAAGGTCGGGCGCGAAGCTCGAAGGTCAAGCCTCCAGCCGCCAGGCCCCGGCCCGGTGCGAGGCCTAGGGCCTGCCGGAGGTGAAACACCCTAGACAATCAATAGACTGTTGCGCCTCAAGGCAACTGTAACTTAGTTAAAAATAAACCCCCCGATAAAGTCATCGGCTAACCTCTAATTCCAAATGAGACATTTTAGTGATGCAATAAAGATTTAATGGACGCTTTGCTCACGTGTAGTTTAAATGAAGAAGAAATTATTTATTCGTCAAAGGAAAAGAGTAAGTTATAATTCTTTATTGTGTAGTTAGCCTCATACCCCCTAGTTCGTGAAAAAAAAAACAATTAACGTTAGACATTTGTTTTTTTAATTTTCTAATCCTTTTATTTAATGTTACTATTAATTTTTAAGACCCTTTTTTTTCTTATTTTATTACCATTAGATGTAATACTTTGAAGTTGCTTATTATGTATGTTTTTGATTAGATTAATTATAAATTAAAATTAATTATAGTTGAATTGGTGTGACTGAACATTTTCGGGTAGAAAGAATTAAAAATTATTTTTGTGAATTAACTTTAATTTATTTATCCATTTTATAGTGTCTCTCATTTTGATACGGTCATAGAAGTTATGTGTGGAGAAATAAGACCTTTCCTATGTCACTTGAACACCAAACGTTATTTAAAACCACATTTCATCGCCATATTTTACAAAAATAAACTAATCATAAACCTTTGGTTAAATCTAAAACAGATCTCTTTCCGTATTTTTTTTTTGTGTGTGTATATTTGTTTGATTAGAATAATAGGTTAAATTTGTAAATGTTCCCTTCGATATAAATAGGAATTTGTATTACTATTGTTTCTTCCACTTGGCAAAAAAATGATAAAAAAAATCTATATATTATATTTATTTATTATATATTATATTATTACATATTATGGTGAAAGTGCCAAAGCATAAATGAATATTATTGCTTGTAACAATGCGCATTCTAAATTATTTTGTAATTTAATCATTTCTTTTTAATGTTCTATATACAGGTTGTTTAAATTACTTCTCGTTTATTAAGAAATTAATAACAGGGATTATGACGAAGTCAATAATAATATTTTACTCAAATTCGTCAATAAAAATTAAATTATCTTATATTTTTATTAAATAACACGATAATTTTATTGTTAATTTTAATATCTAACGATACATGACGTCAAAAATATGTATTTTGACAGTTCCCAATAAAGTTTCAACTTGTTGATAGGGCATCATATCTTTTCTTATTTTTCTTAACAACCTTTTGAAGTGGACCAAAGGGAGGCCCAAATACCACGCTGGACAGACAGACCTTTCCTCTTATTAGTTAATTTATTAGTCATAATTAGAAATCATACTAAGTATTCTTGTTTAGCGCTTCTCAAAACAAATTCGTGGTTCGTCTACAAACTTACTTGTCAACTAAGACCTGTATAAAACTTTCAAAAATTCTAAATCTATACGAATTTCTCTATTTCTTAAACTTTAAATTAGGCATAATTAAAGCTATTGATGTGTACAAAAGAGAACTACGAATATAAATGTTTATTTTAAATAAATTCTTCTTAGCGTTAAATAGTTGTTAGTTAATTATTGTCAATATTGTTAACGCACTGCCTTCAAATATTTAATGTGTGAAAAGTATTTGTTGCCTTCTTCGTATGGAAATTACATTTCCACAAAATAAATAAAAAAAATTCGTGGTTTAAAACAACCTGTATAGTAAAAAATCTTTCGTCGTTTTAAGCGCTTTTACCAAATAAAAAAAACTCAGTTGTTTTTTTTTTCGATAATATGTTTCTCTTGTAAATATACTTACTATGATAGTTTTTAGTACAAAATCGGTGGAAGAGTTTAAAAAAAAAAGTATATTATTTATAATTATCGAAATAAATGAAAAAAAAAAGTAAATTTAGTCTCAACTGTCAAAGTACGTGTTACTATCATTATAATATCTAAATCGTGATACGATAAGGCACGCTTGTATTTTTAAAAATTTGTTAGTGTATAAAGTTAAATAGTTTGATTTATATTAAAATGATTGCTGTTAAAAAATTGTAGTTACAAATGGAATATAACTATGATCGATCCGATATTATTATATGTAAAATTGTATTTATCCACCAATTGTGTATAAGAGTGTGTTTCGTATGTTCCAATTAAATCGTAATAAAAATGATATCACACACACACGCGCTTTCATATCGTACTGAAAATAATCAAAGAATTAGATGTTAAGTTTGATAATGATTTGCATGTTAAACTATAAAAAAATAGAATCAATTGTGACCCCTATAGACAATATATTAAATACCCAAGTAGACAAATTTATTTTATAGTTTTCAATAGAAATATTTTAGTGAATTTTGTTATGAGAACAAATGTTAGCCGATGTGTGGCTGTGGCGTGGACGCTTACAATAATTACGTCACTACTTGACAATTTTGTTAAAAGTATTACCGTTACAAATAATTTAAGAAACAGAAAAAGTGGCGCCCTCTAAATTTAAGTTTCTTGTTGTCAAGTTCACGTCATATACCCATACATTCGGCTCGACTAATTTACTAAGTCCTAATTAAGTAACAGAGAATATTCATCACAATAAATATTGTATTTATTTGAAAATTGTTCAATGTTATTATTAAACAATTAGCTAATAGGTTAATTTGATAAAAACAATGTGTAGTGCCGATGCGTATTACGATGTTTTTCGGAAATTTAAAATTTCCCTGAATGCTTACTCTAGTAGCCTTTACTTCATGGTAAAGTATGTAAAAGTGCACTTAAAATGGATTGTACCAAAAGATTATATAATTTTATAATAAAGTGTTAGAAGTTATTAAGAATTGTCGGCGTGAAACAAATTTTGTAAAACGTTACGTGGTTGCCGGCCGGAGATATTGGATTGTAATAAATATACCATTTTAACATTATTTCTATTTGTCTTATTAATTACCGTGTCCTATAATCATGTACCTAATTTTCTGCTAATGCTGGTGGTAAGATGTCCAGTAGTAGACGTCTCTTGACTCACAAAGAATTTCGTAAGTATTAAAATCTACCGGTAGTAGATTCTGGCTTGCAGGAGCTGTAGACAAATAATAAGAACAAATCCCATATACAAATTATTCAGTCCTGAGTGCGACGTGTCCAGTTCGACCGCGCGGCCATAGCGTTTTTTTTTAAAAAAAACCATGTCAATTTTTTGTAAAAATTTGTAGAAGTTGATTCCCAAAACCATAAATTTGTCAAAGATACGGTTAAAAAGTTATAAGGGTTTAAACATGGCCACGCCATTGAAACGCGGCGAACCGCGCGGCCACTGAGATCTTTAAAACTAAGCCTTGTAGAGACCTGAAATTTACGCAAATGCAAGATTTAATTTGTAAAAAATTTGTAAAAATATAAAAAAAATACTCAGGTTTATAGTTTAAGAGCTATAACACTAAAACCGAATGGCCGCGCCATTGAAACGGTGGAGAAAACGCTATCGCCTGTATCTCGCTGAAAAAAAATCGCAGAGGTGTGTAGTTTATTGTAATTACCCAGATTTGAATTTGTCGAAACTAGGAAAAATACAACAAAAATTCCTAGGTTTATATTTCAGGAGCTATAAGACTAAAACGATATGGCCACGCCATCGAAACGGTGAATAAAACGTTATTTCGCCTGTATCTCGCTGAAAAAGCATCGCAGAGGTCTGGAGT
Source organism: Schrankia costaestrigalis (assembly GCA_905475405.1). Taxonomy (NCBI): domain Eukaryota; kingdom Metazoa; phylum Arthropoda; class Insecta; order Lepidoptera; family Erebidae; genus Schrankia; species Schrankia costaestrigalis. The sequence goes on from FR997852.1 coordinate 2,854,442, forward strand.
TTTTTGTAATACCTAGATTTTAATTTGTCAAAACTAGTAAAAATACAATAAAAATTCTTAAGGTTATATTTCAGAAGCTGTAGAACATTATCAGTATGTGGTGCGATAGGGTGACCATGTCTTATTGTTTACAAAATACTTTCTACTTATTGTTACAGAAATTATTTTATTTATTTTAATGGTGTATTTTTAAATTGTAATACAACAAACAATAATAATATTGTACTTCTGGTTTTGTAAAAAATAATGAGTGAGAGGAAAAGGAAGAGAGATTTTACCAGTGGAGTTACAAAAAAAAACTGGGGAAGTACGAGTCGGACTCGCCCATGAAGTGTTCCGTAGTAACAAGCAAAGTTTTGCTCTTAACTTTGTTTTTCATAGTGTTTGTATGAATTACAAAGTAACGTGTGCGGTTTTTGAAATTGTGCTATATCTCAAAAACTTATGATTGTATCTTGTTCAAACCAGTTTTCATTGAAAGTTTTTATTGACATTTACATCAATTTTTTTTTCCAACTTTATTATTTCAAAAGTTAGAGGCGGGGGGGGGGGGGGCTCATTTTACGACTTTGGAAGTGTATATCTTTCAAATGATTGACTTTAGTTTTTTTAGTAATTTTTCCATTCATATAATATTACGCTTAAAGTAAAAACATATATCTACATCCCTGCTAGTTATGATTGTACTTATTTAAAAATGTGGAATCAAAATGATTTACAATCATTTCAAATGTTCTAAGTTAAGTTCTAATTACCTATATGATTTAATAAAACATTAAATAATAATAATCCAGCCTATTATTGTCCCACTGCAGGGCAAACATTATATATTATTATTATTTTTGTTAGTTATTAGATAGTTTTTAGTATTTCATATAAGTTCATATACATAAGATTGTAAATATTTCATAGTAAAATATCTTAACTACACGGTCATCCATACAAATAAAGAGAGAGCTCTAACATAATCATAAAATATTTAAATGCAACATACCTTAATCACTTCTGCTGAATTGTTTACATAATTTACCGAACTGACGTTACACCACAGTACAACACTTAATCGTAATTACACACGAACTGAACATTTTAATAATCAGTAGATCACTTTTTTATCGTGTTAACATCACAACGACACACTGATAAGGAAACTCTTACGCTTACGTCGCTGTACCACAGAAAATAAGTACTAACGGCTGTACGCGTCGCACTGACCTGCGGAGGCGCGCGGGGGTGGCGCGTGTGAGATGCAATAGTGTGCATTACTAATCACATAGCTTAGGGGCGGAGTTGCGTCATTTAAACCAATCTTAGGGCTAGTTTTTCGTAAGTCCACACGGACTGTAACTGTATTATTGACTTTTCAAGCAATAAACATAATTGTTTTTATATTTATGGTTTCATTTTAATTTTATTTAGAATCCTTGAATTATAATTTCTGTAACAATAAGTAGAAAGTATTCTGTAAACAATAAGACATGGTCACCCTATCGCACCACATACTGATAATGTTCTACAGCTTCTGAAATATAACCTTAAGAATTTTTATTGTATTTTTACTAGTTTTGACAAATTAAAATCTAGGTATTACAAAAAACTCCAGACCTCTGCGATGCTTTTTCAGCGAGATACAGGCGAAATAACGTTTTATTCACCGTTTCGATGGCGTGGCCATATCGTTTTAGTCTTATAGCTCCTGAAATATAAACCTAGGAATTTTTGTTGTATTTTTCCTAGTTTCGACAAATTCAAATCTGGGTAATTACAATAAACTACACACCTCTGCGATTTTTTTTCAGCGAGATACAGGCGATAGCGTTTTCTCCACCGTTTCAATGGCGCGGCCATTCGGTTTTAGTGTTATAGCTCTTAAACTATAAACCTGAGTATTTTTTTTATATTTTTACAAATTTTTTACAAATTAAATCTTGCATTTGCGTAAATTTCAGGTCTCTACAAGGCTTAGTTTTAAAGATCTCAGTGGCCGCGCGGTTCGCCGCGTTTCAATGGCGCGGCCATGTTTAAACCCTTATAACTTTTTAACCGTATCTTTGACAAATTTATGGTTTTGGGAATCAACTTCTACAAATTTTTACAAAAAATTGACATGGTTTTTTTAAAAAAAAAACGCTATGGCCGCGCGGTCGAACTGGACACAGTGCGACATCTGATTGGACTTTGATGATCAGGACATACGGAAAACACTATAGAATGTCTGGAGATATCAGAGTCTATTAAGAATGGACATATTCCTTTTAATTCATAAAGGCGTAATCCGTGAACTGTGTATTAACTTAGTGCAGTGGTACACCAGCTAAATTCATCTAGAATCTAATTAGGATTGATGATAGCTTCAATAATATGTACTAGCGTTATTGTCCTAAGCGCCACATATAAGATCTTACTAAACTTAGAGGGAACGTGGTGGACTGTGATAGTGACCTAACCATTTATATCGTTTACAGACGATAAGGGAGGCGGTAAACCGATAGTTGAGGGAGGCATGGAGTCATGTAAAGTCGAAATATATTCAGATAGCCTTTGTACAGCTGTGGACGCCAATTGGCTGATAAAGTAGCAAGCCAGACTTTTTACTCGCGAAGCTTACTTTTTTCTCCGCCACGGAGAAAAGAACGTCGTCTTCGCAAGCCCGTATCGTTACAAAGCATACGAAATAAGACTCGGTTAAGAATAAGTCAATATGTAATCTCATTCTTAAAACAAATCATTTGAAGATAAAGGTAAACTAGGCCTCCTAAATAAGCTCAGTTCCCCCTTTTTTTTTATAAATTATTACGCCTTTGTTTGGCATTTTCATTTCCAGATTCATGCCCAGATTCGTTTTAAAAACTATGTCTATGGCGGCCATAAATTTTTGAAATGACAGTACTACAATGTTACCAATTAATATTTAACTTTCATTTATAAAATTAGTAGGATTACTATTTCTTGAGTAGTTAATTTGAAATAATGCCTTTTGAACCATTTATTTTGGCACTATTGCACTATTTTTGTTACTTAGATAAACTGAAATAACTTTGGCTAAAAAATGCGTATGATCTTTAAGATAGGATTTACTAGTGTCCAGGTATTCGGCTAATTTAAGTTTGGACAGTAAGCTACAACTCCTTTAATACTTTAAATCAATGTCCTGTTTTCAAAATTGATTGACTACTGTTATATAATAAAACAGCTTTTGTTATCTACGTTACTTTTTCTAAAATAATTACGCAGTAATTTTAAGATCTTGATAGTCGTAAACTAAAAGTTGCATATGGCAACATCAAGAATGGCACTGTGGCAAACGTCAGACGATGTCTAGTGTTAGAAAAATTAATTTGACGACGTTTTGTGTTAATAATTATGTGAATGATGAGATGAAAGTGTAGATAAATGTTAGTATAGTGTTCAATAGTGATTATGGCGCATAGTGGTGGTGTTTTAAGTTCGGATATATCACGGAGGAACCCCCAAGATGAGTATGAACTCATTCAGAGAATCGGATCGGGCACCTACGGCGATGTATACAAGGTAGGGGGCCTTTCTAAAAGGCAATTATATTCTTTTACTTATACATTATGTAGAAAAAACGTGATTGATACACTTTCCCTTGTGTTCCCACCCTGAAAATGACAGTCAAAATCATGTTAACTAAACGTACTCGTTAACGCAAAAAAAAATCTTTGTTGTAACTAAGATTTATATTTATAATGTTATTAATTAAGTTGTGTTATTTAAAATGTTGAGTTTTTGTTATAAAACATGTGTGTGCAATGACCTTGGGTGCAGGACAAGTCTGGTTAACTAATTAGTATAGTGCCCTGAACACACCCAATGTTGTTATTCAAAGCACATTACAATTCTTTGTCTTTACATAGGCTGATTACTTCTAATTACTTGGAAATATGACTTGTTGTTATGTAAACAAATGTGAATGTAAACTAATTATATACATAGCTACAGTTTTTTTAATTACTTTTGAATAATATAAATTGCAGTACTTTGAGTCAGTTACTGTATTTATTATGACAAACGGTGAATATAGTAATCATATCATGTGTTTTATACCATGATATAAAATTGTAACTATAATTGAATTATACATGATGTAATGATGATTCATATTGGTTTGTACACAACATCAGTTTTAAACTTATTTGAATTTGCTTACACTTATATGCCTGTCTAGTGTAAAGCAGGTTTTCCTTTTATATATTTCAGTAGCAGAAACTAATCCCTGCTAAAAAATCCATCTAATATATCCTGTTATTAGCAGCATAATCAAATTTTAATTATATTTATTTTATTTTATAAAAACTGATTTGAATAGCTGTAGAAAATTGTCTAAAAAATTTCATAATATTGTTTTAAATGGTACAATGAAATTAACTGAATACATGACTTTACTGTTAATTTAAGGCTTAAATAAATAATTGCATCATAGACAATCTAATCTCAAAGTAGTTAGTGCTAGGCTCCTATGTTTATGACCACATAAGCCTAACTTTATTGTGCATAAACATGTCAATTAGATCTGGATCTTTCTGTGGATTACAATTTTGTATTTAAAAAAAAAATCAAGTTTCTCATTTGTCTATAGATCTCACATTATCATGTTAGTCTTATGGCCATATCTATTCCCTATATATCTATCTCGCTTGCACTTACATGATATACTGTGCATTGTACCCCTGTTATTCTTGTTGTAAATGCTGTTGGTTTTCCTTCAAAATAAATAAATTTAGTGTTATGTATATTTTCTATATTAAATTCCACAAATATTCACTCAACATTGGTACTAGACAACTGATTAAGATATTTAAAACATTAAAATCTTATGAACTGGATTCATGCTTACAAAGATTTGTAATAATTGGGAATCAAAACCTGTGTGTGTAATTAAGCAAGACCTATTTATCTCCGTGTGGTGACGGAGTAAGAATACAATATGTCACCACCCTATCTCATCCCATGGGTGCCGTAAAAACCGACCAAGGTACTATCATCTTAACGAAATGAAAAGAAGGCAAACTTGAAATTAAACCCTATACCAATCCGTCTGGCCAGCGTGGTATTAGTAGGCCAAGTATCCCTCCGTCACGGGAGGAGGCCTGTCCCTGCAGTGGGACATTAATGGCCTTTTATGATGATGATTTGTCGAAACCATATCTATGACCACTACCAGTGTTCATTGTCTTTGTCAATTTTAATGTTTTAAAACAATAGTAATACTTACTACTTCTGCTCTAACACAATTAATTATAACTAGAACAATTAACTATACCTATTAGTATATAACTAATCTTTTGTTGTGTTTAAGACACATTTATAAACATAATAATAATGTTTCTTCTACACTACCTTAATCTAGTTGTAATCTAGTATGAGGCAGATTATAAAATAAAGTTTCTTGTATACTTTATTTGTAAATACACAAGTGTTTATAGAAACACTCACACCAATTTGACTAGCCATGCTAATATAAAAAGTTGAACTTGTGCACAGGGATATAACGGCTTTTATACGTTGTAATTAGTGTCCTGAGTCCGGACTTACAGAACGCAGGCTACTGGCACAAACAATATCCAGATTCTCTTTTGTTTGTTTGTCAAGGCCCAGCGCTGTGTTAGGAGTTTCCCTGCGTGATCATCATATCAGAAACGAAAGTGACCGCTCAGGATTTCCCGGTTAAAGTGGCGGTGGGCAGGGCACATAGCGCGGAGAACTGATAGCCGTTGGGGCAGAAAAGTTTTAGAATGGTGACCGCGCACCGGGAAGCGCAGGGTGGGGAGACCCCTCACACGATTGACAGACGACCTTGTTAAAAGACGCCCTCTACTGGACATAGGCCTCCTCCAAACGTTTCCACACTGCTCGGTCTTGTGCCTCCCTCATCCATCGGCACGGTGGAAAGCCGATGGATGAGGGAGGCACAAGACCGAGCAGTGTCTTTAGTCTGATATGAATGGAAAAAACAAATAAACTTTATAATACTAATACAGATTACACAATTGAATAGTAATTACACTATGACTCAATGTTTTATATGACTCACGGCATGTTTCGGTTCGATTCCCACATCTCATGGCAGGTGTCATGGCCTTGTGTTGTTTTGTTTGTTTAGTTATTATTACGAAAGATCCAGTAGCTGTAATCTCGTTCGGTATTATGTTTTAAGATTGTCATCATTGTGAAGATTGTTATTAATGGTTTTTAATTGATTTGATAATGTTAAACATTAGATGGTAGCAACAAAAAAAAGTATTTATTTCTGACAATAAGTGGTACAATCCGACAATATTTAGGACTTAATTTTACCATGTATCATCCTCATCATAACAGCCCATCAATGTCCCACTGCAGGGAGGGGCCTCCTCCCGTGACGGAGGGATATTTGACCTACTAATACCACGCTGGTCAGACGGATTGGTACAGTCACGAGCAATAATATGTACACATTTTCGCATTTTGTAAACCAGTTATCTAAAGTTCTGCCAATCCAAAATTGAAAATTCGAAGATTAATTCAAAACTGTACGGAACCTCTTCTAAATTACGAATTCATTTTGATATTGTAATGTCTAGATAAACGTGCAGATAGTTTAGAAAATTTGAAAATGTGTACATATTATTGCTCGTGACTGCAGGGTTTATTTTAAAGTTTTCCTTCTTTTTATTTCGTTAAGATGATAGTCCCTTAGTCGGTTTTTACGACACCCATGGGATGAGATGGGGTGGTGACATATTGTATTCTTACTCCGTCACCACACGGAGATCATCCTACTGTTGGGCAAAGGGCTCTCTCCTAGACTTCCACGTGTCCGATCTAAGACCAGTATTTATGTGCCTACGTAGCTCATCTCGCCATTTTTTACGTGACTGCCTATTCCCAGATTAAGATCCTATAATAAAACTAATAGGTCATAATGAAAAATCTTAACATAGGATTGAGCCAAAAGGGTTTACACCTAGCAGAATTCAATTTTGTTTGCACTACAAATAAAGCACATGAGAGTATTTTTTGCGTGAAAGAGTCACAAACATCCATCCATCCATCTATCCATACATCCTCACAAACTTTCGCATTTGTAATATTAGTAGGATTTGCTTGGTTTGATACTAGGTAGCGTTGTGTGAATGTGTATAATAATACATAATACATATTTATAATATAACACTGAACAAAAACAACGGAAAAGTATTTACGATCCTTCATGATCTTTGGACAAGTATCTCACGCACTCCATGGTCGTTGCTAAAAATAGATAGGAATAACGAATGACCTACACTTTCCCATAAGTTATGTAACACACAAGGTTTAAGGGATTTTGATAATAAAGTATAACATGATTGTGCTTCTGCGTGTTATGATGGAATAAGAATACGAAATGGAGATTGTGTCCGCATCTCATCTAATTCTAAAAGAATCGTAAAAATTATAAAAGTCGTATAAATATTCATAACAGCCCATTGAATGTTCCACTGCAGGGACGGGCCTCCTCCAGTGACGGAGGAATACTTGGCCTTATAATACCACGCTGGACAGACGGATTGGTATAGGGTTTAATTTCAAGTTTTCCTTCTTTTTCTTAAAGATAATATTCTCGGATAGTCCATTAGTCGGTTTTTACGACACCCATGGTATGAGACGGGGTGGTGACAGGTTGTATTCTTACTCCGTCACCACACGGAAAGTATAAATATTATTTCTACAAAAATAAAAGGAGGAAAACTTGATGTAAAACCCTTTACTAAGCCATCTGGTCACCTTGGTATTAGTAGGCCAAGTATCCCTTTGTCATAGAAAGCCGAGCCCAGCAGTAAGACTTTAAAGGGCTGTTATGATACCTTTCCTAGACACATAGACTGGTCTTTTAGAGCAATTTTATTGTCCAAAACTAATACAGATTTACGCAATTCTTTTTTAGTTGTGTGATTTACGCATTTTTTGAGATAAATACATCATTAATTAACCAATTTTGATGAAATTTCTACTCGAAAATCAATAGATTTTCATAGAAATTATTTTCTGATAAAAAAACAAAATTATTCAAGTTTTCCTATTCATTCATATGTATCGGTTATTGAATGAACGTGGGTGTATACAAACATGTTGAATGTTGATAAGTCCTTATTGTAAAGAAACAGGGACACTGCTGTTGCTTTGTTATATGAAAGTAGTGCATGCTAACCAGGTTACTTGTTGGTAAGCAAATATTGTACCCTTAGTACGAGCATTATACTGGGCCAAAAGCGTTTAATGTGTGGCCATCGACACGATAAAAAGTACGAGCTTTTAAATAAGAATAGTTACAATCGCACAATTATAGCTATCAGTCTGTAGAAGGTTCTTAGGGTGTTATCACACCGACTGAATTGTTGCAGTAGAAAATGTATATCGACGTTGTTCTACCATCGGTAGATCATGTCATATTATGAAGTAATTTTAGTCTAGATGTTTTTACAATTGTTTTTTTTAGTAGTTTACGATACAATACGTTATTTTTAAACACCCATCTAGGTAAAGTCCATACTGAACCTAACTCAATCTCTGAAAAATATACAGACTAAAAATATGAATGCTTGTTATAATACTAAATGATACTGATTAAATGAATTCAAGGCTAATTATTAATTGTTCTAACTATGATTGATTTGCTATTGGAAATATTCTATTTGCAAATATGTACTAGTTATTGCCCGCTACTTCGTCTGCGTGGGATAGTTAGGGCAGTATTCACGGGAAAATAATATGTTCTCTCACACATTTAAACGCTCTATCTAATCCTGAATTAAGTAAAGCTTGTATTATCTGTACGCCGCTATTGTATTAGGAAGCTACCTGTAAAGATAGTAGGTTATATGTTGAAATAAATAAATACTGGATTACTGATTTATTGACTACATATATTTTATACGACCGTGGCGTAGTAGTAAAATGTATGAGTGTGACTCAAAGTTCATGGGTGTGAATTCCTGCTCAATGCAAATCTTGGTGTTGCCTGAATGTCATTCGTATAGAGCCTCAAGCGTACACGACTCACGGCTCGGAAGGCACATTACTAAATGGCTCATCGGCAGTAAAGACGAACATCTGCCTCCTTCTAATTTTCTATCGCGGGGTTTCCACTCTGCCTACAAATGGAGGGGCAATGCCTGCTAGTGGATATAACGGTGTTGATGTCAAACATCCACTTTCCGGCAAATTGAATCAAATTATCGGTAAACCCTATACATGTACAATATACATACAGGGTTCAACGTTAATTTGATGACCAATGACCTTGTCTTTTTGCTATACACGCTCACAATGGCGTGACTATTATAATCCAAAAACACTACAATAAAACTAACATTTCGCTAATCGTCAGTTTTTATTTATTGATTAACAGGTTGACTGTCCCATGAGTAGATACAATAGTAAAACAATGCCAATGTATCATATATGACACAGAAAACATGTAATGCACCATGTAAATACATCCATGCATGACACAAACGAGCACATTACGCCTCTTCTGATTCACAGTGATTCAATCGCCGAATCAGTATAGACAATAAATCGATGCTAATTTTTTGCACATTGATTTAGTAATTGACATCCAGCAGTTCTTATTAAATATTCCTCACACATTCACACAACGCCATCTAGTCCCAAACTAAGGAGAGCTTGTACTATGGGTACTAGAGAACGGATAAGCATACTTAAATACTTTTTTTTTTAAATACATACATATTATACATAGAAACACTCAGACCAATGCAAACAATAAGATAAGATAAGATAACTTTTAATCATGTTCATGCACACAAAGATTTGCATTGAGCGGGAATCGAACCCGAGACCTCTGCGTAGCAGTCATGTTATATAACCACTACGCCAAAAAGGTCGTCAAATATTGTTTTATATTTAGAGTAAGAGAGTTAGTTCCTACTTGTCAGGTGCCAGATCCGTATATTAATCTAAGGTGGCATTGTTTTGACAGGATCTTATTAGATCTATTGCTACTTATTAGATTTATCTGCATGAGTACCGGTGATGACCCTGGAGTCCTGAAATACAGGTATATCCTAGCTTAGGCTCCAATACTCCCAAATGTTTAATTTTTTTTGTATTTTTATTTTATTAAAAGAAAGTTACACATTGGATACAATATTTTATCTGCCAAACTGTAAAACAGTTTGTCGGCAGTTAACATGCTTTTAAACTACCAACAATGAAGTATGTTATTCTGATAAATCATGTACAGTCACGAGCAATAATATGTACACATTTTCAAATTTTCTAAACTATCTGCACGTTTATCTAGACATTACAATATCAAAATGAATTCGTAATTTAGAAGAGGTTCCGTACAGTTTTGAATTAATCTTCGAATTTTCAATTTTGGATTGGCAGAACTTTAGATAACTGGTTTACAAAATGCGAAAATGTGTACATATTATTGCTCGTGACTGTACTGTATGTGAAACATGTAATATTTTGGTGGAAAATAAAGAAATTTTTATTTATTAAAATAAAAAATGTTCTAAATTATAATCAAAACCTTTTTATTTAATTTTCAAACTCCGACCATAGCTCCGACATAAGGTTAAGAGTTTTTAAAACCTTTAAAATCACAAGCACACAATAGCTGTGACCACCAATAGAAAGCGTAACCTATATAAATTAATGCTAATAGCAAATGAACTATGGCTTTTTTTAAAAGCACTGAAAACACCTATAAGCACGCAAACTGATTTGTTTAAAGCGCCGATTACACTAGCCTACATGTAGGACACTACATCTTGTAGGACGGATCATGTAGGAGACTACATTATGTAGGGCGGTCGGGACTCGCCAATCTCCGATATGTAGTGTCCTAACAGCCTACATGTGGTTACACTAGATAACATGTAGTGTCCTACATGTAGGGTAGTGTAATCGGCGCTTAATGGCTAACGCAGACCTGGACGGCATGGCAAAGTATTTTAATTGTTTAAATTTTAAAATTTAAAAATGATGCCGCGGCATTGAAAGGGATTTTTCAATGCCGCGGCATCATTTTAAAGCATAGCAATTTATGTCGTATTTCTGTAACAGTACGGTTGAATTTCCATTAGTAAAAATTAAAATACTTTGCCATGCCGTCCAGGTCTGCGTTAGCCATAAGTCTGTTAACTTATGGCTTAGTTTAACTAGCTTTATTATTTGACGTTAACGAATTGTTGTGGCGTATCACCGTGAGGTGACGGAGTAAGAATACAATCACCACCCCATCTCATCCTATGGGTGTCGTAAAAACCGACTAAGGAACTAGCCGTGAATATTATATTTACGAAATAAAAAGAAGGAAAACTTGAAATTAAACCCTACACCAATCCGTCTGGCCAGCGTGGTATTAGTAGGCCAAGTATCCCTCCGTCCCGGAAGGAGGCCCCTCCCTGCAGTAGGTGGGTCCCTGCGTTTCCCGTTTAATGCAAATCTTTGTGTGCATATACATGATTGTTTCCATTGGTCTGGTAATATGTATGTATTTACAAAAAATAAACGTATTTAAGTATGTTTATCAGTTGTCTAGTACCCATAGTACAAACTCTGTTTAGCCTTTGGGTGTTGTGTGAATGTGTGTGGAATATTTATTTATATTTAATAAAGTACGGGTAGATTAGTGTCGTTTACACAACAAATACAGTATAATGCTTTATTACATTTATAAATGCTTATAAAACAAGCTATTATAACAATTCATTCAGTTTACCTCGTGAATCAGAATTTAGAACGGATCTAATACGTTTTGAGTCATCGTTATGATCTACGTTTCTATTCAATGATGATGATACATGTGTTAATTGCGTGTTACACAAAAATTTATATTATTATAACTAAGTTATCTTTAGATATGACATGTGACAGGTATATGGGATACAGGAAAAAAAATAGAGTTTAAGAAAATGTTTTCTGTCTTGACGACGATGGAAATTATTTGTTCATAAATAATCCTCACTCATTCACAGAACGTCTTCTAGTCCCAAATTAAGCAGAGCTTGTACTATGGGTACTAGAACGGATAAACATACTTAAATACTTTTTCTTTCTTGGAAACACATAGATAGGTATTATATATAGAAACACTCAGACCAATGCAAACAATCATGTTCATGCACACAAAGATTTGTATTGAGCGGGAATTGAACTCGAGACCTCTGCGTAGCAGTCATGTTATATAACCACTACGCCACAGAGGTCGTCTAATCATTAATGTTTGACTTTAGGGGCGGATAAAAAACTGGTCTAGTAAAACCACGCAGACCAGATTGGTATAGGGCTATAATGTCAAGTTTTCCTTCTTTAGATTTCGTTTCGTTAGTGGGCTTGAATTTACATAAAAAGGGCACTATATTATGTCATTTCGTGGTAACAGCAAACTGCAAATATTCATGTTCTTGCAAACAATTGCATGAAACGAGAAAAAAAACACGCGACATTTGTGTAGCAGTAGTTCCTTGTTATAAATAAGACCCAGTTCAGTAATACCTACATTTTAAGCAAATAAAACATATCCTATTAAGTTTAATAAAAGATCTCAATATTTTGACTAAAATATTACTTATTTATTATAATTAAAATTACCTAAAACAAAGTCATAACAACAGAAAAAAACATGTACTTAAAATTATTACTTTTTTCTTCTGAATAATGAGTTTATAGCACGTGTGTGCGTTTTAAAGGGAAAGTAAATAAAATGTAATGCTTTAGAACAATAAGGTGCGTTAATCTTAGTAGAATCTCTCACGAAATTCTTATATTTTATGTGAAACTTTTTATTATGTAATTATGGACTTTTTTACCGACGAAATTTGAAGGTTTTTGCTTAGTTTGTTGATTTATTTAGTTTTGAAGTGGGCACGGGTCAGCTAACCCGTGCCCACTTCGTTAGGCGGCAAAAAAAACACGTCCGATTTTAAAACATATTTCATTACTGCTCCACTCCTATTAGTCATAGCGTGATACTGTATAGCCTATGTAACTCCCCTATAAATGGACTATTCAACAAAGAATTTTTTAAATCGGTTCAGTAGATCCAGAAATTACCCCCTACAACGTCACAAACACACAAACTTTACCTCTTTATAATATTAGTATTGATTTATTTTCGTCATCATCATATGAAACCCCTTCTTCAAACGCTTTATCGATCTTCTACCACTCTTACTCGATTGTTGGTCCACTCTACAGTTTTACCTATCTGCGGTCGCTTTTGGAGGACCTTTCAGTGTGTCATGTTCTCTGCCCATTGACATGATGTAATATTTTACGCAAACAATACTTCATCATCATTGAATCCTCTGAAGATTGTTAAAGATTATTCCCCTTATATACCTACTTCCACCCACCCATAAAAACGCTGGTTTCCAAAAGGCAATATAATAACAACATCAGTACTCGTATATGGAAAACTAGATAAAAATGAGATATTAATAGTTCTATAGCCTGACCAGATATATAAAAAACCTGACAGGAGGGCGCTTTTGTGTGTAATTGTCAATCTTCTGTCAAATTGTATGACGAAAATTAGTTCTTAAAAGTTCCGCAATATGGAGAGGTTTTTTATTTTTCTGGTCAGGCTTTACATGTACTTAGTTCTTCATACCATACATACATATTCTCCATACACAATAAAACAGCTCATTCAAGAGTTTTGAACCCCATATCTTACGGTCTATGAATAACTGCATCAGCATTATTCGAGCACCGTAGAGGCAGCGAGGCGTCGCTTCAACAGACTACTTTATCTATAAGTGCATTGTAGAGATGTTATGGATGTGAAACTTTTGAATCTTGATACGGATGTTATTGTATATTATGGGTGGATGAATTTGCTACAGATACTTTAAAGATACTTCCTAAAACATAGCGTTTATGTTAATTAGTTGATCCAATATCTAGTTCAAAAATATAAGAAATTGTCTCAAGATCCTCGGTTGACCCTTACGACCTTCACAAGCATGGAAGATAAGGGTACATGTGTTGGAACTATACTTGCCTCTGTGACCTACGGATTTATCATCATATCATAACAGCCCATTAATGTCCCTCTGCAGGGACGGGCCTCCTCCCGTGACGGAGGGTTACTTGGCCTACTGATACCACGCTGGCCTGACGGATTGGTATAGGGTTTAATTTCAAGTTTTGCTTCTTTTAATTTCGTAAAGATAGTAGTTACGGTTATTCCCTTGGTCGGTTTTTACGACACCCATGGGATGAGATGGGGTGGTGCTGGTGACATATTGTATTCTTACTCCGTCACCATACGGATTTATACACCCATTAATTTAATAGACACAAGAATACCCAATCTTAAGACAATAATTTGTAAATCGCATAAACAATAGTCCTGAGTGCGACCTCGACACAACTGTGGCAGTTCGAACTACATATGTATTTGCAAATTTACATCAATTCGGTATGTAAAGTGTTTTTTTGGTATTTTTTTATATTTTTATTTTAAAGGTTTATTAATTATAGACAACTAATTTGAGTATTTTTGCTTTCTTACCTATAGTTTATTTGTAGTAAACAGTTAAAGTAAGTAATTCGACCGCATGAATGACGTCATAGATGCGGTCGAATTACTTACTTTAACTGTTTATTACAAATAAACTACAAGTAGGAAAGCAAAAATACTCAAATTAGTTGTTTTAATTATTGAGTAATGAAAGCAGAAACAAACTTCTGTTTTTTTTGACAAAAATCATCATTTAGACAAAAAAAATGAAAGACAAAGTAATTTATGTATAATTGTAAAAATAAACACAATCTTGCGGTTTTTTGCGCTAAAAATATGATTTTATTACTTATTGATCTAAAATCTCTAAATGGTTTTGGATTCGACATAGGTTAACTTTTACTTTACATACATTTCATACTGTTTCGGATATAGTAACGGATCTGCTTATCATCCCTAATGCACATTCAAGTGGCTGAGATAGTGGCGAGGGTACAGCAGTAGGATCAATAATGAAGTTATATGCATGGAAATATTATTATATAGATACGTTCGTATAAATATTTTGCACACATTCACATAACGCCACCTAGGCCCAAACTAAGCAGAGCTTGTACTATGGGTACTAGACAACTTAAATACATTTCTTTTGTAAATACATATACATACCTACATTATACATAGAAAACACCCAGACCAGACCAATAATGTTAATGCACACAAATATTTGCATTGAGCGGGAATCGAACCCGAGACCTCTGCGTAGCTGCCATCTGCTGTTGTCTGCTATAGGTATATATTTCACAAAGTTATGGTAACGAGTTTTGAATCCACCATCATAGGAATAGCACGAATTTTAAGAGATTGAGATAATTTTAGATTTCTATTGATGTTTATTTTAGGAAAATTAGTTAGGAAGTGGAAGTGAAAATTCACCGTGAATACATCGATATTGGAATTATGCACCATGCTTAAACATATCTTATTTAAGTTAAAATAGTTAGCTAGCTAAAATAGCTTAGATTTATAACTGTTTTTTTTTTAATGTTTAGAAGATGCGTATGATCGGAAGTGGACGTCAATTCGGCTTATATGATGATGATGTTTAGTTTTTAGCCAGTCATGTTATACTATTGTAATAATAAATTTCCCAATTCAAAATAGTGATAAACTACTGAAATCCACATCAATTTTTTTTATTATTGATCTTTGTTCTAAATTAAGTTACCCAATTTTCATATTATAATAAATGCTGAAAAAAACCTATTAAACAGAAGTCTGGCAAGCGTACTATTAGCAGGACTATGCTTACAAGGAGTATTACTATACATTTACATTCGACTTTCATACGAATAAAAACAAAACAGTTATACTTAATACAAAAAAGATCATACAAATGTGTGTGACGCATAAGTTTTTAATTGTAAGACCATGTGGTATCCAGACCAGGGGAATAATAACATTGTAAAAACTTGATATTTTTAGATCTGTATGATTATAATTAAAACCTTACTGTCTGGAGTAATGTTATTAAAAAGAAAAAGTTATTTTTAAATTGATATTCAGAAAAATTAGAGGCTATTTTGTAGTTCTATTTTACTTTAATTTCTTGACCAATATACAGGTTGTCCCAAAACCCAACCGCCAACCCTTTAAATTTCATCGAAATTCATTTTGATCTCAATATTTATAAACAGGATTTCTGTGAATCAACCGTGCAAACGAAATTGATGCGCAATTTCGCTAACCACTCAGATAAGCTTGGTCAACTACCACCTAAGAAAAATAAAAAAATACATTGCGGTTTAACCTGCATGTCAATTCTCGTACCTTATAATCGTTAAAAATTGGGTTAAGTTAACGTTTAGTTGTCAAATTGTCTTACCTATTGTGTGACAATTTGACAACTAAAAGTTAACTTAACCGAATTTTTAACGATTTTAAAGAACGAGAATTGACATGATGATACAAAATATTAACTTTTCACAACTAAAAAGTAATCATAGTGGATTAATTAATTATTCTACTACGACATCAAATAAAACTACGAAAATCTATCATAAAAAACTAAGCTTAATTAAGTCAGACTTAACTAAAGCACTAGTAAAATGACACGTAAAGGTTACGCATTCAAGTGACACTGTCAATGGCACCGGTTCGATGCCCAGCCAAGGTCGTATGACAAACACATAGGTGAAAGTGAAATATTCTATGCGTGTTCATTGCTGACACGCTTGGATGCAATAATGTGGTATTAGATGGTGGGGATGTGGTGACTCAGAACAGAGTGGTGATGGTATTTGAATGTAATTGATGATCTATATTGCGTAGTGGCTATAGTACTAATAAGCAGAGGTCTCAAGTTGATTCCCGTTTAATGTAAATAGTCGTAATCGTTTAGGTGTGTTTTTGTACGTCTTTACAAAAAATAGTTGTTTAAAATAAACAAAAAAATATGTTTATTAGTTGTCTATTACTTAATATTGCTCTTGTTAGTTTAAGGCCTACGCAGACCGGGACGGCATGGCAAGGGATTTTAATTTTTACTAATGGAAATTCAACCGTACTGTTACAGAAATACGACATAAATTGCTATGCTTTAAAATGATGCCGTGGCATTGAAAGGGATTTTATCGCACGGCATTTTTCATTTTAAAGCATAGCAATTTATGTCGTATTTCTGTAATAGTACGGTTGAATGTCCATTAGTAAAAATTAAAATCCCTTGCCATGCCGTCCGATATGAGTAGACGGCGTTGTTTGATTTGTTGAAAAATAATGAATAAACCACCTAAAGTCTTGTTTAATGTTAGTAGATCCAACTACTTTATGTAAAAATAGACTTAGAAAAAAAATTTGGTCACCCATCATGACCGTGAAGATGTTACTTAACCTTAATTGCAACTGGCTATGTGATAATGAAAGATAATGTGAAAGTAATGGGCTCCACGACTAATATAGACAATAACCAATCATCGAATCTAGAACAACAACAGACTCAGATATTATAACTTGGTCACCCATCTGTGCAATGCAATGCTTAACTTTAATTGCAAATATGCAAGAGTTCCGTGTGTAATAATAAGATAATGGAGTAAGAATACAATATGTCCCCACCCCATCTCATCCCATGTCCATGCAGTGGGACATTAATAGGCTGTTATGATGATGTATGAGTTATGAAATAGAAACTAAAATAAACTGTCTGGACCAGATCATTATGGTTTGTCATTGCTAGTATCACATTATTTGTATGAAACTCCTTACTGCAACGCACACTAATCGGAATCGTAAAGTAATCGGATTTTTGACGTTTGAAAAAGGCTAGGCCGGTGCCGATCCGTTTACGTTTTGATATAATCTGCTACGACCCTTAGCCGTTTCGTGCCGTACGGCAGTGTATCGAGTTTTCGCCGCAGGGCAAGATGAAAACAAACGAACGTACTTTTGCCGTTCGAAAAAACGCACAAATAATACTGAACGGTTCGAGTTTATATGGTGCCGATACGTTTACGTTTCGTTATATATGTGCCTAAATTACAAGAACCCTTACATCTAAACACAGTAACATTAACACACTACTGCTTGGAGGTGTATTAAATGCTTCATACACTTGTAAAATGTTTCCTATAGTTTAAGATATCAGATCCTTCAATGTAGGGGAATAAGCATTTGACCAGACGATAAAAAAAAAAGTTGTTTTTGATTACCATCAGTTGCTTCCATCTTTCATCTGACGACCTCTGTGGCGTAGTGGTTATTTAACATGACTGCTACTCAGAGGTCTCAGGTTCGATTCCCGCTCAATGCAAGTCTTTGTGTGCATGAACATGATTGTTTGCATTGGTCTAGGTGTTTTCTATGTATATATTTACAAAAAAAGTATTTAAGTATGTTTATCCGTTGTATAGTATCTAGCCATAGTACAAGCTCTGCTTAGTTTGGGACTAGAAGGCTTTGTGAGAAAGTTTGAGGAATATTTATATATTTCAAGTATATTAATCGGCGAATGCGGTTAATTTGACCCACCTACCGCACAAAACTTACCACTTGTAAATAATAGCGAACAAAAATCTTATATGAAAAGCAATACTGTCTAAGAATCTCTATAACTATTACGAGATCGTTTAACACAAACGCAAACTTGCATAACGCTTAAGTTATTTAACATTCTGTATGCGTGAGTAGGCAGGTAAGATAAAATTGATCTCGTTTATAAGTATCTGTTAACACGCGATTAAGTAAAAGTTTTATTTTGCCTTCACTTGCGCTTATAACATTATTGTTTTTCATACTTCATCATAACATCCCATTAATGTCCCACTGCAGGGACGGGCTTCCTCCAGTGACGGAGGGATACTTGGCCTGTTAATACCACGCTGGCCAAACGGATCGGTATAGGGTTTAATTTCATGTTTTCTTTCTTTTTATTACGTAAAGATAATATTTACGTGTAGTCCCTTAGTCGGTTTTTACGACACCCATGCGAGATGGGGTAGTGACTCACTGTATTATTACTACCCAATTGTGTAGTTACAGTGGCGACGGTACATTCAAAATTTAACTTCAATAAAGCCGTCTGGAGGAAAGCAAAGGAATGTAAAATAGCGAGAGTGACAAAAACTACAAATTCTGATAAAAGTGTAAGAAGCATTGTAAGAATCTGCTCAAGTTTTGTTTTGCTTCCACCATCATCTATGAAATAAGCATGGAATAATATTAGCTTCAAACTGCACCAGCTTCACAAAAAACACCGCAACGTCCGCAACGGATTTATCATTCTGCAAATTCAACTTTTTGGGAAACGATAAAATCCAATATTTTAGAAATTTATCTTAATGGGATCCCAAATGAAAAATGAAATATAAATCCGAAAATGTATGATTTCCCAATATGTTGAATATTGGGAAATCATACATTTTGGGATTTACGCGAAATCAATCTGAGGATCCTAAAGGACAAATACTATGTTGCTTCTTAGTATTTTAGAAATGCAAAATGTCACTAAAACCATTCGCTTAAAATAAAACAAAATTCTAGAAATATAATAAAACGAGTTAGAAAGTGAAGTAAATTAATTTATTTCATCTTTCTATACTTGACTGTTTTACAAAGTTTATGATAGCATTCGAAAACTTTTTTTCGGACCGTTACGACTTGGGGAGCTTCAAGAAACGAGCGTATTCCCTTTTAAAAGGTCGGCAAGGCATCTGTGATTCCTCTGGTGTTGCGGGTGTCCATGGGCGGCGGTGATCACTTACCATTAGGTGACCTGCTGGCTCGTTTGCCTCGATCCTAATACATAGAAAAAAAAGTTTACAAACTTTTACTAAAGATTCACGTGGTACTCCATCACCTCACAAACCTCAAATAACTACCGTTAAACAACTGTAAATTCGTATAATATGTTAGGTATATGATATGTCAAGAATACAAATCATAAATATTGGACGTTAGGGCTAACAAATGACATGTAGGTCAATGGCCTGTGCGTTTGTTTTATTCAATAGCTTTGCCCTGCTTCTTTATATACGCGCTTTTTATGATGATCTTGAACATTCGCGTTTAACGCAAGCTATCTTATTTAAACGATTTGGGGCTATTGGACGTCAACGTATCGACATAATTGTGTTTTTCACCAGACAACCTCAGTGGCGTAGTCGATTCCCACTCAATGAAAATCTTTGTGTGCATGAACATGATTGTTTGCATTGGTCTGAGTGTTTTTTTTGTATGTATTTACAAAAAAAAGTCTTTACTTTACTTTGTTTATCCGTTGTTTAGTACCCATAGTACATGCTCTGCTTAGTTTGGGACTAGATGACGTTGTGTGAATGTGTGAGGAATATTTCTTTATTTACCATAACAGCCAATTTTATGAGGCACAGCAGAGACTAAGGACCTCCAGTGGCAAAGACAAACCCTTCCTACCAAAATCACGCTGGTCAGTCTAATTTAGACGGTATTTATAATTCAAATTTTCTTTCTTTTTCTTACCGTGGAGAGAATATCTACCATTTTTTCATGTAATCGTTTTTGACGACACCCATGACAGTGACAGGGCAACTTTTATACGACACTAGCTGACCCGTGCCCACTTCGTTGGGTGGCGAAAAAAACGCGTCACTTTTTCAAACATATTTAATTACTGCTCCCCTCCTATTAGTCATAGCGTGATATACTATATAGCCTATATAGCCTATGACACTCCTCGATAAATGGACTATTCAACACAGAAAGAATTTTTATAATCGGTTCAGTAGATCCAGAGATTAACCCGTACAACGTCACAAACACACAAACTTGACCTCTTTATAATATGTATTAGTATATAAACGACAAATTATTTGATTCACTCCATAAGCAAGATTTTCTAAAAGAAATCTTCTAACCGTCTGTCCCTTTTTTATCAAACCGTGAGACAATAAACAATTGTAAAAAAAAAAGAGCAAAACAGCCTCCCTTCCTTCATAACGTTAAAAGTTTTAGCTTTATTGATTCAAATGGGTGCTGGGATGAACGTACGGACTTGCAGACGGAAATGATATTAACTTGCTCACGATGAAATGTCAGTGTCTGGGCTTTTCGTTGTTTTTTTCTTAACAATATTTGTTAACTCGGTAATGATAACCAATTTATAAACTTTAAGAGACACTTTACAAAACATTAATATAAGAGACAAAAAAAACATCCAGACTTACGATAATATTATTAGGCATTGCACAAACTATTTATTGCTCTGCGCGGGACTCGAACTGGGGGACAACAAAATTAGTTTTATTTCTAACTTTATCCTATGTTAATTAAGTACGTATTTATAATATTTTTAAAAGTAACAGAACACTAGTTATTTTAAATGTAGCTGCACACTAGTATTCCAAAAGTTGCTGAACATAATTAAATACGTATTAGTACGTATTTAAAATGCAACAAATAAATATTGATATCCTAACAATTCCTAGTTTGGCAATAAACTACTAGCGACACATTGACACGTCCATAAAATGACGTTACATTGACCTCAAGCATTATTTAACCTCGCACAAACAAGCATGTGCGCATAGAAGTTAATTTGTAATAGAACATAGGAGACGTACAATATATTATACTCATAATATTATAATTAGAAAACAGATTTCAAAATTATAATATGCAATTTCTTTTCTTCATAATAGTTGGCTCTATGCATTTGGAAACTGGATTTTATAAATAAATAATCCTCACACATTCACACATCGCCATCTAGTCCCAAACTAAACAAAGCTTGTAATATGGGTACTAGACAACGGATAAACATACTTGAATACTTTTTTTTTGTAAATACATACATTACATAGAAAACACTCTGACCAATGCAAACAATCATGTTCAAGCACACAAAGATTTGCATTGAGCGGGAATCGAACCCGAGACCTCTGCGTAGCAGCCATGTAATATACCGACTGCGCCACAGAGGTCGTCGTTATGCATCAAAACAGACAGACAAGTAGATTTGAGTAGTAGATTGGTTTTATTTTTCTCCTCTAATTTACATTGGACAATACAACGCGGTTTTTTTTAGTGCTGTGGCGTTTGTCTGTGTAGATCTATAATTTTAACTGTAGCTTCAATTTTAAGTAAAATGTAAACGACGATTTCAAACAATTTGTGATCAATTTTAGAAAATAAAGTATTTTAAAATTTGAAATTTTAAGAATTGCTTACTCGGGCCCTCTGCAAGGACATACCTCCTCCATTGGCAGAGAGAAACCTACCCAACTTTTGCGCTAGCAAGACGGATTGGTATAGGCTCTTATGTGAAGTTTCCCTTCTTTTGTATTCTTTTGCAGCCTTATGCAAGTAAAGGAGACCGATAGCTGAATACCATGCCGTCTGCCCTTGATAAACCTTAACCAAACTGTCTGTGTCTCCGTGTGGTTACGGAGTAAGAATACAATATGTCACCACCCCGTCTCATCCCATGGGTGTCGTAAAAACCGACTGAGAGAGTATCCGTGAATATTATTTTTACGAAATACAAAGAAGGAAAACTTGAAATTAAATCCTATACCAATGCGTCTGGCCAGCGTGGTATTAGTAGGCCAACTATCCCTCCGTCATGGGAGAAGGCCCGTTCCGGCAGTGGGACATTAATGGGCTGTTATGATGATGATGAAACTGTCTGGCCAGCTTGGCATAGCTACATATCTTCGTGCAAAGCTAGTGCTTGGAAACAAATTTAAAGCTATAGTTTCTGAAACTAGCGCATAATATTTACATTATTTAGACCAAAGTCTGTATACAAAAAGAAATGAATTCAAAGAAAACCAAGAAAGCAATAAAAAAGATTATTTAAGAATAGCTTCCTCGTTTAGTATTTAGTAAATGATCTCTCACGTGTAAGTAATGCCTACTAGTACGGTTCACTGGTTACTTAAATGATTTACCGTTCCCTACATTATTCTCTACATTATCAGGGTACTTAATTTTATAAGGTTTATTCTTTGTTTTAGAGAACGGAGATAAAATCTAAAAGATTGATGTTTTTAATGTTTGTCCGTATTTGTAAAAGTTTCGGGAATTACTTTCTTCGCTGAACCATAAAACTGTGGAACAAACTTCCGACACATCTTACCTATGATATCAATTTTAGCCTCCACTTGCCAGAATTTCATTTGCATCAATTTTCATTTTCCATAATTTCATTTGTACTAATATTGCTTGCCATAATATTTACTTGTCATAATTCAATTATGTTTAAACTGAAAGACTTAGAGCAATCCAACTTAGGCTGTTTTTAACGTTATGTCTAATAAAATTATGGCAAAAGAAATTCGGGCATAAGAATATTATAGGATATAATTTTCGGGCATACAATAGATAACCCTTCTGGCCAGATGGGCAAAGCGTAGGCGACTGAATAAGCTCCTAATTTGAATAACATCCCTTGCCTTAGTTCGCGCTTTCTAGTGTAATCGACGTGTCAGTATTTGAAATTATGTAAATATTTCCTATCGTACACAGAAAAAAATATATAAGCAATCTTCTCAATTCCATCAAACCGAGAAACTCATTCTGTTAGGCTTATTAAAAAAAACATATGTTTCTCCCGAAAACGTTTTAACTAATTTTAATACCATCAATTTTTTTTATTTTCCAGGCAAAAAGGCTTAACGGCAATGGAGAGCTGGCTGCCATCAAGGTGATCAAGTTGGAGCCCGGCGATGACTTCGCAATCATCCAGCAGGAGATTCTGATGATGAAGGATTGTAGGCATCCGAATATAGTGGCTTATTATGGATCTTATTTGAGAAGGGATAAGCTATGGATCTCGATGGAGTATTGCGGGGGTGGGAGTTTGCAGGTACGTGAAAGAAAAGTATTTTTTTTTTTTGCAAGACATGGATGTAAAGGACAATACACACTGAGCCCGCCCGGGCCGTCGACAAAACCCGGCAACACAACCCGGCGACCTGTATAAAAAGAATCATGTCGGTAACATGCGCCCGCGCGTGTTGGCGGCTTGGGTACGCCTGCGCTTAGTTGCCCGGCGACGCTCGACCTCGATTTATTCGGCAATCACTGACTGCCAAATAAATTTCTCATCTCATGCCGCCGACCAAATTTTCCGTCTTGTATTAAGTGAAGCCGCCAACTAGACCGCTGACAAAAAGTTGCCGGCACATGTCGGCGGCCCGGCAGGCTCAATGTGTATTCCGTAGATCTCCATCCTATTTTTTGGCGAGTTAAGTTGAGTTGACGTGAGAGAGGGCTATTTGGTACTTAACTCGCCAAAAAATAGGATGGAGATCTATTTAAATCAACATAATCAACAACTTACTACTTAACTCGTTACTGTACTTGTCGATGTGTAAATCGTAAAAATTTACATATATCCCGTCTAAGTATTTAATTAAGAATGATCTTTATCAGTTATCGTTATTTTCCAGGACATATACCACGTGACGGGTCCGTTAACAGAACTGCAGATCGCGTACATGTGCCGGGAGACATTAACTGGGCTGTCGTATTTACACAGTATGGGGAAGATGCATCGGTGAGTTTAATAATCCTAATATAACGCCATCTAGCCACAAACTAAGCAAATTCTGCTGATAAAGCTACTTATATAGAGGGAGTATGACGCATAAACACAAACCTGAAACAACATGGCAAAAGAAAGACTGTTTTTGTTTTACTCTATTGTAGTACGGTCAGCTGCAAAGAAATCTAACCCCCTTTAAGAATATAACAGCGCGCTAAAGGGGTTAGACTTCTTGGCAGCTAACTGTACGAATAAACTAATGGTACTATGAAAATAAGTCTACTACTAGACTTAAACGGCCTTATTACAAAATACGGTCTAACTATAAAACACGGTTTATTACGTCACAAAACCACTGTTTTTGAAATTTGTTATTACAAAATCAGTTTTAACACTAAACCATGGCGTAATGTCAGGTTTAAAGATAAACCTACTCGACCCCTAGTTTAAACTATAGACCATGGTCTAAATACATACAGTTCTGTCAAAGTTGTTGTTTTGAGGTTAGCGTTGCTATTGGTAATGTGTTAATATTATAATATTGTTGACTTGTTTCAAAATGGATATCGACATGGTACATTTAATCTATATTGCAGATATTGAACTTTTAGAAAGACGACGACCCAGTAGTCAGCTTGTTCGTGTTGATCCTATTATAGAATTATCAAAAGATTTTAGACAAAAATATAGATTTACAAAACGTATTAAGTACTAAAAATATTTTGGAGTTATTGGTAGATAATATCACACGACCCTCGGGGATGTACTTTGTCCCCTGAAATTCAAGGTTTGCGCATTACAAAGCTGGGCCACAACAACACCTACAAACAAAACAACTAAAAACCTACTTAGTCGGTTGAGAAAAGAGCAAACTTTAAACTACTTAAAACGTATTTTTGTTTTACCTACAACGATTACCATACCACATACAAACTATTTTCATATTGTTGACATCTTACTCGTATTTCAAATGATGCCCGAATAGGTACCTAATGATGATAATACCTACTTTATTTTGTTCCGTTCTACGTCCTATATTTAACATTGCGAGTTATGAAAATGCTTATTATTTCAGGGCCCTAAAATAATAATGGTAATCATTAATAACCAATGTTATATATTTATACTAAATATATAAATTATTATCATTTCATTGCTGATATGTAATTAAATTCACCAATTTTTTAGCAATAAGCTTTCCCTCGAGTAGTATGAAACGTTATAATCGAATGATGTAATGAATGATCAAGCAATATTTTGGATAATCTGTGACTGTTTATTTAAGCTAGGGTCTAATTGCTATTTTATGAAAGCCACGGTTTATTTATGTTTTGTAATAAGGTGACATTTAGACTGCAGTTTAAAAATTAAGCCTGTGCTAGCTGAACCTGGTTTAAACTGAGTTTTATTTAGTTTTTTGTAATAAGACGGCAAACGTTTAAAAATTCAAAATTTAAATGGTCATATCTCCTAAACTGATAAACATTTTTCGGTGATGTTTTTGCTTAGTACAGTTATATTCCACTTTGTGTCCTACATTTATGCACCATACTCATTCATTATTTATTATTTAATCACACATACAATTATTAAATAAGTTTGTATTAATCATCCTTATATTTATGTTTCCAGTGATATAAAAGGCGCAAATATCCTGTTGACTGAGTGCGGGGACGTGAAGTTGGCAGATTTCGGTGTTTCGGCGCAGATCACGGCCACGATCAACAAGAGGAAGTCCTTCATCGGTACTCCTTACTGGATGGCTCCGGAGGTATGGATAAATAGGAGTAGTAGGAGCATCTATTAAAACATTATCTTTACCTAACTCTAATGAAGCTCCGTGTGGTGACGGAGTAAGAATACAATATGTCACCACCCCATCTCATCCTATAGGTATCGTAAAAACCGACTAAGGGACTATCTGTGAATGTTATCTTTATGAAATAAAAAGAAGGAAAAGTTAAAATTAAACCCTATACAAATCCGTCTAGTCAGCGTGGGATTAGTAGGCCAAGTATCCTAAAAAAATTAATACACCAAATGGTTTTTGCATTACTAACTCCCTTCTACCGATAATATTTAGTAAGTATTAAGATTTTTTAGTATTAGGATACGATAAGGCTGGTATACCTTTATTAGGTAAGTAAAAGCGTCTAACTTTTAAACTATCGCGTTTCATTATTATAAATATTATATAAACGGGATATTAACGCGCATTTAATTTACCTTTATTTTACTTGACGTTTCGGCACAGGTTGCACTGGCCGTGGTCGCAAGCTGACTGGTGATGCGACGTCACAGCTTCGTCTTCGTGATAGATAATATATTATTATCATCTACCCTCGCATCTTGAGATGTTAATATAAAGTCCCCCTACACACAACACTGACCGTATCGCTGTTCTGTACGTTAACCGACCGTTCAAAAAAGGGAGGTATTGTTTTCGATATCACTGGATTCCACGTTGCTGACAACTTGAAACCTTCATCCCGGTTAAAGTTTTTAGGGAACTTTTTGATTTCAATGGCCTCGCGCACAAGTCTTGAGTAATGGTGGCGATCGGTGGAGAGAGAGACCAGTCAGCTTGCGACCACGGCCAGTGCAACCTGTGCCGAAACGTCAAGTAAAAAAAAGGTAAATTAAATGCGCGTTAATATCCCGTTTATATAATATTTATAAAAGCGTCTAAATAAAAATAAAGATAAAAAAAGGAAAAATAAATGTAATAATAAATAAAAACTGTCACAATGAAAAATATAATGTATAGGTCGAGCAAGTTCTAATTTGGTTTGGTTTTAGGTGGCAGCGGTGGAACGTAAAGGTGGTTACAACCAGTTGTGTGATATATGGGCTTGTGGTATTACATCAATAGGTAAGTGCACACATTATTTACAAAAAATATTTTCTCCCGATGGCGAGGCAGTCAGTTCAGTTTCTGTAGCAGGATATTTAGTGTGTTTTTAACAATATATTTAAATAAAAAATAAAAAAAAATTATACAACAGCTTTAGAGTCTCCAACAATGGCAGTGTCTTGCTTTAATCTTTATTAACCCAGATAAGCCTGAAACTATTTTTAGCTTCGAAGTTAGTGATTTTTACAAATATGCCTTATTATAGTCCCAGCAGCTCGGGAAAAATAATAAAAAAAATATGCGGCTTCTGGAAAAGCTGGAAAATCATGTCCCATGTATTGGTCGGTCGGCACGTCTTAACCTTTTTGCTAATACGTTTTTAGAACTAAAAGAAAATTATAAATTAAATAATTATAATTAAATCAAGTGTATTACT
Source organism: Schrankia costaestrigalis (assembly GCA_905475405.1). Lineage (NCBI taxonomy): Eukaryota > Metazoa > Arthropoda > Insecta > Lepidoptera > Erebidae > Schrankia > Schrankia costaestrigalis. The sequence continues at coordinate 2,882,244 of FR997852.1, forward strand.
ATTAAGTTTATGACTTATTACAGTTTTGAAAATAATTTTATCGAATTTGATTGAAAAAACCCGGCCTGATCGAGATATCCCTGTGAACTGCTAACAACTGTGACGTCTGTAATAAAGATATTATAGCATCGTCGATGCAAAACGTCTTTTCCATAGTCTCATTCTCCTGAAAAACAGGATTCAGTGAAATAAACCATGGTCTCATTTTCGCAAGTGTTTTAGGCTTGAGTCGAAGTGTTTTCTTCTCTAGAATCTTCGTCGGTATCAACCGCATTTGCGTTATGGTGGTTCAAATATGAAGCATTTTAGAGCCGGATCATTATTATTCTCTAAATCATTCAAAATTTCGTAGAATAATAATGAATTCAATAAGAAATTTAAAAAAAAAATATTATTTTACGAAAATTTCGTATTCCGTGGTTGTTCCGACGGACCCATGTATGGGTTCCTAAGATATTCAGCACAATATCAGTGGTTTTCATAGTAAAAAAATGAACTTTCTTTGTAATATAAATATTGTTATGTTTCAAACTTTATATTTTTGGAATTATATTTATAGAAATATAACAATATATATTATGTTATATAATTTTACTTTTTTAGGGACATGTTTTACCATATCCACTACAGACATTTTCACTTGGAAAAAACAACTACAAACTATTAAATTTACTACCTATTTTATCATCACAGCTAACAGTCATTAACTGTCGAATCCAAAAGTATTTATAAATTGTTTTAATAAAACCGTATAAAGGGGGCAGAATTTTTTTTTTTCCGAAACCCATACATGGGTCGGTCGGTCCAACTGGGTTAAGTCTTTATGTAATTTGATTTGATGAAAAAAGTCAACATACATGAATATAACAGATGAAGCTCATCTGTTTTATTCCTGTTTGTTGATGTTTTTTCATAAACCATGTTGGTTAATCCATAATTGGCAATTGTATCAGCCAAACTACTTGTATTTAATAATTTGTTACAATCTTATATACTTTTGCTGTGGTTAACCTTAGTAAATAAATATATATTTATCTAAATTTTCAGAGCTAGCAGAACTCCAGCCACCGATGTTCGAGCTCCACCCAATGAGGGTGCTCTTCCTCATGTCCAAGTCTGGCTTCAAGCCTCCTCAGCTAAAGGAGAGGGAGCGCTGGTCCGCCGTGTTTCACTCCTTCCTCAAGCTGGCCCTCACTAAAAACCCTAAGAAGAGGCCGACGGCTGATAAATTGTTACAGGTATTTGATAAAATGTATTTTACTATTTAGGACGGTGTCCGTTTGGTGACGGAGTAAGAATACAATATGTCACCACCCCATCTCATCCCATGGGTGTCGTAAAAACCAACTAAGAGCTGTCTGTGAATATTATCTTTACGAAATAAAAAGAAGGAAAACTTAAAATTAAACCCTATACCAATTCTTTCGGCCAGCGTGGTATTAGTAGGCCAAGTATCCCTCCGTCACTAGAGGAGGCCAGTCCCTGCAGTGGTACATTGATGGGCTGTTATGATGATGATTATCTAGCTATAGAAGTAGTATTTCGAGTACCTAATATTATAAACACAATGTCTTTATAAATTGCAGCCTATGTGTAATTCTAAAGGATAAGTTATATTATTATAAAATTTCATTTAAATCTAGTCAGTAGCTTTTACGTTAAAAAGTAACAAACATCCAATAATACTTACAAACAATATTTTTTGTATAAATTAATAAATGTGTTTTATTGTATGTATTCCAGCACGCGTTCTTCCAACAGGACATGAGTAAACGTCTAGCGATAGAATTGTTGCACAAGTATTCGAACCCACCTACTCACTGTAACAGCCAGGAGGACGACGATGGGGTAAGATAAAATCATTTATTTTACTAAAAACTGTAGAGTATTCAATAATAGTGTGGTGACGGAGTAAGAATACAGTATGTCACCACCCCATCTCATCCCATGGGTGTCGTAAAAACCGACCAAGGTACTATCATCTTAACGAAATGAAAAGAAGGCAAACTTGAAATTAAACCCTATACCAATCCGTCTGGCCAGCGTGGTATTAGTAGGCCAAGTAACCCTCCGTCACGGGAGGAGGCCCGTCCCTGCAGTGGGACATTAATAGGCTGTTATGATGAAATATCCCTTTGTCAACGGAGGAAGCCCGTCCCTGCAGTGGAACATTGATGGGCTGTTATAATGATGGTGATTCAATATTGGTATTTGGCAAACAATACCGCCATCCCCGAGGTTATTTTTTATACTCTTTCCACCGATTAGCTAGTGAAATACTTGTCTGCAAACTACGGAACACCGTATGTATTGGTACAATTGGGTTTCCACAGGACAAAATGTAAGATGCGGAGTGTCGGTTTGAAGTGTCTTAGTTGACTCTGCCTACCCCTTACGAAAGTCCCCTTAAAAAAGGCGACAGTTTATTATGTATTCTATAATACAAGTTCGACAGTTCCAACAAAAAACTGAACTGGCTTTTTCATTCCACGTAGTATCTTGTAGTATTTTTTTCAACTATTTATGCCTCTTGTATACCCACCAGGGTATATAATTCTCCGACCGTCTTTATTTTTTATTTACTTAAATTCATCACAAACAAACATTATAGAGTTTATTCCCGGAATTCACGGAGTTGTAGACAGTGTTTTTTGACAACAATTGTTATTCTAAATGATTTTTATGGGCTTCACAGATACGAGAAACAAAAATCACATAAATAAATAACAATTGCGACCTTTTTATCAGTTTATCTGCAATGTTTGTACAGTATCCGGCCGTTTATATTACACATCGACCTGTTGAAAGAGACAATCGATCAATTTCGGCTTCGTAAAGCGTCATCTCTGTCGCACATTATCAAATCATAATTTGTTTTAAGGGTAAGAGATGACGCTCTACGAAGCCGAAATTGGTTGATTGTCTCTTTACAAAAGTCGATGTGCAATATTTACGGCCGAGTACTGTACGAATAGTTAACTAATACACAAAACCTCTTTCACCAGACAACATCACACGTACCCCAACGAATAGCATCCAAGCAAACCTCTCGAGGACGCCGGGTCGTCGCCGAAGGTGCCCCACCCCGCGCCAGACCTCGGTCTCTCCTAACAGGCCCGCCACGAGACATCGTACCCGACACCCGGCTGCGACACTTAACGGGCTCGGGCCCGGCACGACGGTCGTATGACGACTCGCCTATAGTGGATCTAGATGCGGAATTGGAAGTGGATGATGATTTAAGTGTCAGGTCCATGCCGAAGGTTATAAACTTTAGTGCTGAGGTCAATAGGAGCTGTGATGGTGATACTATTAAGAGGAATGGTGAGTTAACTTTTTACTTATTGTATGTAGCGATATTATAATTTATGTATATAGTAGTAATACGCGCAATCTAAAATGGCCGGCTTGTAGTAGTTGCAAATAGTTGCACAGATTTTAGTTTTTGTTTATTTTAAATACATTGCACACTAGTCATTGAGCCCCATGTCGCTGGGACTTTTACAGACATAAAATTGACGGACACAAAGAACATCCTGGCACGAGACAATAATTCGGTATGTAAAGTAAAAGTTTACGTATGTCGATTCCAAAATCATTTAGAGATTTTACATCGGTAAGAAATAAAATCATATTATTAGCGCCGCAAAAAAACCGCAAGATGGTTTTTATTTTTACAATTACAATTAATTACTTTGTCTTTGATTTGACCTCTAAATGACGTCATGCATCCGGTCGGACAGAAGTTTGTCTCTGCCCTTATTGTTCAAGTAATTCACCCGTACGTATGACGTCATCACAAGTAAAACTTAAAATATTAATTAAAAATAGACTATAGGTAGGAAACCAAAAATGCTTAAATTAGTTGTTTATAATTAGTAAGCCATTAAAATAAAAATAAAAAAAAATACCAAAAAAAAAAACTTTACTTACCGGATTTGTTGATCCCACTATCTACCATCTTGAGTGGAATTCGAACCCGCAAACTAGTGCACGACAGATGCATGCACTGCTTCGCTTTGCCACCAGTTTTGTAACTATTAGCCCAGTCAAAATAGACAAAATTATGATTAAAGTTTGCATTAATTCCCAACAAGCTGGATTTTTGTGCAGGCCTTGAATACGTCATTACAACTGATATGTCAACTGATATGTCTGATATGTCAGAGATATACGCAAAAAACGCAAATTTGTGACCTTTGACCTTGAATAAAAAACAACGCACAAGCGGGATCGATGGGGACTTTTGACATATCATTTTGTAATGACGTATTCAAGGCCTGCACAAAAATCCAGCTTGTTGGGAATTAATGCAAACTGGATATTTATTTTGACTGGACTATATGGCATAATATGTCCACCTGTGGACGTCTTCTAGCTCATATGATGATGATTATTATTTTCATACAAATATACAAATAATGTCCAAAACACCCTGTAACTTATTCTTCTTTACTTACACATTACAGCATACAGCAGACAATCAAGCGAAGATTGGAGTGTGGCTTCTCTAATGACATGCCCTAAACACAATCCTATACAAGATTTAACAACCGACACAATGCCATCTAGCGAAAAGTAAGTCAAACTTTATACACACATTTTTATATAATTATTATTTTTTTACGTTTTTAAATGAAATGAATACATTTCAAAATATAAAAAATAGGTATTATATGTATTTTATTTTAATATTATTGTTATTAATAATAAATCTTTGCTTTTTATTGTTATTATTATACGTTTTATATAATTATGTTATAGCAAGTGGTGTCGGGTGATCACGGGTGATGATATATTGAAAATGAGTTTGAGGTATTTTCTTTTCAAAAAAAAATCAAAATTATTATTTTTGCGATTGGACAACAAAAAAAATAGAAATTTTAATTTTTTTATCGTCTTTTTTCTTTTCGAAATTTATTTTCTTACTAACGCGTAGGGTTTTCAAGTGTGATAATTTTTGGGTGAAGGATTTTTTTTTGTTTTTTTTTTCTTTGTGTGAATGCACAATTTATATGAATATAGTATAGATTACACTTTCGTGTATGTGCATGAGTTTGAGCGATGGAGTTTGTATGGCTTTTATGATATTTCGAGCGAGCTTACTGCTCATAAAGGAGGTAATGTATGTGCGTTCAAAATCGATGTGTTTGACGCCGTGTTGCCTTATGTGTGGTTTTTTTTTATATCGATATCTTTATTTTAAGTCTAAAGATGTTTTGAATTTATTAAGCGATTAAAAAAAAAAGAGATTTGGGTAATATTTTTAGGTATGCTTTTAAGGAATTTCTTGATTTATGCTTGTGGCCAATGAAAATTTAATCGAGTTTTCTAATAAAATGTATTTTAAATGTTGGAAAATGGCTTCTTTTTGTGGTGTGAATACTACTGAATTTCATAACCTGTTGTGTCTTATAGCTGTCGTAGACTAATCAAAACTATACTAAGTTTAAACTTCATCATTTTTATATCAGCCGATTTATGTCCACAGCTGGGCATAGGCCTTCTCCAATATTTACACCCAACATGGCCCTATGTAATCATCGGTTTCATAAAAAAATTATATTAGTTGTATTAAATTATCAAACATAACATCTTTAGACTTAAAATGAAACGCCTTTAGTGTACAAGATCTATGCTGAAATATATTTCTTCTTTCAAACAGGGTTTTCTATTGCAATTTTGAAGTTAACAGTACACACTGTTAGTACCGTTTGCAAATAAAAATATTTTAAAATTGTTTAAAGACCCATTCATAGACAAGTATGGGGTACGTTTAGTGTGATTTATTGTTTGGAACAAAATCTAAAAATGTAGATTTAAATCGATATAAATATAAGCTAGTTAGCAATTTACTTTTGTGTAGATTCCTCAAAATCTCCTAAAAGTTTTCGCACTCGCTTACGTTGTGAATATATTTCTCCAGTTTTGTTTAAAACAATATCCACTAATTCAAATTATTTATACTTTAAAACCTTTCATTAGCAACCCTCTATTTATTGTTGAAAACCGCATTAAATTCCATTACGTAGTTTTAAAGTTTTTACAACACATACATACATACACAACTGCGGACAAACTCATAAAGTTTGGCAGAAAAATTTATGTATCGCAATGTGTAACTTTTTTAATAAAAATAGAAATACAGAAAGCGGAGGTGACTTTATATTATACTTTGTGAATATTTAGTATATTACTCTATCTTACCAATTTCCCTGCGATAATTCTACCTAGTTCATCCGAAACAGACACTTTTCATAGGAATTAAGGAAATTATTTCCAGCTATATTATATGTAGGTAAACAAAAGAGGGAAATCTTAAAATATGAATTGTGAATAAAAAAATAATAATGAAGACGTTCTTATTTAATATTTTTCTTTTGCTGTGCTTGGGTCTTTAACAATATATATGCAGGCTATTTTTCATCTTATATTTAGTAATAGTTCCGTCAAATAACTTAATATTGACTTGTATACAATACGATATAAATACTTGTAGACAGGTTCCTAAATAATATACAAATACATACAAACAAAATAACCCCTTGTTTTGTATGTTATAATTAGAGAAGAGATAGTTGATTAAATACTGCGTTGAAAACTTTTTACTAGCTTGATATTTTTAGATACAAATTTTATAGAGTTGAATTTTATAAAGTTATTTTAAGATTCTTGCTCGTTCTTTATCTATGTCTTACAATCTGTGCTATTTTTTAATCAGCATGTCAATTCTCGTACCTAAAATTCGGTTAAGTTAACTTTTAGTTGACTTTTTTTTTGCTATAGCAATTGTAACCTTTTGTGGTCGTGTTAAAGTTTTATTTAGAGTGTGACAATTTGACAACTAAAAGTTAACTTAACCGAGTTTTAGGTACGAGAATTGACATGCTGTTTGTTAGTTTTCTTTTTGAAAATATATTTATACCACAGAAAAGGGCTAAAATTCAAATACCTATGTAGACAATATAAAATGACATCACTGTTTTAGTCCTGTCAGATTTGTCAAAGAAAACAGAAAGATTAGAAATACTCGTAATCTAACCTTTATAAATCCCAGATAAGGAAAGATTTTTTTTGGCGTTAGGCAAATATTCATTCTTTACTTTAAGAGGTCCATCGTAGTTTTGGAATAAAATATACATCCTAAATTACTGAAATATTCTCTGTAGGCCTAAGAAGTATCGTATTTTAAAGAATATTTAAGATATCTAGTATAAACAAATAAGTAAAAACACAACAGTATTGTCTAAACTAATTAAATTATAAGTTAATTTAATCTTGCATGGACTTACTAGTTGATCACAAATATTTTTTTCTGCTTTACGCGATTTAATCTGCTACCAAAAAAACATTTAAATAAGGTGCCCAAAGCATCTCCCTGTGGCATACCAACATCGACTTTGATACTTACTGACGAATAATGCGTGGTAATTAATGAGAAAACGCGTTTACGTGACATAAGCATTATTTATTGTATTTATTAATAGTTAACATTATTGCTAAAAATATATAAGTGAAATAGTTTGCAGGTTACACCGATATAAAATAATGTTACGTGCTCGAAAGGCTTGGACGAAACCGCGAATTATTTGATTTGATATCTAGAAAACCATAGTTAGGTAAAGAAAAACTATTTGATGGAATTACTAACTAAATATTATATGTAAAATAGTTTTTAATAATACATTTTTCTTAAAGTACGGGGTTTATTTCCCATGGGATAAGAATATTTAGGTAAAAAAAAATATATATTTGGTGGAGCTAATAACTTAATATTATATGAAAAATAGTTTTTAATAATACACTTTTTTCCATAAGTACTGGGTTCAATTCCCGCGAGATGTAAAATGTGTACGTACACTAATATATATAATGTGAAGTAAGTATGTACAATCTATATGTCTCTATTGTTTTAGGAGCCTATTACAATATATTGATGAAGAATTAATGCTGAGGTAACACTTGAGGTCTCATACAAACGCATGATATTATTATCATTTATATTATGTATTTATGTGGTTTTATTTTTTTGTGTTTTTATATAGCTTGTAGACTGTTCGGAATATTTATTTATTTTTAGATTTTTTAGTGCTTACATACGTCTAGTAAGATAATAGTGGGTATTGAAAAGTGTTTCAGCCCGTAGTCTTCTGATATGGCATTATATTTTTTATTACTAGTTATTGGGGTGTCTATACAGACTGTCAGCACCAAAGGGATTGCTTTGCAGATCGGCTTGGCCGTGCAATTTAAGTGTTGAAATTCCGACTAATTGGTTTACCGAAATTCCGTGTTCTTTTACTTATATTATTAAAAACACCAACCCTTTTTCTATTTTTACCTGAGAAACCAGTAAGAGACCCTCTACTCATGTAGTTATAACCTCGGTGATTAGCTGTGTTGGACTCCCAAAACTAGCTGGTTTACTAACTTAAACCAGTGTGAAAAATGTTCCTCCTTCCACCTATTTGTCGGGGTCACAACTGTCAACGTCAAATTAAATGTCAACTGACATTAAACGTCAATCGTCGAATTAACGATGGTGCTGCCACCTACTTCTTTTTATTATCAATCAAATTGTTTTAAAGTAATTTTATTCTGCGACTTATCCGCTTGAGTGCCACCCGCTCGTAAATAAAAACCCGTTGAGTGCCAATCAAAAACGTTATCGCATGACGATCGGCGCCCCGTCTGATAAAAGTTTAATTTATGAGCTTTATTGTAAGGAGTTTAATTTCAAGTGCTGTTTTTGTTTAAGCTTATGAATAGGGCTATTCTATTGTGTCAAAATTGTATACATCTGTTGAGTCAATGTTTGTACAGCTAAATGTAAACATAAGTCATTGGAAAAAAATACTTTGCATGAGTATATTTTAAACTTGTAAAAACTTACCAACTGTTTCTACAAGACACTTAATACAATATACACGCACACAAATTCCCCACAAAGTCACTAACACACTTTAAAACGCAAACTAAACTAAATTAAAAACATTTTATCACAAAATCTTGGGAGTGACTTCGCGCGAAAGCCACTCGAACATAGACTGACATTTGTGAATTTATTTCTAATACTTTTTGTTCTTATGTTGGCACGGGGTCATTTTAATTGTATAGGATAATATGTCTAGTTTAAAATAGAAGGGACAAAAAATGAGCAAAAGCACTAGTTGGAAAGAAACAAAGCTTATAAAACCCGACTTAAAAAGAACACGTCTAATAGGGACGATCGTCCCTTTAGGCACGCTACGGGTAAAATACAAAAAGGGACGATCGTCGCTTTTGGCACGCAAGCGGTTATATTTAGAAACAATATAATGTATACGCCTATATTCCGAACAGTTGGTATTTAAATTTAGCATAGCGTTTTAAGTAATAAATATTATATATGTAGACGTTTATTTAATAGATTAATTAAATAAAAATAAAATTACAGATTTCAAAATATTTATAATATGTATTAAAAGAAAAAACTATAGATTTAAATCGCGTTTAGTTTTTATTTATTTTATAAGTAAACGACATTTTTTTTGTTCATGCTAGGGCATTATAGGAATTATAAAAAAGACGACCTCTATGGCGTTGTGATTACAGTACATGCCTGCTGAGCAGAGGTCTCAGATACGATTCCTGCTCAATTAATATATTTGTTGGGATGAATTTTTTCTATGTGTAATAAGTACTCAATATATTTATTGCATTCCACAATGTTTACTTAGGTGGTACCTTAAAAAAATAATATTAGATCATTATGGACCCTATCGGGCGTAGCAATACGAGAGGGGAAGGGACCTAACCAGTACATATTTCCAAAAAAGTGTGTTTTTCGTTATCGTTGCGAGAGTGTTGTGTGAATGTGTGAGATATGTAACGATTTTTAAAAACTTGAATTTACTAAAAACTATGTTTGATAATTCCCTGTAATAAATCCTGATATGAGATTGAGTGTGTAATAGATATGAATGAAAAACGAAGTGGTCGAGTGGACGAAAGCATAAGAGATGAAAACATACTACTCTAATTTACAAATATTGGGCATAGGTTAGAAGAATGATGAATGATTACAAATTCCTTCTTAATGTATCAGCTTACTTTCTGTATCTTTTTTCTATGTCTAAGACATACTAAGAGTCAGAAAAGTCAGCGTTTCCCTTTTTGCTGCTTTTATTCTAAGGGTTTAGTAGCAATGAAAATACTACAATCAAAATTATTACAACTAAGTCAATAAGAATAAACGCGATTTATATCTTTTATTTTTTCTAAAATACCTACCAGTAAATATTAAACTTAATTAGGAATTAGATTTGTCAAAATGGCAGTCTTAGCGTCGTAGCACATATAACGTAACGTAAGCGGATCGTCACCGTATCAACTCGAGCCGTTCAGTATTCTTTGTATGAAACTCCTTGCTGCAACGCACACTAATCGGATACGTAACGTAATCGGATTTTTGACGTTTGACACTGAAGAAAACGGCGAGGCGGTGCCGATCCGTTTACGTTACGTTATATGTGATATGAAGTCTGTAATTGTTGAAGTACAAATAGTAAACACAATAAATTGTTTTGTTTTATTTATATGTAGCATGGAGCATGTATTTAAAGACGAAAATAAATTATGCTTTGCAGCTTAAAAACAAAATTATAAAAAAACATCATAAAAATTAAACAGTTACGTTTTGAAAAAAACCCACAATATATTTTGGATAAATCCCACCAGCACCACTTGTTCATTAACACCAAATAATTTATAATTATGCTTGTTAAAATAATCCCTAACATTATCATTATTATTGTGTCTAATCGCACTCGAGAGCTTTAATAAAAACATCCCTAACAGCACTGCGAAAAAGCTACTAAAACGTCACCCAAAAAATCTTCTAAAACCGTTACATAATTAATATTTTTTTACAGGGCAACATTACCACTTACAGCCGACACAGCGGCAATGGCACAGTCCAGCAGTTCAGCCCTATCGATCCACGACCAACATCTATCACAATGCATACAATTAAAACAAAATTTCCTAAACAACTCCACCACTAATATATACCAAAATTTAGCTTCCAACTTCCAAAGTCCTATTGGTGCTTCACGGTTATCTATCGATGACCCTCTCTGTAGGAAAATAGGAGATGATATTCTCTATGTAGACCAGCACGAAAGCGAACATATAGACACGCCTCAAAGAAATGCTAATTGCGAATGTGGCTTATGTCCAAAACCAGAGCCAAGGGACAATAACACACTGAGCGATCTACAAAGATCTGTGGCTAAATGTTCATGTGACGTTTGCAATTCTAACGGAGACATATTAAGCTACTATAGGAATTGTTCTAATCAAAATACTGATTCTGGAATCGTGTACTGCGAACATTGTAAAAAACAAAAGATTTCCGTATCTAACTTCAGAGCTTTACAAATTGCGAATCGATTAAGGATATCCGAAGACGATAAACTACAAAATGGTGGAACTTCGGACGACGATTTGTGTAGAAAAATTGATATAAGTATGAACATGGATGAGAAATATGAGCATAGAAAGAAACATAATAGGCATAATTCTGATTCGGTAACTGTTGGTATCGATCTAAGTCAGTTCTGTCAATGTGAATTGGAGATAAAGAGGAAAACTTCGTCAGTGGATGAGATTTTCAAGATGGTGGATGAGAATGGGCGGGATGTTAAGGCGGAGACTATTGATGAGGAGGCTAAGACTAGTCAGAGGCAGAGGAGCTTGTCTGATAGTCAGAGGGATAAAGCGAAAGTTGATAATAAAGGTAAGAAAATTTAAGTAACTTTGAATTATATCTTTGAAAACGTGATATTTAAAAACAATCACATTTTTTATTATTTTGATGTCGAGTAGAACTAAAGATTATTTAGCACGTACATTTAACTCTTGACATTTTATGTCCGTTTTTATTGAGTTTAATATTATTATTAAAATCATTAAACTTGGTGAAAACGTCTGGACAAGCTTATGTAAATTATGATCTTTTAATAAAATTAGTTTAATTAATAATGTAAGAATCAAAAGTAAAATTATTTATCGCAAAATAAGTTCTCGTTTCTACATTACACAAACATTTTAGGCCTCGATTGACATTTATGAATAAAATTAATTTGACTAATTGTTAGATAATATTTGTACCTAATAAAAATATGTACATATAATGTTCATCATAACAGCCCATTAATGCCCCACTGCAGGGACGGGCCTCCTCCCGTGACGGAGGGATACTTGGCCTACTTATACCACGCTGGCCAGACGGATTGGTATAGGGTTTAATTTCAAGTTTTCCTTCTTTTTACTTCGTAAAGATAATATTTACGGTTAGTCCCTTAGTCGGTTTTTACGACACCCATGGGATTAGATGGGGTGGTGACATAATATTGTATTCTTACTCCGTCACCACACGGACAATATATATAATGTTAATTACTATTATTTATTTGTACCTATTTCTTAGTAGAGGCAGGCACGCCGCCAGTACCGCCGCGTCGGTCACGTTCCCGGCGCACCCACAGCCCGGCGCGCGCGGCACCCAACGGTCTGCCGCCCACACCCAAGGTGCACATGGGAGCTTGCTTCTCTAAGGTATACCTGTTTATATTATTTTGTCTATCACATTTGTTCGTCATGTATTTAGAGCTCGACCGATATAAAGGCTACCCTTCTCAATGTTTCGCGTTATTATTCACGAATACACATGTTGTTGTCGCCAGATATTTATCGAGAAATATCTCAAGATGCCAATATTTGGAGCAGGCCTATGTCCAGCAGTGGACGTCAATTGACTGATATGATAATGTTGATATCAAGATAAATTACCTAATAAATAAAATTATTATTTATCTTGAGATAAATCATCGTTTTATTGCGGACCGCGGACCATTGGGAGGGTTGACCTAACAACGGGGAAGCTATAATTTGTTATTTATATATTTTTTATCCAAGAAAAATTGTTACTTCGGAACGCAATAATTTCTTATAAGTCTTTTTGTTTTATGGGATATATTTTAAAGATGGTTCCATAGAAATTTCAACCAAAATTGTTGAGGGATTTGGTTTCAATGACAATGCGACACTGACTTATGACATTTTTAGTGTTCAGTAGTTTTGGAATTTAAATGTGTTCAGCTACTTTTGGGGCTGACTGTACATGTGAAAAATAGCGTATCACATTCTAAATTAACGATGTGGTTTTCAAATCAGTATTTATTAATTAGTAGGCAGTAGGTCCGAGTTATCAAATACTATTTTAATTCTGTAGAAAAAATGGTTTCATAATGTACTTTTGTCGTTAACAAATTGGATAAACTTTAATGTTTTTTTACCAGGTATTTAACGGATGCCCTCTCAGGATCAACTGCACAGCATCATGGATACATCCCGATACAAGAGACCAACATATACTTATTGGTAAGATAATTAGGTATATTAATCTTAGTACAGAGTGATAGTTATTAAATGGTACTGCTAAATGACGGATGTTCAGAGCACTTGTGTCAATCAATCAATCACGCTGGATATACATATATTGCCTAATCTCCGATCACGATTTGCTAGTGCAAACGGTTTGAGAGAACATCACAAATGAATTATGTGGAACATAACATACATACAGGTTGCAATCTAACTAGGTCGCTCCGAAGTTACACGCAATCTTACCCGACCTGCCTGAAAGTACGCGCAATCTTACCCGGCCTGTCTGAAGTTAAGCGCAATCTAACTCGGCCGCTCCGAAGTTACGCGCAATCTAACTCGGCCGCTCCGAAGTTACGCGCAATCTAACTCGACCGCTTCGAAATTATCAGCTATCAGAGTCGTTCGCGCATGATTAGGAACTAGGATAAAACTCTCACATTTAGTTACAAAAATGACATTAACACAGAGAATTGCAACAACTTCAAACCTTGATTGCGTGCACTGTATCTTTAATATTTTTTTTTTTTAATTTTATAGATAAATATAACTGTAATAGGTTTTTGTTATAATTATTGAAATAATTTTAGGTGCCGAAGAAGGTATCTACACATTAAATTTGAACGAGTTGCATGAGACCGCCATGGATCAACTTTGTCCAAGAAGAACTATATGGTTACATGTCATCAAAGATGTGCTAATGTCGTTATCTGGTGAGTTTTACTTGTCATTTAATTATTGTACCTCCGCAGGGACGATTGTTTGTGTATGGAGTAATTTCGGTAACTACATGGATTGATATTTTGTTTTTGTATCGAGTTGTGTTTGTATGTGTTCGGGCAATGATATTATTATAATAATACTGAATGAAATTTACTTTTTAATATATTTATAATAGAGGAGACAGCGCTATAGTTGAGCGAGTAGTTTTAAACCGGTTGAAAATTTAAACAATAATACTTTTTCCCCCACATGTAACAGCTCCGAACGTCTGCTGCTCCAATAGCAGTGGAGTTAAATGAGATAGTCTGATTAAATCATTGGAATACACATTTTTTTCTATGATTTTTTCAGTATATTTCCTTTAGCTCAATTGCTAGTGCGGCGACTTCCAAATATTAAACTACTTTTTGAAACAAAGTTCATTCAACAACAATACAACTTTGTGGTATATTAAATACACTAACATGTACCCACGCTTGCAGGTAAAACTCCCTCGCTATACCGGCACGAGTTGCTGGCGTTGTGCGGCAGTGCTCGTGGAGGGAGATCACTGCGGGTGTTACCTCCTCGTCTGCTGCCCAGGAGGTTCGCGCTTACCACCAGAGTGCCTGACACTAGAGGTGAGCTTACTTCATCATTGTATCAATTAATATTTGAACATCGGCCTCCAAATATTGATTATATTTCCTATTTTTACTTCAAAAACATGAAACTTGGATATGTCTTCATTTCGACAAAATATTAGCGCAACACTACTGTATTATAACATAAATTGACTGAAAAACAATGTGAGTTCGCCGACATATTCTGCCTTAGGCAACAATGTTTTTTTTTTAATATACACACATCAAAAAAGTCTAAGCAACATGCATGATATTACAAATTTACCATTTATATTAATTAATTTCTAAGTATTTACTCACTCAAAGTGTATAGGTAAGTAAACTTTTTTGTTATTGATGACATACTGGCTGGTTGTAAAAAAAAAATTTCGATTATGTTTTGTTTTTTTTCATAAAATTCAAATGACTGCGAATTTGTTTGAATTTGAGTGCATGTTAATTGCTACGTTTTAGTCTTGATTTTATAATTTTACCAACCATTTAAATACAGTTGGCGACAAAATTGAATTGTTAGATATTCTTTACGTCATGGAGCGACGTCATTTGACGGCAGATGAAATGCAAAGAGCTGTAGGGATGTTGCAAGCGGGAAGTAATCAATCTCAGGTATCTCGACATTTTGGTATTCATAGAAGTGTTATTTGTCGTCTTTGGCAGCGCTACAATAATACAGGGGAACCCGCTGAACAGCATCCAGGCCGTAAAAGGAGTACAACCACTCGGCAAGACCGGTACATACAACTGACTGCAAGACGCCAGCCGATGTTAACCGCTCGAGAGATAAGTTTGAGGCTACAAAATTCAAGTGGTGTTGATGTAAGTCCCCAAACTGTGCGAAATCGACTGCATGAGTACGGCCTACGAGCTCGACGCCCTATCAGGTGCCCACCGATACGTCACGGGAATCGCGCTCGTCGAAATGAATGGTGTAGAGAACGCATAACATGGACCCAGGAACAATGGGATAAAATTATGTTTTCCGATGAGTCGCGATTCGGGTTTAGGCCTGATACAAGAAGGGTGCGAGTGTACCGTCGACCCGGAAATACTGAAAGACTCAGGTGCGTTCAGGAAGTTCATCCATACAGCGGCTCAACAGTTATGGTATGGGCGGGTATTATGAAGAACAGGCGAACTGAGCTCGTTTTTGTAAATGGAAACATGAACGCTGAAAATTACGTTGAGGATATTCTCAGACCTTATGTCCATCCATTTGCACAAACCTTTGGCTCGATTTTACGTTAATGCATGACAATGCGCGTTCACATACAGCTCGGCGAACCAGTGAATACTTGGCAACGGAGAACATCCAGGTATTGCCCTGGCCTGCACAATCGCCAGACCTCAACCCCATCGAGCACGCATGGGACATGCTCCAGAGACGTGTTTTGAAGGACTTGGACGGAGTGACAACAACCCAACAGCTGAAGGATTTGCTACAATTCCATTGGGAGCGAATACCGCAAGATGACATAAACAGTCTCATTAATTCAATGAATAATCGTTGCCGACAAGTTCTGAATAGCAGAGGAGGCCATACTTTGTATTAAATTGTCCTATTCTTTCACAATAAATTCATTTTCTTAAGAAATTTCAATTTGTAAAAAAAAAGTTTAGTTTCTTATGTACCTGTATATTCTAATATTGTTAATTTCTGTTATTAAAAGAACTTATAAAGAAAACAGCTGTTATTTTTACATCATAGAACCCTAAAAATATTATTTTAAAAATAAAATACAACGTTATAATTAAAATAAATGGTAAAATAAATTAATATAAATGGTAAATTTGTAATATCATGCATGTTGCTTAGACTTTTTTGATGTGTGTAGTTAGAGTTTATCAATTTTAAAAATGCTTCTAAATAAGTACTATTTTGAACAACAATGACAAAAATAAATTAAAATACTTATTCAATTTCTAGTATATAATTTAATTTAACTAATGTTTTTTTTTGTGAAATATCAAGATAGTATTTAATTTAGATCATTTCGTACAAGGCTCTTTAAGTGCGCAACATTCAGTAACATAGCCACTATTATTATTTAGGATAAGACTTGGTAATTATTTATTAAATTTATGTTTTGTTCTGTATACTAGGTAGTAATATTATTATTATTCTTATATGATTTTTTTTTGTAACATTTTATAATATGTTTTGGTATTAATGTAATCTTTGTTGTATTATGTATGTTCAAACACAATAGTCTTGATTGTTTATGAATAAATGACTACGACTTTGACTATTCCCCTCAGGCTGCATCCGCTGCTGTGTGTCCCGCAACCCGTACAACGGCTACAAGTACCTGTGCGGCGCGACCGCGGCCGGCCTGTTCCTCATGCAGTGGTACGACCCGCTGCGCAAGTTCATGTTGCTCAAGAACATCGAGTGCTCTCTGCCTACCCCCCTGCTGGTGTTCGAGCTCATCATCACGCCGGACCTGGAGTATCCGCTGCTCTGCGTCGGGGCCACCAGGAAACCTATGAGGCTTAATCTTATTAATATTAATTCAGGTATGTTTTTGTGAAACTTTGCTTGAAATTAAACTCTATACCAACCGTCTGGCCAGCGTGGTATTAGTAGGCCAAGTATCCCCCCGTCACGGGAGGAGGCCCGTCCCTGCAGTAGGACATTAATGGGCTGTTATGATGATGTTTTTGTGAACTTTTTTTAACTTGGGTAACTTTTTATAGAGACGGGTGGTCCTTTTGGCCCATGCTAGCAGGTATCTCAGAGATTTGTCAAAAATCACTGTATCCATAAATGAGAAATTCAGAATTAATTGATTCCTACACACGTTTTTTAACGTTAAATTATTAATTCAACCGTAAGCAAATACTCTGACACAAAAACGATTTGTTTATCAATCTAGCCTATTTTATGATTGCGATTACTTAAATATATATGTAATTTAATACAAAAAATGTCCATTACGTAATCTCTTCAATTGCAACATTAAAAGTTTACGGCTGTTGCGCCTAGATGGCGCTCTTTCAGTTGGGTGTAAATCACGAGGGCTAATAACTCCGTACAAAGTAATAGTCGAACTTAATTACGTATGTTATATTATGTGGGAGATAGATAAAGGGAGTACTCTCGTTTCTTGAAGCTCCTCAAATTGGAACTAAGATTCGGGTAGTCAAGGCGCTGAACGCATAATCCAGCGACGCAGGTTTGAGTACCTGCCTCGAGTTACTACAATTTTTGTAGAACAAGCTCGCTGCGACGATATTTCCGGACCGTTACGACTTGGGGAGCTTCAAGAAACGAGCGTACTCCCTTTTAAAAGGTCGGCAAGGCATCTGTGATTCCTCTTGTGTTGCGGGTGTCCATGGGCGGCGGTGATCACTTACCATCAGGTGATCTGCTGGCTCGTTTGCCTCCTATTACATCTTCATCTTTCTTCTTTACTTGATACTTAAAGATGCTCTTTGTATAATCAGGAGCAAGTTGGTTCCACTCTGACGAGCTGGAGGTATGTGTGGGAGGGTCCAACACTGTCATACCGCGGCCCGAGAGACTACACACTCTGAGAGCCGTACATCAACTTAACAAGGAATCTGTGAGTATTTACTTACTAACTAATGTAAAAAAGTCAGAGAAAAATCTCATTTCTTTTTTTAATGTCTTTGTTTTTTAAATGTTTAATAGTAAGTGTTAGCCTTTAACGCCATTATATAAAGCGAAATTGCCATTTTTAACCATTATATCGGTTATTAATCGGCATTAATCGGTTAAGTTAACTTTTAGTTGTCAAATTGTCTTACCTATTGTGTGACAATTTCACAACTAAAGTTAACTTAACCGAATTTTTGACGATTTTAAGGTACGAGAATTGACATGCATATACAAGGAAAACAAACTTTTATTTTTATCGTGAAGTTAATAGCGTTTGAAAACTGTTTTTTTGCAATTCTACGACTTATTTTACTATTAATATTTTTAAGTAGAATATTAATAGTAAAATTAATATAAATGATTTATCTCTTTCCGTCCAGCCATTTGTTACGTCTTTTCGTAACAAATGGCTGGACTGTTTTAATTTTGATTTCCATTATCATAATTTAAATTGAACGTTTTGTCTACCAAGTCACAATTTTTGAGGCCAAAAATATTTATGACTTAAGCTTAAAGCATTTGTATTAAGTTTCTAAATTATTTCAATAGCATTACATTATTCCCTTGTAATTTCCACCAAAAACCACACAAAAATAACAATATTCTAATTTATTTTCCATCAGGTCCTAGTATGCCACGAGAACGTTGTAGATATAATCCCCGTTCTACCCGCGTCTGTGGAAGCTCGCTGGAGGGGAGAAACGGACAAGAGGAGGGGGAAACTACTCAACAGGATACAGTTTGACTTCAATATTGATAGTATATGTAAGTATTTAGTGATTATGTTGCTTTAATTATTGTAATATTATTATTTTCTACTGCAGGGATGGGATGGGGAATGCCTAGGCATTTTACCCCAGCGAAACAAAAAAATAAAAGGGATGGGATGGGGACGATGGTTTGTATCAAATTTTCATTTATGTTTTTCGATTTTACCACATTTATGAAATGTGATCTGGGGGCAATTGGTACAAAGCAAGGGATTATTTAATATAATAATATTTCGATAAAAATAAAATTAAAATAAAATATCCTTTGCATAGGAACGTAAATTATATATGCAGTTATGATGATTAGAATATTAGGTCTTATGAAATTGTTGTTAATTTTATGTGATGAGTTTAGTTACTATTTTTTTAAGCATATTTATTGCTTGATGCTTTGTTAATATAGTCTTCATACAAAACGTCGAAATCTTCGCATAAAAGGTAAATTCAATACCCAAGGACTTAATAATACTACAGTTGATAATACACAGTACAGTACCTTTGTTACTGTATGCATGATGTAATGTTCCAGTGTGCCTGGCGGACTCAGTGCTGGCGTTCCACCGTCACGGGGTGCAGGGTCGATCCCTGCGCAATGCTGACGTCACGCAGGAGATCACCGACCACTCGCGGTCTTACCGGCTGTTGCCGCATGACAAGTATGTTAAATGTTATAAAGTATTTTATTGTTAACTAGCTGACCCGTGCCCACTTCGTTAGGCGGCAAAAAAACGCGTCACTTTTTTAAACATATTTCATTACTGCTCCACTCCTATTAGTCATAGCGTTATACTATATACCCTATGACACTTCCCGATAAATGGACTATTCAACACAGAAAGAATTTTTAAAATCGGTTCAGTAGATCCAGAGATTACCCCCTACAACGTCACAAACACACAAACTTTACCTCTTTATAATATTAGTATAGATTTCATAGTAATTTCGTTGTTATAGATTGAGCTGCTATATTATTCTGAGGAATGTGGGTAATCGATCGACATTGATCGATGTTATTCAACGATAATTATCATCAATCGATTGATTATTCGATTACTCGTGTTATTTTTATAAAACGTCGTTTTTTAATAGATTGGTGTTGTAATACCCTAAGACTTCTATTCTAGTCCTCTAGTAGTCGTGATATACGTTAAGCCTGACATCTGTTTGTAAAATAAAATTTGTTAAATAGTAGTCTAGTATAGTTTTCTACAGAACCATTTCTACGCCCATCCCATAGGTATTAGCATAACAGCCCATTAATGTCCCATTGCAGGGACGGGCCTCCTTCTGTGACGGAGGGATACTTGGCCTACTAATACCACGCTGGCCAAACGGATTGGTATAGGTTTAATTTCAAGTTTTCCTTCTTTTTATTTCGTTAAGATAATATTCACGGATAATCCCTTAGTCGGTTTCGACACCCATGGGATGAGATGGGATGGTGACATATTGTATTCTTACTCCGCCACCACACGGAGACTGAGACATAGGTATTAACCAAACGAATATCTCTTTTCCAGAGTCGTCGTATTAGAATCCCACACATTACAAAGCAACACGTTAACAGGAGAAGATGGAAACGATCTCTACATACTAGCTGGACACGAAGCATCCTATTGAATAATACCACAACTGGGCATCGAACCAGCTACCGTCAACTACCCTTACAAGAGAGAGGTACCTATGTCGTAGACTTACGACAAGAAAGATATATTTTACCCGTGATATGATTATTTACTTTTAACAATATGAGTTATTAACGAGAGAAAAATAACGATTTTAGAATGCTACAAGTAGCGACATTGTAGCCGTTTGTGGAACTAATCTGAATCGCGCAAGTGAAGTTTCCTAAATACTTCGTAACCACTTATGCCAGTTAGGTATCATTTTTTTATTAAAAAACCAGTGATATAGTCACAGTATAGAAAACATACTGTTATGATGCGACTTATTATACCTTTATTTAAAGTTTTAGAAAACATTTATTCTAGAATTCTTAAACGGTAAATAAGAATTTAAATTACCAAACAGATTAAACAGTTTTAATTACAGTACACACTGAGGATTTTTTTTTTCGGAATATGACAACTATTCTTTAACATAAAATTTAGTAACACCAGGATAACACCATAGTTATTTACTTATTATTACGTCACGTCACGATACTTACAAATCTGTATTGTTTTGTCTACATTCATATTATGTCAGTCGGTTCCAAGTGCTAAACAATTTCCCTTTCTGAAGGTTGTCACTAATTATGTGCCTGTAAGTGTTTCTATCCCTACCAACGTTACTCCTATCATCCATTAGCGCCTTAATAATGCAAGTCACCAATTATAAAAAATGTTGTTTAAACCTAAAAATCACTGCCATTTTAATGTTATCATTCCAAAAATAAAAAGCAATAAATTTGTGTGATTCTTGTTGTAATATTGTAGCAGTTTTTGGTGTAATTAACATTAACTGTAGCTATTTTTAGTCTGTGTATCTAATGACGGCTCGGTAGAAAATCCAGACTTAATTTTAAAATAAATGATATTTATATCATTGCACTTTAACTTAATAGCGCGGTTTCGAACTCCACGCAAGGCGATCCAATCATAATTGTACTGAGCTTGGAAGTTATAAGTCTTTGCATCACAAATCACGATCATATTAGAAATCTATTTGAAACGAAAATCCTTTAAAATTTACCTGCGTAATTTTTCAAGAATATAAAAAATAAAGCAACTAGAAACTTGGGAAAACCATTTTGTTATCGAAATAAACCGAATACTTAATAATTTAACTAACATATTCAATTTAAATTATTAATTTTGTAATGTAATTTAATTTTGTAAAAATGAGAATAAGTAAAAAAAAAATTTTTCAACATAGTTGACTATTAGACTTGCCAGATGGCGCTGTCTTAATAACGTAGTATTGAGAATCTCCTCATAAAGCAAAGCAAATAAGTCTAAACCTATTTGAATATCGAGGCTTGAATTGACTTGGTTGGGTAAAAAAATATTACACTAAAAGGATACAATTTAAAAATCTGCCTTGTGAGTTTAAAATTGTTTGCTATTGTTTTCGGTTTAATTCGATAGCAAAAAAAAACATTACGAGTATAACATTGTATAAAATATAAGTATAGTAAATATTTTTATTTACTGTGATCAATTAATAATAATTAATACTTTTAACTAATAACTCTTAACATACACGTCCTTTAAAATAAAGTATTGATTTATCAATGGAAATGGGAGCTCATAGTAGATGTCGCCACTTTGATGTCAGATCAATCTATTACTAAAACTATTTTTAACAGGCAACATTAGGGAGTTTATCTTTATTCGGCGTTATAAACACCCGTGGTATAAGATTACATTGATTAATCTCATTGAATGAATGAAATTTTGCCTGAGTTTTCGAGTGACTTTATTTGCAAAGGAAAAAATATTGTTTGAAACAAATAATGCTGGAAACCAACTTATTTTTAAGGCTTTTATGCACACGTAAGGAGCAGGAACTGATATTGACTCCTTTAGTCAATACGGTTTCACTACGATTAGATTTTTGTTTTTTAAATTCATAGGTCTTTTTTTCTCGATAACCCGTGTAGATAAAATATTAGTGACTGCCAAATTAGTAGCGAGTTTTTAGTTTAGTTAACTATTGATATATTGATACTTTATTTTAGGGACGATTTTAACATTTTTCGTCATTGGGACTAAAATGTGTCCTAAACTAAAATGAGCTACAAAATCATTTGAAACGTATTTAAATATAAATAGGAAAGTTATTTTATTTATTATTTATATGAATATCACAAATTGTGATTTAAATGTGTAACGAATATAAACAAAATATTAAAAGACATTTTTATTCTTTAACGAAATAATTTTAACTTTTTTTTTTGTGAAAAGAACGCTTTTGTATTTTATTATTTTTAATGTTTTATTTTTTTTTGTAAATATAATAATTATTCCAGTTAGTTTTAGTGCATCTGTATAATATCGTTAGTCATAGATAATGTAATTAATTAATGTTTTTTTTTGTATTGTAATAATTGCGATTTTGACAGTTAAAGGTTGATCTCACTGGAAGTTAAGAAAATCTGTATATTATATAAAAATGTATTGTTTCGAAATTCTTAGCTTGCAGAGAGAATTTTGGTCTCTCTTATAGGGCGGCCTGATTGGTTGCGTTGTCCCTATAGTTACAATTTTATTTATTTAGTATATAGTGGACTTAAAAGACTTAGTAAAAAACAAAAAGTTCACAATCAAAAGTTTCCCAAAGTATTTTTATTTACTAATTACCTTGTGTATATTTAATGTCCTGTGCTCATTGATAAACGTGAAAAATATGTATTACCTTTTTAAATATTGCATTTAACAATGTGGCGGTTTCATTTATATGCAATATTGTCTATGTTGAAGTTTCATACAGATTAATATGTAATTCATAAACATCAATGTGATCCTAAAATAAATAGGGGAGATTAACTAATATTGAACTGAAAGTTAAGCAATAAATTGTAACATCATACTAAAAAATTTCTTTTTTACTCTGGTAATATTAAAAGTAGCGCATGCAGAGCTATTAATACTTCGCCATTGATCAGGTTTTTTTTGTTAAAAGAGTAGAAAAAGAAAATTGTCAAATCAATAACACATTACAATTCTTTGCGCTTTGACAAAGTAAGGTCCTTAGTCTGGATATTCGTTGGCTCCGTTAAATTTATATTTATGTGTAAAATCTCCGCGACACAGAACATTATTATTAGAAATAAATGAAGATTAAAGAATATAAGCATCATTTTAATATTGGTTACTTTCCTCTACAACTAGTAAATATTTTAAACATTTGTTTGTTGGCATCTAGCACGTTATTTTAATATAAACAAACCGACATTATTATTTATAAATAACATGAGATTCGTTGTGTTAAGTCGTATGTATTGTACAAAGATCATTTTATTACTTGATATCAGTCTGAGTGAGAAAACAATAGAAGTATGTTGCGCTTTATAATAATCCTTTTTTATTTATATTTTCCAATAAACATTATTTCTTACATTTTTGTTTTGTTTTCTTTTATTTATCCTTTATTAAGTTTTTTAGATATTTTTCCTTTCATTTACAGCTTTAAGTCCTTTTTATAAAATTATGTTGTTACTTAATAATAATATCCGCTTTAATAAGAAATCTTGTGCATATAATACATGCCTGTCGTCATACGCCGTATTTGCATTTTTATTATATACAGAAGTATTTTGTTATTTGGTAAAATATGAAAAGTGTTCTTATTTATATGAACAAGAAAGCCAAGCGAAATAATTTATTCCAATGCACGGAATTAACAGTGTATGCTGTCATTTGACTACTGTAATAGGTACCTATATTCTAAGCATCTTCAAAGCAAGTAGAGTATTTGCAGACTTAATAAAAGTGCAAAATTCTATCGTTAGCTTAGTCGTGTCACCTTTGACGATAGTAAAAAGAGGTAAATATAGAGTAGGAGTCGCAGGATAGACCCTCAAAATTTTTAAAATCTGATGTAGATATAATCTTCTTTCTTCGATAAATCGTATGGTATTTCATCTATAATCTGTCATTCTATTCTCACTCGCTCTGTCGTATTACAAAGTTTATTATTTGACATTATTAAACTTTGAAAAAATAACGGAATATTAAAAAAAGGGTAAACTTTTACCGAACATTTTAAAAGAATGTAGTAATTTTGAAAGTATTGCCAAGTCATAAACTTAATAATACGATTCCAAACAATTGAGAATGCCAATTACGTTGGCAGTCGGACTGAGAATGGCTGTAATAATAAATTGAATAGAATATTAATATTGAAGTCGTATAGTCCCGTTTAGTATTATGTAAATCGTAGGTGTATTTTGAAATAATAGATTTAATGGAACACTAGAACACCAGTACTGAAATTAATAATTTCGTGGTTTGTTAGTTACATGAAGAAAAGTGAGTATTGATAAGAAAAAATGCTGCTCGGGCAATCTTAACTTGGCCGGCTTGAAGTTAGCGTTCAGAGAAGTTCGCGCATGTACGGGCAACTAACAAACCACCTGGTCCGCCCCATTTAATTCCAAAAATGATAACTGCGCAGCTATTAGCAACAATTTCAAGCCGGTCTACTTAGATTGCGCTATTGTACATGCTACAAACATTTATTGGATACAGCGACAGCAGAGTAGAAACTTTTACAAGTTAGATTCTATAGAAAACGTCGATTATAAATTGCCTTCTGATTAACCAAGGTACTTAGAAGGAAAAAAAACTTATGTAACTAACAAACCATATTATATTGAAGATAATAATTACCTACTTTTTAGAATTTAAAAATTAAATATATTAAAACAAAGTCTGGCATAAAAAGTCTATTAAAAACATTAATGTAAAATTTTAGATGTTTAAATTAGCATTAAATGCTCTTGAATATTTCTCATTTATTATTTGTAGGTTCAGATAGTTGCTGCTAATTGTATTTCATTTAAGAAAGATTTATTAAATAGATACATTTAATAAGTTGATCTCAGTGCAGGGAAATATGGACTGATTTGCTGTGGCTTTAAATGTGAACGAACGTTGTATGTCGCTTTCGGTTTACCCTTTTTTATTCTTAAAGTATTTCAGAATAAAATTGCCTACATTTTTTGTGCGTTCACAATCGATTGTCTCTTGAGGCCATTAAACTAAATTCCACGCGACACAGTCTTAAAATATAGTACGGGAATAAATTTTTAAAATAACTAACTGTACATCAAATCAGTGAACGTAAAAACGTAGTTACAGCAAATCAGTGTCCAAAATCATCATTATTAACTTTATTGACGCCAAAATGTGTCCTCGAATAGGTCGAGCTTTGAATGTTAAGTAGAATTAAAATTTACCTCACATGTATGTGATTTCTCTCTTAATAAAGTATGTAAATTATAAAAATAAATAATATACGTGTTAAAACTTTTAAATGTACAAAACCTGCAATGAGATCGCCCCTTAAATTATGTCATTTTCTAATTTTGACAGTTAAGCTTAAAAAATAGAATATTTTTGAATGTATGTAACATTGGTTTTAGCTTCGCTTCCGTAGTCTATGAATAGCTGGTACAAAAATATTGACAATTTATTTTAGAATAAGATCTTTCCAATTTTTCTCTAAAATTTATAGTATTAAAGGTAAAAGTTAAAAAAAGAATTATAATCAGAGAAAATTATAAATTAGATTATATTAGTAATTCAAAATAATAAATTAGAGATATGGATATTTATTTTCGTTATAACAGAAGGTAAGTAGGGGGAGATGGAGTCCCCTCCAATGTCAATGATTGTAAATAATGATTGTAAGTAGCGGTAGTGTAACCCGAGGTAAAGTCACAGTTCAATGTTATTTCAAGATTGTTTCTGAACAGATTTTATTCCTGAATAAAGAGATTAACAAAAATGTAAGTTGTTTTTTTTTGTAAGCACCTATCAATAAAAAATGCTGATTAACCACCCACTGAAGCGTAAAGCTTTGCAGCCGCAGAGTAGCAGCCGCTATAACTGAGCGATTCATACATCGCGAGAATACCTACGCGCCAACTATCTCGACCGGGTTGAAGTTGTTGTAAGTTGCTGCGCCGCAGATGTCAGTTTTGGAGCTTAATGTCGGGTGTTTTCTTAGTGACGGTACTTGCGTGAACTTTTTGAAATCTAAATTAACTGGCGTGTAGGTACTGTAAGAGCAGGTGAATTTATCACACAATAGCAAATGTATCATTATATTTGCTTAGCTTAGCATTACTCAGCGGGGCATCAACTAAGTTTACTAAGTGCGCACAAGACCACTTACCACTGCTCCTCCGTGATCCAAGCCATTGCCTACTCGTTAACTCACATACTTTTACTCAATCTACACAACGCCATCTAGGAAGTCTAGCAGTAAAATTTCAATATGCTATTTAGTACAGTCAAATAAGGCTAAAATAGGGGCAAACCTCGAAATGGAAGCGAATAAGCTGTAAATTTGCATAAACCTTTGTTTTGGTGTACTAATAACTGGTAGAAAAGTCTCATGTGATCACGTGTCTGCGTCACAAGTTATTCAAGGTCAAAGGTCACGAAAATCAGTTTTTTACAATTATCTCGTTTTCTATGGGAAATACGCCATTTACGTCATTATAAATATTGTAGATCACAAAATGGTCTACAATTTTTGTTCAAAACATTTTTCCGTATCACCTACCGTTTTCGAGATATAGCGCAACGAGTGGCGGGCGCGCATTCGTACAAAAATAAAAAAATAAATAATATAAATTAATAATAATAATTGTATCTTTATCCAAATATCATTTTTTCATAGTTAACTATTATCTCAACTATACAAACAAGCACCGCATTTCACATGATTTCTTTATGTACAGGTGCGTGCACTCTACTCTTTGAGCTATATCTCGAAAACGGTACATGATACAAAATAATGTTTGAGTTAAAAATTGTAGACAATTTTATGATCTACAATATTTATAATGACGTAAATGGCGTATTTCTCATAGAAAACGAGATAATTGGAAAAAACTGATTTTCGTGACCTTTGACCTTGAATAACTTGTGACGCGGACACGTGATCATATGAGACTTTTCTACCAGTCATTAGTACAGCAAAACAAAGGTTTATGCAAATTTACAGCTTATTCGCTTCCATTCCGAGGTTGAATGCTTATTTTACTGGAGTATTATGTTACAACATTAAAACGTGCAAGGTTTTTCACCTTCAATGCCTTTAAAACCCTCATTTTCAACTCGACATACTGTCATGAATTGTCACATAAGTACAGTTGAGAAGAAAAGTCAAAAAAAAACATTTTTAACCGACTTCAAGCAAAGGACGAATTTCTCAATTGGTCGGAGATTTTTTTTATCAATGGTTTACAAACGGCTGAACTGATTTCGAAATTTAAAAAAAATAGCAAAAACGAGAGTTTATGCAAATGAAATTCAAGAAAATGTATAAATTTTGTTCCTGACAGCAGGGGCAGCCTGACGGTTCTGCCCCGGCCCCTAGAAAGTGCCTGTAACTTTTATCCAAAAGAGTTACATTGAAAACGAAGTAAGTACATAGGTTTGGGTCAAGGAGTACATTAGATTGGTACAAGTCTCGTTACCAAATTCCGTAGGCCCGGGTGGGCCTGACGAACACGAAAACTCTTACCTTCTACATCATTATACGATTCATCGTTATTATATCAATGAATTGACGCCAACTGCTACTGCTGCCAGTACATATACCCCTTTTAAGTATGTCCACTTAAAGGTCCAACCTCACGAAACGGCCCGCATCGAAACAAATTTTACAATCTTTAAACGAAATTAAATCTTGTATAAAGTGCTTAAAGTTTATATGTATTACCAAGTCAAGGGTAAACACAGCCTGTGACATGCCGCGACACGCGATCGGCTCCGTCCGCGTGCGTTCGGATACCGGCGCATACGTTCGAGTATCGATCGCCGAATGTGCTCGTCTGCACTCAAGGTTTAAAACTATGAAATTAATTAGAAGCGAAGGTAGTGCAACGACGTCCGGCCGGACGCGGTCGGATGCCGACGCATCCGTGTCCGTGCGATGCGATACTGGCCGGTGCGGGCTGTTTGGTGAGGTTGGACCTTAACGCAGACCTGTGCCTACCTCATTTAACAGTTTACCGGATTAGTTCTGATTAGGAATTGAAATAAAAAAACAAAAGTACATTATTACATTTATTAAAAATCGCAAATGGAAAAGTTTCTTTCATTTACAAATTACACAAGTATTTCTTTAAATTGATAAATACTGCTTTACAAAAAAGTATTTATTTATTTAAAAAAATAATAAATGATACCTATAAATAATAATAATTAAAAAAATACACAGTACCTACAGCTTAAGTATTTTTGTAAAATATTGAAAATAAAAAATCAGTCAATATCACATAGGTGTATACAAAAATAAAAGGGTTAAATATGCTAACATAAATATGTCAATTAAAAAAAAAGTTATTAATAATTAAGTAATTTGAGTAAGTTACAGTCACATTATATTTCAAAATTAAGTATGAGTGGAATTTTTAAATAATACAATACTAAAAACTTATTTATTTTATATAAAATGTTTTTATTATTTCAATAAAACATCAATAGGTATAATCTAAATTTGTTATAATTATTCACAACACCGCGTCTCAATGAAACGTTCGGAAGATAGTGGAAGATAACTCTTTTACACTTTTATTCACAAAAGCATTACGACATTGCGTTAGGCCAAAATTTATTTATTAAAGAACAATTTTGAATAATATTTTAAGGTAATTTGCTTTTAAAATAATAAAAAAAAGAAACTTATGCTCACTAGGCTAGAAAGACATTCATCCGTTAGGCTATATCTTATCTAGCTTTTCCAGTAAAGCTACTTTATACACCCTTCAGGCTAATTTATTTGAGAATTCATTACATAATACAACATTATGTTAGAGCTCTGTATCGCCATGATATTTGCGATTTAGCCCTGAAAGGTTTACATATGGAAACAACAAGATTTTTATTGGATTGTAATTCTTATTTTCTTAGTTATTTGAGGTTATTTCGGTGACATTTTACATTTACTGGGTCAATTTTATAAATACAAAACTGCAGTCTGTAGTTATGACATTCAGTACATTTTACTCGTAAATGGGATTAAATAAAGCGAACGAGTAAAACTAGAAAAAAAAGGAACATATAAATTAAATTAATTAAGAGATCTTAGTCTAAAATCTTAGTCAAAAAGACGACTAAGACGGGTGAATAAAGACCTGAGACAAATAAGGAAGAACTGATGGTTATTTCTTACTAAAATACCTATAATGCAGTATCGTGAAAAAGCATCTTCTGAAGCCGCCATAGTGGCGACATTCATGCCCCTACAAAATATTGTAGCTGGTATAGTACTCGCCATTCTTGGACTCTATTGGATGCTTAACATTAGGCACCATAGAGCCATTCTGGTAGGCCAATAAAAAAAAACATCTTACCGCACATGGGATTATCGAAAAACTTTTGTGGGTAGATAAAAAATATTTATATAAATTTTTGGATGAATAATTTATTCTCCCCGAATTTAAGTCTTTATTCACCCGGCACTAAATTGGAATAAAAAAATTACATTATTTATACTAAGTCTGGCACTAAGCTTATACATTAACTACATCAGTTTAACTGTTAATTATAACTAGTTATAAAAAGCTACGCGTAATTAACATTAATTCTTAATTAATAACTAATTACTTACTATAATAGATGAAAGAAAAAATCACATTTAAATAAATCTTATTTTTTACTTAAAATTAGTTTTCTTATTATAAAAAGCACGTCAATTCTCGTACCTTCAAATCGTTAAAAATTCGGTTAAGTTAACTTTAGTTGTCAAATTGTCTTACCTATTGTGTGACAATTTGACAACTAAAGTTAACTTAACCGAATTTTTAACTATTTTAAGGTACGAGAATTGACATGAAGATTAAACATTGTAAAGTTACTTATTACTAATTTTGAACATAACCCGAATTTAGAAAGCTTTTGTTTTTGTAATCAAATTTTCAAAATGGCCTCATTGTCCATCCATTGTCCATTTTCATCAGAAATACGTTACTTAATTATATTATTACTTACCTTTCTATAAATAACAATTACGATTTTAAAATCAAATGCTTGCTGCACAAACTTTATAGAAACTTAGCCTAAAGCCCGATTTACACATCGACAAGTACAGTAAGTTGGCGAGACGCGAGGTAGGGGGCTACTTCGTACTTAACTCGACAAAAAATAGGATGGAAATCTGTTCAAATCGACTTAATCAACAACTTACTACTTAACTCACTACTGTACTTGTCGATGTGTAAATCGGGCTTTATTCGAAGTGAAAAATAAATGTGTTTTTACAAGAAAAAATACATTTATACTGACCCTTTAAACTTAAAATAAAAACAGTCTTTATTAAAAAAACATAAAAATGAGATTGTTTAAAGTCTTATTTATAAAGTTAATTAACCTATTAATTAGATATCTTACTTTCTATAAATGCAGTATCTGGTCACTGTTTTAATGTACAATATTAAAATTAAATAAATACAGTTAACTTCAAAAGCTGATTAACACTTGCAATATTACAAGGTCGCTTTTTGTGTTCAGCGGTTTATGAGAAATTGGTATTCAGTGTATTTCGACATTACTAATAAGAAGATTCTCCGTGTGGTGACGGAGTAAGAATACAAGATGTCACTACCCCATCTCACCCCATGGGTATCGTAAAAACCGACTAAGGGACTATCCGTGAATATTATCTTTACGAAATAAAAAGAAGGGAAACTTGAAATTAAACCCTATACCAATCCGTCTGGCCAGCGTGGTATTAAAAATACTTTATTGCCTTTTCTCAAGACTTCGTTACCAACATTTGGCATTATTGATCCTATTTGCGCATTACGATTTTTTTTCTATTGGCGGCGCTAGTGAGCCACGTAAAGGCCCTTCAGCAACTTTTACGCAGCAATGTTAAGCATGAAAAGTCAAATACTTAAAAGAAATTGGCTTCTACAAAGCTGGTTTGTAAGGATCGTACCTAGTGCATGGTCCATAGCTTTGCATACTCCTATATGAATAAGGAGTGAATTAATATATGTGTATTGGCTTTTATACTAGGTCCATTTGAGTCTAAACTAATCAAAAAGGAGACTTATACTATAAGTTAAGTCACATTAACTTACATACAATTTTTCGATTCAATTAGGACGTTTTTTAAATGTTTAATTTTACGGACGATAATTAATTAAGTATTTAATTACAAACTATATGACTAAAATACGTTAATTTTCAGTCTTAATTACTATTAATATTTACAAATTGGCAGTATCATTTAGCTTTCGTCATTTTTTTAAATATAATTACAAGCCGTTAGGCTAGATTTTGTTTTACAGACAATATTGTATTATGATATAAATGTAGGTTTAAATAAGCTTACTTACTACTTCTGGGATGGTCAAAAGCCTATACCAGGCTGATCTAATGCCCATACCAAGATGACCTATTGCCCACACTAAGATGACATATTGCCTACCTCGGGATGGTTAGTGCCCACAGCGTGGTTGTTGATTGCCCACTTACGGATAGTCTAGTATTCGCCCTAGGATCGTCTAGTGCCCACCTCGAGATGTAGTAGTGCCCACGATAAGATTATCTATCTACAATTTATAACAAACATTGTCTATAAACAAAAAACTACATAAAACTATCTTAATTATTCAATAATTAATCTATAATTAAATTATTAGTTATAAATGCATCAAAATGGCTATATATTTTGACTAAATTACTTATAAAAATTAGTATAAAATTACTGACTAAAGACGTGGACAGAAGTGCGCATCTCACGATTATATCACGCGTCTATACATTGCTTTACACTTATTAAGAGTTTGAAAATACCATAAAAAGTTTAACAAATCATTTCAAATAAAAATGGCTGTTATATATCAAATAATATGTGATAGAAAAATAGAATATACTTAATTTATTGTAAATAGAAAAGGTCTCCGTGTGACGGAGTTAGAATACAATAAGTCACCACCCCGTCTCATCCCATGGGTGTCGTAAAAACCGGCTAACTGACTATCCGTGAATATTATCTTTAGGAAATAAAAAGAAGGAAAACTTGAAATTAAACCCCATATCAATCCGTCCGGCTAGCGTGGTATTAGTAAGCCAAGTATCCCTCCGTCATGGGAGGAGGCCCGTCTCTGCAGTGGGATATTAATGGGCTGTTATGATGAGAAAAGGTAAATTCTTTTGTATCCAAACAAAATTGAAAATAGAGCTGAAATTCGAGTCTTAGAACGACAGCTTTATCACCGAGGCAATTAAATGAAATTATTAAGATATTTTCAAGCACATACGTTAAATAATTAAAAAATAATTATTCTTCAGTATTTTCAATAGATTGTTGTGAAGTATTTTCAGACGTAATATCTTGTAATATAGTTGTTATTTCGTCGTATATCTCCGTGAATTGAGGGCGGTCGGCGGGGGATTTACTCCAGCAACGTTTCTGTAACAAGATTAAACTTAAATTAACCTATAATAATAATAATTTAATTATTTTCTTTTTGCAAAACTCGGGTAATAATATAAACGAGGTCGTGGGTATTTTAGACCCTAGTAATAATTACTTGGGTTTTAGAGACAAAATCTCTTCCTCCAGACACAACCTTGAAAATGTATGCTAAAACCAGTTAAATGGATGTTTTCTTCTAACAGGGTCATCCTTATTTGAGCCTGCTTCGGTCACAGAGAAAATTATAAATTACCTCCCCTTGCATACTCGTTTGGATTGTAACAACGACCGTGGGTCTAAAGACGGGGCCGGACCCGTGCTCCACCTGGGTGAAGCACGGGTACTTGCTATAATATTATAGGTCCCGTGCTCCAACTGACGATTAGTACAACTACCTTTTGAGCTTGGTGGTAAGTAATGATTGGCCGGGGGTAAGTAATGGGTAGCAAATAGTTAAATGGGTATTTTAGACCCGTATAAAAATTGTGCCAAATTGTTTGTGTTTAATGTGGGTATTTTAGACCTGTAAAATATTGTGGAAAATTGTTTGTGTTTAATGTGGGTATTTTAGACCCGTAAAATGTTGTGAGTTCTTGGTATTTAATCAGCAATTTGTTGTGCCATGTGGATGAATTTTAGTGTAAAAACAATGACATAATGTACCAACTTACAAGTAAAGCACCTAAAGCCTCTGGCATCGAACTGGGTATCGTCCACTGAAGAGTATCGTTCTTGATCCTGTCTAACACTGAGTTGTCATTGAGCTTCGCAAATGGCAGCTCCGCTTTTGTGTAGATCTGGAAGCGAATTATTTACATAAGCAAGTGTAGTGGTTTGTCGAGGTCAAAAAATTGATGGATAAGTGGGATTTTATCGTTGCTTACAAGCAAGCAGGCAGCTTGTATATTCTTCGCCACATGGTAAGCACAAAGGCGGTCACGTAAACTTTCGAGCAACTAAACTGACTTTCAGTCAACTGGACATTCGGCCAATTAAACTTTCGGACAACTGGACATTCGGCCAAGTAAACTTTCGACCAACTGAACATTTGGACAAATGAACTTTCGGTCAACTGGACATTCGACCAACTGAACATTAGGCCAATTAAACTTTCGGACAACTGAACATTCGGCCAATTAAACTTTCGCCCAATTGAATATTCGGCCAAATGGACTTTCGGTCAACTGGACATTCGGCCAAGTAAACTTTCGCCCAATTGAATATTCGGCTAAATGGACTTTCGGTCAACTGGACATTCGGCCGAGTAAACTTTCGACCAACTGAACATTTGGCCAAATGAACTTTCGGTCAACTGGGCATTCGACCAACTGAACATTCGGCCTAATTGACTTTCGGTCAACTGGACATTCGGCCAACTGAACATTAGGCCAACTAAACTTTCGGACATCTAGACATTCGGCCAAATGGAC
This sequence comes from Schrankia costaestrigalis, assembly GCA_905475405.1. NCBI lineage: Eukaryota > Metazoa > Arthropoda > Insecta > Lepidoptera > Erebidae > Schrankia > Schrankia costaestrigalis. The sequence continues at coordinate 2,916,949 of FR997852.1, forward strand.
TTTCTACCTATTAAACTTTCAGATAACTAAACTTTCGACCAACTGAACATTCGGTCAACTGAACATTGGCTAAATAAACTGTCGGTCAACTGAATATTCGACCAACTGAACATTCGGGCACATTCAGATGTTTTTTTACACCATTGTGGAGCACCTGCAGCGGCTGCCCTGCAAATCCCATCCAGAACAGGTCTTTGATTTCCATTTTCTTTTAATTCCCAAACTACTGTCGAGGACATGAATATTCTAGTAACCGTTTTTACGTTTATGATAAACGTAAAAACGGTGTACCCGCTACACAGGTCAAGAACACTAGTGCGCGACTTGTATGAAAAGGAAATAAAAAAATACAGAATAAAATTAATACATTCTTACAAATATAGCTTAATACATCAGAATAACACATAGATTAAAGTGTATATGTCGCAGGGAAATGAGGAAACCAGGGCTTGTTATTTAATTCTATTTAATTTTTTCATTTAGCTAGTTGATATTTAACAATACAATTTGTCCAAAACTGTAACATTCCTATTTAATTAGTTTATAAGCAAATTTTGCATGCCCATGTAATGCCAAAACATGGAAGACTTATTATACTTTAATCACCAATGTTACTTACCTATGTTTGCAAAGGATTAAATGAATATGAATAGGGATTTCACGAAATCACTAGGGATATCACAAAATCCCGGTAAATGTCGAAAATGCCTTGCACTTCGGCGGCCGCTGTCACAGTTCTAACCTAACCTAACCTACAGAAGTTGGAATCTTTGTGTTTTTTATACTACAAACAAAAATATGAGCATTTCTTTTCTAGTAGAAACGAGATTTCGTCATATCCCTAGGGATTTCGTGAAATCCCTGGTTTCCTGATTTCCCTGCGACATATAACATAACTGTTAATACATACCTCCCAAACAGTGACAGCGAACATGTAGACATCAGACTTGGTGGAGTAGTCTCCTTCTAGCACAGCCTCTTGCGGCAGCCAGCGCAGAGGTATTACCTGTGGTTTAAAATATAATAATAATAACAGCATGAGTTTAGGTTAGGTTAGGTTAGTAGTAAGGTAGTCGTTTACATCCATTATACGAGTATATGGATGTAAACGAAGCCAAGCAGGTTTGTAAGGAGTGTTTTATTTACTTTTGAAAACACGCACCACCAATGTCCCACTGCTGGGACGGGCCCCCTCCAGTGACGGAGGGATACTTGGCTTACTACTAATACCACGCTGGCCAGACGGATTGGTATATAGTTTAATTTCAGGTTTTCCTTCTTTTTACTTAGTAAAGATAATAGTCACGGATAGTCCTTTAGTCGGTTTTTTACGACACCCATGGGATGAGATGGGGTGGTGACATATTGTATTCTTACTCCGTCACCACACGGAATGTCTTAATAGTTAGCCTGAAATATGGCTCAAAATTAAACCAGCTGATTTAATCCTACGATTGAAATGGTATAGTCAGCTAAAATGTACGACATCACATATTCTAAATCGTAACATTAACATGAAATGATTGATAAATCTAGAAAAAAACGTTAGTATGAATAATTTTCTCCGTGTGGTGACGGAGTAAGAATATAGTGTGTCACCACCCTATCGCATCCCGTGAGTGTCGTAAAAACCGACTAAGGGACTATCCGTGAATATTATCTTTACGTAATAAAAAGAAGGAAAACTTAAAATTAAACCCTATACCAATCCGTCTGCCCAGCGTGGTATTAGTAGGCCAAGTATCCCTCCGTCACGGAAGGAGGCCCGTCCCTGCAGTGGGACATTAACGGGTTGTTATGATGATGCACAATAGAAATCATACTTCTGATAAAATCTTCATATAAACCGTCAATTCCATATGGTAAAATCAAATTATGTATTACCTGTTCATGAAGTTTAAAGTACTCATGAGAGTCTGGGCCTCTGGTCAGCGCTGCTAAGGACAACTTCAGTTGCAGTTTCGATGTTATCAAGCAATTACGTGCGGCTATGTCTCTGTGAATACAAAAATGTTTAATATTTACAATGAGTTTGATTAAAGTATTAGTTGTAGTTATATGGGGGAGTACGTCAGGGATCTATTTTGGGGCCTTATTTATTTACCAGTAAAAGACTTACCATTACTTGTACGGGATTTATGCGATTTTGTTTTGATATAATTTTGTTTAGTATATTGTAAGACAACTAAAATGTGGTAGTATAATAGATATTTTGTTAATATTCTTACCTAGTCTACTCTAAAAAAATCCCGCTTTAATGATCATGTTCTATGTTGTGAGGACTTTTACAAAAATCAATTTAACGCACGCAAAATATCTAGATTCAAGCCAATCATATTCCGACGTGAGAATCGAACTCGCGACCTTGTGATGATCATTAGTGCGGGATGTAAATACAACTGAATTTTAAAAGAGTTGCCATGAGTTTCTTTGTCAGGTTTCTTCTTATTGGCTCTATGCATTTGGAAACTGGAATTTATGGATCAACACAGACAGACAAGTAGATTGGTTTTATTTTTCTCCTGTAATTTATATTGGACAATACAACGCGGATTTTTAGTGCTGTGGCGTTTGTCTGTGACGATCTATAATTTTAATTGTAGCTTCAATTTTAAGGAAACAACGATTTCAAACAATTTGTAACAAATTTTATGAAATAAAGCATATTGAAATTTGAATTTAAAATTTGCGTACAGTAGCATACTCGACCGTTTTATCACAATGATTTACTAATGGTCATGTTAGTGAGGCATTGTTTTATTATTTTGTCATTGTGTCTAATGGCGGGATACGCAACCTGTTAAGTTAATAAAGATATAGTAAGCGCTAACTAACTCGGGCGGCCTGAAGTTGTTCATTTGCCACAACATGTAATGTGTGAAAATCAAACATGTAAAATCTTAGAATACACGTTCATTGTATGTAATATAATATACACTGTATCATTCTTCTGACTGATCACTGTCTTCTATAATACAGGCAACCGCCTAGTATGGGAAACAGTTACCAGTAATGTTTGTGCAATCATGTATCTTAGACTAAGCTTAATTATTATGTAATTTGTATGCTTTTTGTGACAAATAAACCTTTTATTTATTTATTTTATTTAACTTTGGGCCGGCTGCGTAGGGTTCGTCGGTATTTTATTTGTTCCTGTCATGCGTGAACTTGTCTTGTCTGATAGCTAACTTCAGGTCCGGCGTGTAAGTTAGCGTTTGCTGTACAGGACTGGACATACCTATGCGTGACCCTGACAGCAGCTAGCCTCCCGGCCGCAGCAGCGAGGTGTGCGGCGAGCAGCGCGCGGTGTGCGGGGCGCAGCGCGCGCGCGGGGCGGGGCGGGGGCGCGGGCACGAGCGCGGGGCCCACGCGCGCCGCCAGCGAGGCGCTCTCCTCTGCTGTGCGGGTCGCGATGAGGAACTTCTTTAGTTCTCCCTGTATGTGTCAATGTTTTGTTGTTAGATATTTTGGTATAACTATCGCGATGTAGTCAAATGCTGTTTTACAAAATAATTGGCACAAAAAGTGTACGGACTTGTAAGGAACCGTACATGTAGGATGATGTTAAGTAGAAACACGTCACAAACTTCAGTAAAGTTTATTAAGTAACGTGGATAGAACCACGGCTATAAATGGTCTACAATTAAAATGTTTATTATTATCTTATTTATACACAATTATTTGGTTAGTAATTACGTGTTGTATGTTAGTAATGTCTATGTGTGAGTAGGGTGAAATGATGTCACCGACTCAGCAGAATAATGTACGGTGATGAAACCGTACATATTGGCAACCCCAAAAAGAGTATAATGTGTAAAATAAGAATGTAAAAGTTTTGTAAATGTAAAGTTAAATGTAAAAAATATATAAAGCAATTGCAAAATTAAAAAAGGGAATAAATTATATAAAGTTAAAGTAAAGAGAATGTTATCAACAGGTAAAGTGTGATAATGGACAAGTGGGTAAATGATGGACGCCTTCCTTAGCCGCCTCATCCTGTTGGTTGTGGTCCGATGTCCTTGTACTGCTGTCTTCTCCTCGCTGCTTTGGGAAGTGTAGGTGATGATGTAGTCGTTTGCGAAGTTACGTCGTTGTTGTAAACAGTAGTTACGTAGCTCGCACCTTTCACAGCACACAACAAGCCAGCTGTTTGATGATAGTAACTCGACCCAGCATGACACGTTCAATACGTCACAAGGCGACGACGTATTATTTCGTTGACTCGACTGTTTTGCTTTTCAAGGTGCATTCTTGTGTTGTAAATACTGATGTCTTCATGTTACATAAAATATATATTTTTATTTGTTTGTAGATTGCTTATAATCTTCATTTCTTAGTGATATAGTTTACGGAAATGTATTCAGATGATAAATGCATTGGTTGAATGTTGGCTCTTGTAATTTGAATATAAATGCTTCTTCACGCTCGAAGATTCATGGGTTGTAGCTGAATGGAAGTAAATGGAGTAGAACTTCCTTCGCAATGATGAAGACAAGTATCGACATCAAACTTGGTAGCTCTAATTCACTTGCAGGTTGTTGACCAAAGTGTTGACCGTTGACCCGTTGAGACATATGTATTTGTGCTTGCGTTGTTATATTGTTAAAGTGTGTGAAGTATGTGCAGAATTGCAGTTTAGGCTTTATGCGCAACCTAGTTACTGTAGTTTATCGTTGTTTTCATATTGTAACATATTATTTAATTTGAAGATAATCAAAGTCTTCTTGTAGTAACTTGAATTCTTCATATAATATTAGTTTATAGTAGTTTGAAGACTTCTTGTAGTCATTTAAAGTCTTCGTATGAATGCTTCATAGTTTTTGTAGTAGAAGATCCCCTTCTTGTTGCAGGACTCTTCCACAAGTAAACACTTCTTGTTGTAAGTGTTCACCTAGTTAATGTTGTAGTGGTTGAACCCCTTCTTGTTGTAGGATTCTCCCACTGTGAACTCTTCTTGTTGTAAGGGTCCACATAGTTATAGTTGATGTGGTCGAACCCCTTCTTGTTGTAGGATTCTTCCACTGTGAACTCTTCTTGTTGTAAGGGTCCACATAGTTATAGTTGATGTGGTCGAACCCCTTCTTGTTGTAGGATTCTTCCACTGTGAACTCTTCTTGTTGTAAGGGTCCACATAGTTATAGTTGATGTGGTCGAACCCCTTCTTGTTGTAGGATTCTTCCACAGTGAACTCTTCTTGTTGTAAGGGTCCACGTAGTTAATGTTATTGAAGTCTTCATTTTGTTAGAAAGTCTTCGTATAGCTCTTCTGGTAAAGTTGCTGGTAATGTATGCCTATACTCTTTAAAGGTATGGCACCTTCTCAATACAACTGGGGCGACCCGCTTGTGGGAGACCAGTTGACCGATTCGGTACCTTACCCAGAGACACAGACACACACAGATGCTCGAAGGACCAAAATGTACGTACTTGTAAGGTACCATACATCTTGGATGATGATAAGTTGAAACACGTCACAAACTTCAGTAAAGTTTATTAAGTAACGTGGATAGAACCACGGCTATAAATGGTCTACAATTAAAATGTTTATTATTATCTTATTTATACACAATTATTTGGTTAGTAATTACGTGTTGTATGTTAGTAATGTCTATGTGTGAGTAGGGTGAAATGATGTCACCGACTCAGCAGAATAATGTACGGTGATGAAACCGTACAAAAAGTCTGTCAAATGTGAAAATATGTAAATGTAAAGGAAAGTGTTAATAAAATCTTTAATATTGAGCGTCTAATACAAATTGTTATTTGTGAATCCTAACTTAAAATATATTTTTATAACCTAACTTTCGTCAAAATCCATCAGCATGAATTCTATTCTGTAAGATAAAGAAATACAAAAATGCACTCTTTAGATTTCTATTTTTATTTGGCTAAAGCTTATATTATAGGCAAAGCAACAATAAAATCTACCATATAAAAATAAGTCGGGTTTTCTTTCCTGACGCTATAACTCCAGAACGCACGAACCGATTTCCACGCTTTTGCATTCATTGAAAAGGTCTCGGGCTCCGTGAGGTTTATAGCAAAGAAAATTTAGGAAAAATTTCAACAGTAACGCTGGAAAATCTTTTTTCACATTACATAAAACGAAGCCATCTGGTGGCGAAACGGAGTTCGCCGGATTTGCTAGTAAAGTATAAAATCAACTTACCCAGTCAGTATGTTCAAGCAACATATAATGCGGATCAGCTTCATTACACAACCCGATCAGTCGTACGATGTTCTCGTGACGGACTTTAGTGAACATATCCAGTTGACGACGGAACTCTGCTAGTTGCACCTAACACAATAATGTATAAAGAGTTCATTTTCATATAAAATATATATCTCCGTGTGGTGACGGAGTAAGAATACACATTATCTTCCTTGAAAAAACTTGTTATTATTTGTAAAAAAAAAACAAATTAAATTTCCTTTTCTGAACCTACCCACTTAACCTCCTAGAGCCCATAACATTTTTTTTAAATTATGAAATATTTTTTTTAAAATTATTATTTACTCAATAAAAATAACAAATAACTAAACGTTAGTGTTTAAATATTAAAAGTTTAAACGAATTTCATGAAATGGCACTGTATTTTATATTTTCTGGTATGTATGATACAGGGTGTTTTTTGAGTCAACGGCAATAATTTAGGAGGTGACCTCTTTACGTGATTCTGATCCGAATTATGTAATAAAATTAGGTACTTAATTTTTGACGAAAAAATCCCAAAAATCAACTAAGTGTGGACACGTTCCCGCTGCGCTAAAACATTGTTCAAGACTCGGTGCATTGACCCGCGCCGCGCGTCGTAGGTATGTATCTAACTCAGCTGGCGAACCAATCGCTCGCTGCGTCCGCGCGGTGTCCATGATTAGTGAAATTCATTGCTAAGCTTTACACATCGTTTACTATGTAGTAATTTAATGTTTATTTATTTTACATTTTTTTTCCTTCATTAAATAACGTTATTTATCACGCCCTAAAGTATTGCCTATGTCTCACTTTACACCCTGTATGTATATATGACGCCAGGCCCCAGGAGGTTAAATACACAAAAATAGAGCTATATCAACATCATCATATGACCCAATTGACGTCCACTGCTGGGCACAGGCCTGCTCCAAACATTGCCACCTTGTGCGGTCCTGTGCCTCCCTCATCCATCGGTTTCCCGCCGTCCTAACTAGTTTCTATACACCATCATCATCCTAACAGCCCATTAATGTCCCACTGCAGGGACGGGTCTCCTCCCGTAACGAAGGGATACTTGGCCTACTATTATCACGCTGACCAGACGGATTGGTATACGGTTTAATTTCAAGTTATCCTTCTTTTTATTTCGTAAAGATAATATTTACGGTTAGTCACTTTGACGGTTTTTACGACACCCATGGGATGAGATGGGGTGGTGACATATTGTATTCTTACTCCGTCACCACACGGACAACGGTCTTCTATTCTTATGTAATATCTTCTATCTCTTTTTAGAGTAATCTGATGTTAGTTTAAAACTATATTGTATATATTTACCTCGTCTTTAGTAGTAAGCGCTTTAACAAGCACGGGTTTAATCTTGGGCTCAGCATCACCGTCATCCTTGTTACGTAACTTGTTTACTTGCGTCATGTCGATCTTGGCTAGCAATACCTCACCGAATTCACCACGACCTGGGACCATTGAAGATTAATTACATTTAGTACAGTTAGTCATCGAAATTACAACAAAATATAGACTGAGAATCTATACTATAACCACTCCACAAAAAATTAAAACCATGGAGCGAAACTGGTGGTTAGAGTATAGTAAATAATTCGAGTAAAATAATGGCCTGAACCAATCTTACGTATATGCGCCAAGTACACAATGTATATGAGTATGGGGCAAAAATTATGAACAAAAGGCAGGGCATAACTTTGCTATGCAGGAATAAAAATACATCGATAAATACTCATTTACCTTTTTGTCATAAACGCGATTGGAAAGGATGGAGTTACAATATAATAACAAAAGAAATATATGAACACTTACCTAAAGTAATCTGTTCAGTAAGCAATGTTCTAGGTACTGATAAATGCTCGTAATGTCCAGATTTCTTCGAAGCCCGAGATATACCGGACACTTCCGAGTTGTCTGCTCCTGAATAAATGAAAATATATGTAAAGTTATTAAAAATCAATTAAATGTAATCTAAAATAAACTTTTGGGCGCCACAAACGCCTATAGTCGTGAAATCAAAATGTGCTCATGATGCCACACGGCATGGCAAATCAAAAATTCTAAAATAAAATACAAAACCATATGGTTTTTTCCTATGAATATTCTAATTTAACCATTTTCTACGAATTCGATGCTTGACAGGGGACACAGATTTGTGTTATGGACGTGATGGTGAAAAGTTTAAGGGCTCCAAGTTAGATCCCTGTGGCACTCCTATAACTCTAGGAAAGTTTACCGAAGATCTGTCACTATTTAAGTATAGATGTTGAACCCTATTGCTTAGCTAAGAGAAAATTAAATCAAGAGAATCATCCGCTATACTTTAATGACTAAGCCTGCGTAGTCTTTCGCAGTCATAATCAATCAAACGCTTCAGAAATCGTCAATAGCATTTATGAAATAGTTATTACAGATATCCATGGGTTATTAAGGAATACTGTAAACGTAAGTCTCTTAGACATTTCAAGACTACAAGACGTCTGCCTTGTTCTGACCTAAGACGAAAGGACAGTCTATACAAGATTATCCGCAATAAGAGCATATTTAACTATATGAAATCTGTATGTACGGTCAAGGAATTTAATTGTTTAGCAGGTACACAACCTACGTAATTTAGTCGTATTATATACCAAAATAATCCTAGCGAATTTGAAAGATATTACACCTCAAAATTGACATAATATAAAATATAACCAATAAGTATGAATTGCACTTCAAACTTCTTTGTTTACAAACTTCCACCATTCTGTCCAAAGAGTAAAAAATAAAATTTTGACAGTATTATCAATACAATGCATTGAACCAATCAGAACAGCGAATGCTACTCGATATACTTTATTGTTAATAGTGACACAAACTCGGACTAAGGATACTGTTTGATGGAGATGGTAGATAAGGTCTAGTTTAGTTTGACTTAACTTTGGTCTGTCAACAATATAAAATTGAAGAATTTTATTTTAACACAAAATACCTGTCTGTCATAGATAGAGAAGGCTAGGTATATATACCTTGTCTAATTAATTTTACGACTCCCAAGACGTCGGGGTTCGTCATCCGTCGTCTGTAGTCGGTAAATAGTAACCTGACCGATTTCAAAATTAAGCAAATTGCTAAACAATTAAATTCCTTGAGTGTACATATTATTACACGTCAAGGTAGCGAAGCTTTCGATCTTATGGTTACGGGTTCTAATCAGAGGGCTAAGGTTTTAGTGCGACCCCTAGTGTGATAGTTATCTTTTAAACAAAAATTCTCAATGCTTTTTTCTTTTTTTTTTACATTCAAATTATGGCAATTTATCTTAATTTAAACTGTATTATTGACTGTGTATTTCTTATTGACATTTTTATTTACATTCAATTTATTTTAATGATTGGTGATGGTTTTTTTTAAATTTAATTAAATGATTGATGATGTTATTTTAATTTAATTTATTTTATATTACGTACATAAACTTGAAATTTTATATTTGTACGCCAATATTGGCAAAACACGGAGATACTTTTCATTTTTGTAACATGCTTTTAACCTGTGTTTGACGAATAAATATTATTTCTATTTGTATTTCTTACCACTATCCTTATCATGTGCTAGAAGTCTTCCGTTATGTACGGCAGCACCGTTAGCCTTAGTTTTATCTTCCTCTCCTTCTTCTACCAGTTTCTCGCGACCTTCTGTCATTTCTAACTCCATTTTCTCTCCTGAAAAGAGAATCGTTGTTTACTTTTACTCAAAATACTAAATGCATTATTTCATAGACTCCGTGTGTTGATGGAGTAAGAATACAATATGTCACCACCCCATCTCATCCCATGGGTGTCGTAAAAACCGGCCAAGGGACTATCCGTGAATATTATCTTTACAAAATAAGGAAAACTTGAAATTAAACCCTATACCAATCCGTCTGGCCAGCGTGGTATTAGTAGGCCAATTATCCCTCCGTCATGGAAGGAGGTCCATCCCTGCAGTGGGACATTGATGGGCTGTTATGATGATGATGAGTCACCAATCTGCGGAATGACTTTACCGTCGTTGATTTACTAGCGTTATCGTTTATGAATCAGTGAGGCCAATTGCTTAGCTTGGAAATAGATGACGTTTTATATGAAAGTGATAGAAAACGCGTCTCTACACTGAAATAATTATTGGATGCTATCAGAATTGTTTGTAGACTTACCTCTCTGCCTTCTCTTCAGCCTACGTCGTCTACAATATACCATTAACGCCAACACGAGTACCATGTAAGCTCCTGCCACTGATATGGATACCACCACAGCTTTACCGGCCACGCCACTTGACTCCGATGATGGAAGTTCGCCTTCTGTGTATGATTAGGTTTTGGTTAGTAATTTAATAGTTAAAAAACTGATTCTAGTCTAACTGGGATGATAGCGATTATAGTACCAACAAAAATGTAAGTGGCTATAAATATATTTTTTAACTGACTTTACTGTGTACGTATATGATCAAATAAATAATAATATAATACAATAAAATAATAAATTTCATGATATTTATAATGAGACTTGACAGTTCACCAATTTTCATAACAATTCTACGAAACCAACTTGACATTATGACTAGACGGACCAAAAAATGTTTTTTTTTGTCAAGAAACTAATTAAAGGCAACATAATATTACAAAAATGTACAAAATTGAATAGGGCCTCCTATATTTGAAATTGAAGGCAAAATGAACTTATTACTTTTAAAAGTATGTACGTTGTTCTATTATATTTCAGTTGCCCACTGTCTTAACTTAACTTGAATCATCCGAGTGGAACATTTATTGTAATTTTTTATAAACTACTCCCGCACTAGGTCTCATGTCCTATGTCGTTTTATAAACCGAAACCTAGGACAACAATCTGCGGATTGCCGCCGAGCCGAACTCATGTTATAATGATGACATACCTTGATGCACAACTAATTCCAATTCACTCCTAGCTAGCCCCGCGGAACTGCCTGCCGTACATCCGTAGCGATCTGCGTCCAATGTAGACACGTTACGTACTACTAGGGTACCGTTATTCATTAGTATTAATCTGAAATATAATAAAATAATATTTGCATTAAACTTAGAGGATGTATAACAATATGTCACCACCCCATCTCATCCCATGGGTGTCGTAAAAACCGACTAAGGGACTATCCGTGAATATTATATTTACGATATAAAAAGATGGAAAACTTGAAATTAAACCCTATACCAATCCGTCTGGCCAGCGTGGTGTTATTAGGCCAAGTATACCTCCGTCGCGGGAGGAGGCCTGTCCCTGCAGTGGGACATTAATGGGCTGTTATGATTTACTAGAGATTCTTTTTTTTATAATTCGTTTAGTGCCCAACCTGGTGGTGAGAATTACATGCCGATAGACACCATAATCTGATATATAAAGTTTATAATATTTACCTAGCTGTAGTTGCGTTTACACCGTCTTCGACATCAACGCCATCTTCTGGAAAATAATATAACATTTTATACTATTAAAAAGCCGACACCAACTTTCATTTATAACTTTAAAACTATCGCGTTTCATTATTATAAATATTATATAAACGGGATCGCAAGCTGACTGGTGATGCGAATTAAGTCACAGCTTCGTCTTCGTGATAGATAATATATTAATATCATCTACCCTCGCATCTTGAGATGTTAATATAAAATCCCCCTACACACAACACTGACCGTATCGCTGCTCTGTACGTTAACCGACCGTTCAAAAAAGGGAGGTATTGTTTTTAATATCACTGGATTCCACGTTGCTGACAACTTGAAACCGTCATCCCGGTTAAAGTTCTTAGCGGACTTTTTGATTTCAATGGCCTCGCGCACAAGTCTTGAGTAATAGTGACGATCGGTGGAGATTACCCGTGGCTTATGAAACTCGATCCAGTGATTAGCGCCAGCGTTCACCAAATGTTCGGCGATAGCTGACTTGTTGGTCTGTCGGTTCTTCACAGCAGCTATGTGTTCTTTGAGCCTTTCAGCAATGGTCCGCTTTGTTTGCCCAATATAAGAACTGCCACAGCTACAGTCAATCTTGTACACGCCAGGACATTGCAGAGGTAGGACATCCTTTGGTGAGCGTACTATACTATTAACCTTGGCCTCCGGGGTGAATATGGTGTGTATTGAGAAGTTTCTCAACACCGAGCCAATCTTATCTGTCACGCCTTTCAGATAAGGTAGGTACGCAGGTTGCCTGTTCACTCCAGGATGTCTCTCTCTTTTTATTAGTCTCTCTCGTATTATTAACCTTAAATCCATTGTTCGTAAGTACCTCCTGAACATGGTCTAGCTCTCGCCTCAGGTGCTCAGGGTCACAGAGATCATATTATGCTCTGTTCTTCAATGATGTTATCACAGATTGAAGGTGTCGCGGGTGGTGATGAGACGTTGCGTGTAAATACCTGTCCGTGTGTGTAGGTTTACGGTAAACACTATGTGATATGGACCCATCTGGTCTTACGGCTAGTTTGACATCCAAGAAAGACAATGACCTGTCCGCCTCCATTTCATACGTGAAACGCATCTTTGGGTGGAGAGCATTAAGATGTGCAATATATTGATCTACCTCTTGCTTGCTTCCTTTGACTATGCTGAAGATGTCATCAACATAACGTTTCCAAAATCTGATAGTTTTAGGGCCAAGGTATTTTAAATTGTTTACGTAATCGGGACCAAAAAAGTTAAAAGTTCCCGGGACACAGGGCATGATCCCTTGTGCGCCAGTTGTCTTCTAAAGATAAAAAATAGTTCATTAAATACCAAAAAGTTCAAACTCACGTTGCTTACTAAGTATAGCTAGATTTCTATCCCAATGTGTGGTGGGTGAAGGATCGCCTGTAGCCACGCAGTTTAACACTGCGGTCTGTCCCACTGTCACGTGCATCTGTTGCCCAGACTCCGGCTCCAGCACTCGTGGTGCCACTGGAAATAAATATGGCGGTTTAAATAAAATAATAAAATAAAATTTGTTTATTGCAGACTAAAAGTCAAGTAGAACTTAAAGCTAACGTTTTAAGTTAGTAAACATAATACGAAAATAGAATACAAAAACATATAAAAAAAAAACTAGTGTGCGGTAGAGCTTTACCCAGCGACCAAGCATCGGACAGTCCCATCGGTTAGTCTATACGTCAAGTTTAAGAATCGAACAAACTATTTATTGACTCTATAACGAATTTTAGATTTACTGAATCTAGAATAACGCTACCACTAAAACTAGCAACCGCGAATAACTTTTACTCCGAAATAACGTACGAATTTACATTCTGGGATCGATGATCCTCACATAGAACGACAGCCGAGCAAGCGAAGCGAGCGTGCCGGCAAGTAAAGCTTCATCATCATCATCATATCAGCTTATAGACGCCCTCTGCTGGACATAGGCCTCCTCCAAACGTAAAGTAAGTAAAGCTTAAACTACAGTAATAGCTTTTACGTAATAATTTGGCTACAATTAATAAAGATATTGTGTAAATTGACCAAAATACGAGGTCCAAAATACTATGTCGAGGGTACTAACTTGTCCTACAAAAACCACTTACCAACAACATCAAGCGTGATCTTAGCAGTAATGGACTTAGCGCCGTCTACAGCTTTACAGGTGTACTGTCCTGAATGTCTTCTCTCTGCCTCAGCTACCATCAGGGTACCGTTGGATGATGTGATGCCATCAGGCAGGGGTTCCTCGTCGTTCTGTAAAATAAACTGTTTGATTGAAGTTATTTTTGTTTAAATTGCATATAAATTTTTAACTATAAAGTTTAGGTATAACGGCTATTGTAACGACTAAGGTATTTACGGCTGTCGCGCCTAGATGGCGTTGTACAGTTGAGTTTAAAGTTGCGGCTCTGACGCCGCATAAAGCGATGGTTAAATTTGGTAATCGAGACGGATACTCGGGTGGCCTAGTGGTCATGACCACTAGGTATTTTCTGTCCCTGTAGTGTGACATTAATAAGCTGTTATAATAATGATGAAGTACACAACTTACCAAATACCACTGCACTGTAGGCGCGTCACCACCAGCCACTTTACAATGTATTTTACCAGAGTTCTTCAACTCCAATTTCTTACTGTACGGCTCAGGTTCAAAATGAAGCACGGCATCTGTAAAAATTAAGGTAATTAACATTAAGAGGATACATTGATAAAATACACTATCTTTCATTAATTACTACAGGACTATGAGAAGACAAATTAATCTAGAATTTTGATATGGGTAATTGATATTGAATTCTGTGCAAGCTTAGACATTATGGAATTAGGGATGCTTCTCTTGATTTATTATCTTCGTATTTAAGCAATAGGGTTCAGTATGTCGAAGTAAATGGTAGTAGGTCCTCTGGTCTTCCGCCAAGTATGGGCGTGCCTCAAGGATCCATTCTAGGTCCGTTTCTATTTTTAGTTTATGTCAATGACTTGCCGTTTCTTGCTCAGGGTTTGTGCGACATTGTTTTATTTGCAGATGATACTTCACTCGTTTTCAAAGTAAACCGTAAGCAAACTAATTTAGATGAAGTTAACGAATCTCTCGCACAAGTCCTGAACTGGTTTACTGCTAACAATTTGCTTTTAAATGCTGCCAAAACAAAATGCTTAAAATTCTCTATGCCCAATGTTAAAAGCCTTAGTAATAATCTGATTTTAAACGGTGAGGTCCTTCGTTTTGTAGACACTACTGTATTTTTAGGAATAACGTTGGATAGTAAGCTGCAATGGGGTGCTCATATATTAGCTCTAGCAGGAAAACTAAGTTCAGCTGCTTATGCAGTTAAAAAAGTGAGGCAGCTAACGAATATAGAGACAGCAAGATTGGTATACTTTAGTTACTTTCACAGCTTAATGTCCTATGGTGTTCTTTTGTGGGGTAGGGCTGCAGACATCGAATCTATTTTTATTCTTCAGAAGCGTGCAGTTCGAGCTATTTACAATCTTGAATCGAATGTTTCATTGAGAGATCGTTTTAAGGAAATAGGTATTTTAACAGTTGCTTCACAATATATATATGCTAATATAATATATATTAAGCAAAATATTGAACAGTATGATAGAAATGGCGACATTCATAGCATTGGTACGAGGAATAGGCATAAGTTGATAGGTCCACAACATCGCCTACATAAGGTACATAACACTTTTGCGGGACTCGGTATACGTTTATTCAATAAACTGCCTAAGCATGTAATGGATCTACCTTTACTAAACTTTAAAGCATTTGTAAAAAATCAGCTATTATCGAAAGGCTATTATACAATAAACGATTATATTAATGACAAAAACTCATGGGCTTAGATTTCAATTATCGTGATTTCATGTTGCTTGTTCCATGGTGTAGATTGTGGCTTAACCTAGGTAGTTGTGCGGATGTTATGTTACTACCTTATTACTTTCTTTTACAGTTTTATTTGTTATTGTAACGATAGAAATACTTCACTTGCATTTGTAAATGTATTTAATTATATTATCTAAATGGTATTCTATTCCATTCTCAACTACTTAAAGATTAACAAAATCAACTTGACGACACAAATGCTTGTGTGTTAATTTCTGTCGGATATCGCAGTGACGAGATGACTGATGAACGTGCCATGCAATTAAAGCTTTTTTAAATCAATTTATTAACAAATAAATTTTTTTTTATCAATTAAACTTTAAATTGCTATGCATGTAAGATTTGCTTGCACACATCATTCTTCACGCTGCTGTTGGTAATTGTAACAAAGTCAAATTATTATTTTTGAAAAGAGTGGCCTGAGTTTCTTGGCCACATTCTTCTCAGAGCTCTACTATAGTCGTCTGCGAAAGTGGTAGTAGTTTGGCAGACATTTTTCTCTATACTATTCTACTACATGTATAACGATTTGCATGTGTTACTTTGTAACCTAAGTGAATAAAGCTATTTGACTTTGACTTTGATAGATTTGCCTAGGTTTAAGCAGATACGAAAACGCGATAGTTTGATTTTGGCTCGATCATATTTATTTTGCAAAACACCTCTAAAAAAATAGTTTTTTTCAGATTACACGGACTATCGTTATAAAAAGTCATGGCTTTTTTATAAAATAAATAAAATAAAAATAATTTTATAACAATGAACAACCCTAATTATTTTGCCTGTCAATGGTTGCTAAGCATAGGCTTGTTATTAAATTAAACATTTCACATCGACTTTGGCTTTAGTATAATTTTTTATATTTGCAGTAGGTACTTAACCTACAAAATTAAGATTTGTATTTATTTACCATTCGTGGTGGCTCGATGTCTTCTTACATTTTTATGGTTTCTCAGCTTGTGAATCGAGTGTATCGAATCTGTAAAGAAAATTTAAATGAGTTTAGTTTAGTTGAACTTATATGAAGATATGTATAAATGTAGTGTCCGAATCCGAACGATCCGTGTGGTGACGGAGTAAGAATACAATATATCACCACCCCATCTCATCCCATGGGTGTCTTAAGAACCGACTAAGGGACTATCCTTGAATATTAACTATACGAAATAAAAAGAAAACAAACTTGAAATTAAACCCTATACCAATGCGTCTGACCAGTGGTATTAGTAGGCCAAGTATCCGTCCGTCACGGGAGGAAGCCCCTCCCTGCAGTGGGACATTAATGGGCTGTTATGATGATAATATGTACTATAAATTAAAGGACAAAAACATTAAAATCATTTCAGGTTCACATACGAGAGACCGCCAACAACGTTGTTCAACATTTAAGTGCTATTTTTATATAATTTCCTTTGAAATCTCAAGCAAATGTCCGACCGAGGTTACACACACGCCATAATTAGAACAAATGCGTTCAAACTGGTGTTTTGTTAAGTAAATAAACAACATTCTCAATTACTTGTAACATCAAACGATAGTTATTTTTGTAGAATATATTCTTGCTTTTGTTATAATAAAATAGGATATGGATGATTGAGATAATACATCCATATGTGTGAAATGTGTAACGACCTCTATGGCTTAGTGGTTATATAACATATGACTGCTACGTAGAGGTCTCGGGTTCGATTCCCGCTCAATGCAAATATTTGTGTGCATGAGCATGATTGTTTGTATTGGTCTGGTTGTTTTCTATGTATAATTATGTATGTATTTACAAATAAAAAAGTATGTAAGTATGTTTATCCTTTGTCTAGTATCCATAGTACAAGCTCTGCTTAGTTTGGGACTAGATGGCGTTGTTTGAATGTGTGAGGAATATTTATGTTTTTATTTTATTTATTTACGACATGATGACGACACGAACAATGGTCCACCTCAGGGACTAAGTGCGGAATCCAACCCCTAATAACTATGGACTATGATGACGATGAAGTTGCTCGCCTAATAGCGCCACATAGCGCGAAGAACCCATAGCTGTTGTGGCGGAAAGGTTTTAGATTTGCAACCGCACACCGGACGGCACCCCTCGTACGGTGGGCCAAGGACCTAGTTAGGATGGCGAAAAATGGATGGAGGCACAGGCCCGCACAAGTTGCCAATATTTGCAGATGGTCTCTGTCCAGCAGAGGACATCAATTAGCTGATATAATTGTGATGATGACAATGACACCCTATATTTATCGGTCAAGTTTTATCTCGGAAAAGAAGAAAGACAATGGTAAAAATTGGAAGGTACTCCATTGGTACCACTAGACCACCCGAGCATGAGGATGCTCGGGTGGCCTAGTGGTGATGACGCTGGACGCGTATAGTACAGAGACGCGGGTTCGAGTCCCGCCTGAGTACCTACCAATTGTTTCCATTGTCTTTCTTCTTTTCGGATATTTCTAGCTAAAGATATAAGGATTTTCTAACCTAAGCTTTATATGTAAAAAAATGTATAGAAGTTTTATCTCTGTTACTGGGAGGGGCCCGTCCTTACAGTTGGGTTACAGACATGAAAAGCACATTAACTTACGGGCTGTGCAACCATATGATCACAGGCATCATGTTTAACTAAACGTTACCGGTCCACAGTAACAACAAACGTTTTCACACTACACTCTATGTGTCGGACGTGTAAACAAATATGGCGCGAGATCAAACGAAATGCGCATACGCATATACATACCGTACTGTGAATATGCTTTAGGAATATTTAGGATAATCTTTTTTGTCAACTTTCGTTCGCACTGGGAATTATGCACGGTATCGTGGGAGGAATATTTTAGGTTGTTAAATGACCCTAAAGCCCGAGTTATACTGAAGTGGCGTGGCGCGGACGTATGGCGGTGGCGTTTAGTCAAGAAAACATAATATAAATCTTAACTGCATTAATATAGAGTTATATTTGACTTATTTAGTTCATCTCTTCAACGAAGAATAACTTATTATCTACGCAACAGTCAATCATGGAACAAAACACTCGACACCGACATATGCCATACGCTTCTTCAGTATAAATCGCGCCTAAGATTTAACCTACTAATATTTGCTACCTTTCAATGGTTCCTTTTAATGGTACCCGAGAAAGCGCTCCACCTTGTACAAAACTGTTTTTGGGTACAATGACTAACACTACATAAGAAACAAAAACACCCTTGAATTTTTTTGTCAGGAACTCTCCGTGTGGTGACGGAGTAAGAATACAATATGTCACTACCCCATCTCATCCCATGGGTGTCGTAAAAACCGACTAAGGGACTATCCGTGAATATTATCTTTACTAAATAAAAAGAAGGAAAACTTAAAATAAAACCCTATACCAATACGTCTGGCCAGCGTGGTATTAGTAGGCCAAGTATCCCTCCGTCACGGGAGGAGGCCTGTTCCTGCAGTGGGACATTAATGGGCTGTTAAGATGATCCTGTGTAAACCTAAAATGATGGACACCCTTTCCGTAATCTAAATATACAACATGTTTGAAGCAACTGTTGCCCGTCACTCGGCATTGAACCCTGGACTGCGGGTTCAACTCATCAATTATCACTTAACCATTATTACTTTACTATCGGCATTTTACTAAGATTATCGCAAATGGTAATTTTATCATTAGGTACAAATATTTCGAATGTTTTTACCCGACTTACAAAATGAGTAAGTTATTAAATGGGTTGTATATGTTTTGCTATATCTAAAAAAACAGTTATTTGTTGACCAATTTAAGAAAACATTTTTGTTTGAAAGGGTTACAAATCGGTTTCACAGAAAATCTAAATTGTTTTACTTTATTGCCATTATCACTTTTAAATTAACTTAAATTTGTTGGACAGCCGAAGAATGGTAGGTGTTTTTCGGCTGTCCCACAAAGGAGAATGTTTTATTTACTAGGAGCTTTGGGCTAAAATAAAAATTGCTGCCCCCACGTTTGTAACCATTGTACATTGACTTATACCATTGAGCTTATTACATGTTTAAAGAATCAACAAAATTCGCCCCACAGAAATCTAGATATCAGCTGTTCAAAAAATAAAAGCCCTGTGGCACTCCAAGCAGTTATCTACTATAAAGTCAGTCTGTCCCCAGGTCACCAACTAGGTTCATTACAAAGATTAATACATAAGCAACATTTGACCCTGTGACCCTGACCATGTGACCTAGGGACAGACTGACTTTTTAGTAGATAGCTGCTTGGAGTACCACAGGGCTTTTATTTTTTAAACAGCTGATATCTAGATTTCTGTGGGGCGAATTTTGTTAATTCCATTAAAGAAAATGTTGCTTACGTATCAATCTTTGTAATGAACCTAGTTAGTGACCTGGGGACAGACTGACTTTTTAGTAGATAACTGCTTGGAGTGCCACAAGGCTTTTATTTTTTGAACAGCTGATATCTAGATTTCTGTAGGGCGAATTTTGTTGATTCCATTAAAGAAAATGTTGCTTACGTATCAATCTTTGTAATGAACCTAGTTGGTGACCTGGGGACAGACTGACTTTTTAGAAGATAACTACTTGGAGTGCCACAGGGCTTTTATTTTTTTAACAGCTGATATCTAGATTTCTGTGGGGCGAATTTTGTTGGTTCCATAGAAGAAAATGTTGCTTACGTATTAATCTTTGTAATGGACCTAGTTAGTGACCTGGGGACAGACTGACTTTTTAGAAGATAACTACTTGGAGTGCCACAGGGCTTTTATTTTTTTAACAGCTGATATCTAGATTTCTGTGGGGCGAATTTTGTTGGTTGCATAGAAGAAAATGTTGCTTACGTATTAATCTTTGTAATGAACCTAGTTAGTGACCTGGGGACAGACTTTGACTTTTTAGCCCAAAAAAAACATTCTCCTTTCAAATGTTACAACAAGTTAATGGACGTATTGACTAATGTTTGGAATAAAACAGTTTAATTATTATATAATTAAATTGACGAATCCATTCATTCAATAATTAAAAAATTAAAATGCTCTTATATCAGAAATAAAACAACATAGTAGAATTAGGAATTAAACAAATATAATTTAGTAAATGCCCCGCCATTATTGCAATGGAAGTGGTTTTAAAATCAGGTTAATTGTTTCTTTGATTGAAATGGGGCCAAAAGGTGTAAAAGTAAACGATATCTTAAAAAAAAAAACTTCAGAATCGGTGCTTTAATCGAAAGAAGTGTTTTGGTTTAGTTTCGAAAAACCTCTTAAATCATAGATACATTTACATAACCTCGTTTAAATAATGTTTTTAATCGTTACATTAAGAAAATTGTGCAAAACAATTAAACATCAAATTTTAAAACCACATAAAAGAAAAGCCGATAATACCACAGAAGTATGAGCGTTGCAACACATCAAGTTAAAAAATATTATTACGATAATGTGCCTTATTACAAGGTGGTAAGGATGTCTAAGATGATTCTATATAGGTTGGTTACAAAATATGTACCTTTTAACTAGTGAATCAGACTTACTGACCTGTTTCACTTCCCTTATTAAAAAGATTCTTAATATTATTTCATTGTTTAAAAGAGATTAATAATAGATCATTATAAAAAGAGCATTATCATCTATTTCTAATGCATGAATAGCCTTCAGTTTTAATATACATACCTACTTCAGTGTCGGAGTGAAACATGTCCTTCCAATACCACGATGTTAAGTTTGCCTTTTTTCCTTAAATCAGCTTTTGGCAACCAGTTATAATTCGGTATGTAAAGTAAAAGTTTACCTATGTCGAATCCAAAACCATTTAGAGATTTTAGATCGACAAGTAATAAAAACATATTTTTAGCGCAAAAAACCGCAAGATTGTGTTCATTTTTACAATTATACATAAATTACTTTGTCTTTCATTTGACGTCTAAATGATGTCATATCGCCCGGCTCAACAGAAGTTTGTTTCTGCTCTCATTGTTCAAGTAATTCGGCCGCATGTATGACGTCATCACAAGTAAAACTTAAAATGTTTATTACAAATAAACTATAGTAGGAAAGCAAAAATATTCAAATTAGTTGTTTATAATTAATAAACCTTTAAAATAGAAATAAAAAAAAATACCAAAAAAAATCTTTACATACTGAATTAAAACTCCGTCATGCGGACTTTCTATAATATAATTGGTTTATATCAAATCCAACAGTACCTACAGATAGCGCGCGAGTTGAATGCAGAGCTTAGGAATGCGGTAGTGCTGTGACCTAATTATAATTATTGATTGACATTCATGTCGATAAATTTAAACAATGTTATAAGTTTAATTTTATTTAGTACACTAGGTTAACATGATGAAAAAAAAAAACAATATCATAATTATCTCATGTTTTTTTTTTTTTTGTTTATTGGTCTGCAAAACTGAGTACAATTTTAAAGTTGAGATGATACATAGAGAGAGCCTTACTATCTAGCGGTTAATTGCACCCTATAATATGCAAACACAACATGCGTTAGAAATGAAAGTATAAAACACATTAAACAAATTTAAATTAAATTACTTAAATTAAAACTAAAAACTAATAAAAAGCTGGACTGTATCAATTCCTGATATAACACAGCTCCAGATCCTTCTTGACAGAGGCGATAGAACCATTAAACAAGTCCATTTCGTTGCGAATGGCATTGCTCGAACTTAACATGCGGTAGATGGGGCAATGCTGAGCGATATTTGTTCTGCAGCGTGGTAAATGAAAAGGCTTCCTATTAACCAACCGACTACCGACTCGCGGGATCGTAAAAGATATTTCTTCAAGGGTGTAGCTTGATTCAACATACCCGTGGAGAAGTTTGTACAGGAATAGAACATCCGTTACTTTTCTGCGACCACTAAGTGGAGCTACATGATAATATTATTATTATCGTTTGCTATAAGAATTTAGTGAATGGCATTTATTGTCTGAGTAAGAAAGATGATATAGAAAACGTTTTTGCACTCGCTCGATACGGTCAGAGTGAACCTGATAGCTCGGGTTCCAGACAACGCTACAATACTCTACGATACTTCTAACAATTGAATTAAATATAGTGATAGTTAAGGAAGGCTGATTGAATATTTTCATATTACGCGTTATGTACCCTGATAATTGTGATGACTTCTTTATTATATTATCGATATGATAGGTCTCAAACAGTTTGAACTTCCTCCAAATCATGGCCATTAATTGTGTAAATTGCAGAGCATGGACTTTTCTTTCTAGAAAATCTTATAGAACAGCATTTGTCCACATTTAGTGACATATGGTTGGTTTGACACCATAATTCAATTCTGTCTATATCATCTTGTAGGTGTTGAATGTCTTTGGTGCTGAAGATGGTTCGGTAAATCTTTAGATCATCGGCATATAATTTAAAGTGGCTATGAATAGAGTCGCAAAGGTCATTTACAAAGATTAGGAAGAAAAGTGGACCCAAGTGAGAGCCTTGGGGGACACCAGATGGAGCTTCAAATGCAAAAGATTTAAAACCACGAACCGCTGCCAACTGGGAACGATTTCGCAAGTATGACTCACACCATCTGAGCAAGGATCCATGCATGCCCAGTAACGACAGTTTTGCCAACAACAAGTTATGGTTCACAAGATCGAACGCCTTCCTAAAATCCATGTATATGGCATGTACTTCATTATTTCTATCAAGTGCCTTAGAAATATTGTTAACATATTCGACTAAATTAGTGGTGGTTGATTTTCGAGAAAGAAAGCCATGTTGATTCGAGTTAAGATAGCCTTTACAAAAAGGTAAGACTCTTTTGCAGATAAGTGACTCAAATACTTTTCCACAAGCTGATAGGATAGATATTGGTCTATAATGTGAGATGTTATCTTGAGAATCAGACTTATGGATAGGGGTTAAATATGCAATCTTCCATGCCATAGGAAATATTCCAGCACGTAGAGACGTATTATAGAGCAAAGTAAGAGGGACATATAGATTCAGGGCGCATTTCTTTAAAATAACAGGAGGTAACTGATCAGGGCCTGGGCCTTTATTACAATCCAATGTCTTTAAGGTATTAAGAACTTCCTCTTCCCCAAGGCTAAAGTTATTTATGGCCTGAGAATTGCCTCGACAAGACTGAATGTCATAAGGCCGGTTTGTTGAGTAATGGCGCCGGCCTTCATAAATCGATTGAAAATACTTCGCGAATAAATCAGTGATAGCTTGCCCACCCCTAGCTAGTTCACTTCCCAGATGCATTTCATTTGGCAGTGACTAACAACATGATTTCTGGCTTTTTAAAAACTTCCAAAAATATTTGGGTCGGTTACGCAGGTTGTTACCAGCTTGCATTTTAAATTTGGTAAAACACTGTTTAAGCATAGTATCACATCTACTTCTCAAAAGATCAAATGTTATTTTATCCATTGGATTACCATATCTTTTAAATTTGGAGTGGTATTTTTTTTTTTTTTAGCATATCATCAACCCCAGTATTACTTTTCCAGCATTTAGTCCAATCAATGTCCCTTAAATCATTGTTAAGAGCCTCACAGTCCGTCAGGTAGAAGTTATAAGAAGGAATTTTCTTAGATCTCATCTGAGACCGACTATCCCTACACAGGCTTATGTCTAGACCAGGATGATGTAGATCTAAAGGAAGCAGAGGTATGTCTGACTTTGTGACGGTTAGATTTCCAGGGCTGTTACATAAAACCAGGTCTAAGATTCGTTGGTTTACATTTGTGATAAAGTTACATTGATGTAGATCGTTGAAAGCGACAGAATCTAAACAGAGGTTCATAATACTATTTGTTGTAGTAAAGGTATTATTAAACCATTGAATTTCAGGCATATTAAAGTCCCCCGCCAAAAAAGTAATAGATGATTTATTTACTTTATTTTGAATTACATCCGCAACTGCATCAAAAAATGTTTTCACATATTCATATTTTAAAGGAGGAGGGATATATGCAGCACAAATGTTGACACGAACACCGCAATGAGTTTTCAAAGAGATCCAGAGATCCTCGGTCACCGATTCCCAATTGGATTTTCTAAGTCCTTCGTGTTTTATGTTTTTAATCATCATTTCACAAAACGGAATAAAAAAATAACACGGGAACTTCAGTATTACTATTAACACAATAACACGACAAACGTACGATAGTTGACAAGGATGGCACAGCACTACACTGCAGGCGCGTGAGGTGGGGCGTGCGGATAGCGGGGGGAGATGCTCCCGCTCTTTACCTCAGACCCCGACTGCATTCAACTCGCGCGCTATCTGTACCTACCGAGTCTGTGGTTGGTCATTTCAAAAAATGTTTTGTTTTTAGTAAATACGAGTGTCATGTATGTAACTCGTGTAAAGTGTTGTGTTTCGTTTCAATTCTTTTTCTTTTTTAAAAAAGACAACTCTTGCACTAGGGATCATGCCCTGTGTCGCGGGGACCTTTTACAAACATCAATTAACGGACACAAAGAACACCCAGACCAGAGGTTCGATCCCCACGCAGGACAATAATTTGTGAGATTCACAAATTATTGTCCTGCGTGGGGATCGAACCTCTTCCACGGCAGCCGCTTGCGCTACCATCGTCGCGCCACCGAGGTCGAATGGACTTCTGTAATTTGCCTGTTATGTGACAGCAACGTGTACGAACTCATAAAGGACGACTATAAAATTATTTGGTGCTGTACAAATACTGATTAGATTAAACAGATCCTAAGTAAACTTGACGTTGTAAAACTTTATCTTAGCCAGACATTGAAGTTAAGACTAAAAGTTTTTTAATCTATTACTTTATCCATTCATCCTTTTTATATTATAAGCGCGATAGTGTGTGTGTGTGTTTCTTACTTCTTTACGCTGAAATTGCTGGATCGATTCGAATAAAATTTGTTAGGTCCGTGTCATCATAACAGCCCATTAATGTCCCACTACAGGGACGGGCCTCCTCCCCGCCAGCATAGTATTAGTAGGCCAAGTATCCGTCACGGGAGGAGGCCCGTCCCTGCAGTGGAACATTAATGGGCTGTTATAATAACTGTCTTAATGTAACAGTGGTCAATCGTAAGGTCCTAAGTTAATAGTTCAATAGGCTGAGTTTACATTTATGGAGGAGGAACGTCCCCTCAGTGCCTTAAAAATGAAGCCTCCACTTTCCTCCGAGGCATTTAATTAACGTTTATAAGCCTACCTATCGTCTTTGAGTAGCAATTCTATAATGGCATAGGTACCTCTTTACATCAAAATGACTTAGTACGCTTAACTACGGATGGTTACATTACATCCAGGCATTTTGTTATTACAGTAGGTACAATGCGTTGAATTATCATAACAGCCCATTAATGTCCCACTGCAGGGACGGGCCTCCTCCCGTGACGGAGGGATACTTGTCTTACTAATACCACGCTGGCTAGACGGATTGGTATAGGGCTTAATTTCATTTTTTTACTACACAAAGATAATATTTAAGGTTAGTCCCTTAGTCGGTTTTTACGACACCCATGGGATGAGATAGGGTGGTGACATATTGTATTCTTACTCCGTCACCACACGGACAATGCATTGAATATCTTATATCATTTTAAGTTGACACGTGTTTGGTTACATGAATGCTATATAGAGTTCTCGGGTTCGATTATTGCTTAATAAAATCTTTATGTGCAAGTGTTTCCATTGTTATTTGTATGTATGTATTTCTCAGTTGGTATTGATTCTTATAGATGGACCTACCTATTCCTATTATCCTACATAATTTCTACGAAAACTTAAAGTAAGAAATCGTGGTATCAAACCAACGTGTCTGCCAGCGTGGTATCTGTTAACCAGGATTCTTCCCATCTCATATTAGGTGCTAGGATCGTCTGAGGACATTCATGAACGGGCACGATGTCAAAAATGACGATTTATTTGTGCCTGGCTGTAGTACTTTTTAGTAGCTACGAGAAGTAAACAAGGCAGTACCAAGGAACTTACACTCTAACTGGAATGCTTACGGTCACAAGAAATCCGTTCCTAATTTTTGTATGAGTGGAGTGTGTCCCTCTCTAAACGAGATACACCAACATTTAACTTACAGTTGCAAGAGAGAGATGCAATCCACCTTTGTCGTTGTCCTTTTCGAAGTTTTTTTCCCTTTCATGTTAAATAAACAAATATAAACTTATGTTGTCAGTAGTAATGTACGATTTAATTTGTCTTGCTACGTAAGCATTCCAGTTAGAGTGTAAGTTCCTTGGGCAGTACCTAATCGGGTACTTATTATATTCAGTTACCCATCACAACCTTAGAAACTTATTCCCAAAAAGATCTCAAAAATCGAAACGTAATTCTAGACAACAATTTACCTAATCCATAGATAAAAAAATAACACGATAAAAAAAATACGTAAAAGCGCTCCCTCGCGGCTGTTACGCGCAACTGCATAATGGCGGGGTTTCCATGGCAACGGCTCGTAAAATTTTATTGCGCGCGCCCCCGTTCTCCCGCGCTTTCAAAATGGTTACTTCGCAAACGCTATCCTAGATTAGATATCATTTCATTTTGAACACACTATGCACTTACTCCCGAGTGGTTGCTATTTATCGTCTAGGTTTTTATGCGAAGGTTTTTCCTCTGATTGCAGTGGGGAGGTATTTTTTTAAAGTTGGCAGGTTGTCAATAAAAGGGATGTGATTTAAAAAGTTATAAATGTTAATTATGGTAATTTGCCAATTGGAAATATAAATTGATGTCGATAATTATCTGCACTGCATTAGGTAATTACTACAGCTTTTAATGATTGAAGATGTCTTGGTTCAATTTGAAGAATACTGCGATTAAAATTTGTTTTGTTTTTTGAATACTTCAGAGCATTATCAGCAAAAAATTTACGTGGTAAGCTCGTCTTAGGTTGAACACAAAATGGTCTCGCTGGGTTTTAAACGTCTTAGGGCACGAAGTAGCCTCCTCTCTCGCGTCTCGCCAACTTAACTCGCCAAAAAATAGGATGGAGATCTATTTAAATTAACTTAATCAACAAGTTACTACTTAACTCGCTACTGTACTTGTCGATGTGGAAATCGGGCTTTATGGCACGGTAACGCGAGTTAAGCATCATTAGCGAGGTCATCGATGAGTGATCGCTCAGAAGGAGTTCACCTGAGCGTCTCCATGCTGCAGAAGGGCAATCAGTCACGGCTATCTTCGTAGCGACGCAGTCGTGAAACCATGTCAGAGGCCTATATTGGCATGACGAACTCTCGACACCATCATCATAACTATTTAGAGTCGGTTCAATCTTAGCAGCCGATTAATGTCCCACTGCAGGGACGGGCCTCCTCTCGTGACGGAGGGATACTTGGCCTACTAAAACCACGCTGGCCAGACGTATTGGTATAGGGTTTAATTTAAAGTTTTCCTTCTTTTAATTTCGTTAAAGATAACATTCACGGATAGTCCTTTAGTCGGTTTTTACGACACTCATGGGATGAGATGGGGTGGTGATACACTGTATTTTTACTCCGTCACCACACGAATAACTCTCGACACCAGGTTAGCCCCTAATCAAAAGAAGAAGACCGCTAAAACAATAAAAAGTAATAAATAATCATATGAATCCTCCTACGTACGAAAACCTCTTCGAATTAAAAGTCCTGTAAATCTTATTAAGAAACAGGATTGACCGGTTTTTATTTATTCGGTCATTTGATTCGAGGCAACGTTCTATACAAAGGAGATTCTCGTGATTTGTTTTTTGGAGTATCACAGAAAGGATCAGTTTAGTTTACGAAATTTAAAGACTGGATTTATTGTAAAAACATATAATAAACACGCTCAAAATAGACGATGGTGTAATTTAACGGTGTATTAAGGCCAAAGTCCAGTCCATCTTCTCTATCTGGGTATTAAAAGACAAAAAATACTAAAGATTTGCTTTGAGCGGAAATTAAACCCGAGACCTCTGCGCAGTAGTCATGAGATACAAAGACTGCGCCACAGAAGTCGTCATAGCAAAAGTTATTTTTGGACTAAAATAAAATATGTGGTAAGTTGTCATAAAGCTTATCAAGTTCCTTACTTAATGTATCACTTAAATAATATTTCTGAAGTTTATTAACCAGTGCTGCCAATTAATATACACGCATTCACCATAAACAAAAATAAAAGTGTCAACTTCAATTTCCATCAACGCCGTAGATGTAAAAAGTACAATTACTCAAATAACTTAAACTTAATTAGACAGTGGCACTCTGTTAAATAATTAAAATTTACCCCATACCCCCTTGAACCATAAACAACCCCTAGAAGTCGTAAAGTAGCACAAGTTTATGGTTTTTGGAGCCCCCTGAACGCTATGCTTTACGTAGCGTTTCAGTAGGGCTGGGAACCGAGTTGTTGAAATAACTCGAAATCGATAATCGAATATCGCTTTGAGAATAAATTTAGAATCCTACTTCTGCGAACACAACTTTATGGATGTCACGGTTCATAAATAGAATGACAATTCATTGATATTGTAGTTAGATACTTAGAATAAGCATTCAAGGTTTTCGTGAAAGTCGAGTAATAGACTAACTTATGGACTATTTCTTTGTTTTTAAAGAAAAAAAGGGACTAATGTTTAACTTCGTGTGGTGACGGAGTAAGAATACAATATGTCACCACCCCATCTCATCCCATGGGTGTCGTAAAAACCGACCAAGCGGCTATTCGTAAATATAATCTTTACGAAATAAAAAGAAAGAAAACTTGAAATTAAACCCTATACCAATCCGTCTGGCCAGCGTGGTATCAGTAGGCCAAGTATCCTTCCGTCCCGGGAGGAGGCCCGTCCCTGCAGTGGGACATTAATGGGCTGTTATGATGAATGTTTAACTCAAAAATCATCACACAAAAACTCTTTACCAAAATGCTGGTCAGTTTATAATAATATATCTATTGGCCAAGAATGTCTGCATTCCTGGAGCAGAGCTATTTATTATTTAGATTGTTTGAAGACTCTGTGGCGTATTTACTTAGCATTAGGCGAGGGACTTGTCGTGTCACCATTTCATTCATCTTCTTATTTAGGGTATAGAAACTTTAAACGTATTAGGATCTAATAATACTATAAAACGAGCTTACAGTTAGTTGCAAGTAGTCGTACATTTATTTCATAGCTAGGTGACCGTTCAGAGGTATCTCATTTGAGCAATTCACTTACGCGAATAAAGTCAGTCTTGGTTGCCGAAGTATTTACACATTGTTAAGACTCGTCAGAGGCCTATGGGCGATTTAAGCAACTCTCAACACTAGATTGTCCACTAATCTATACTTAATATTATAAAGAGGTAAAGTTTGTGTGTTTATATGTTTGTGACGTTGTAGGGGGTAATCTCTGGATCTACTGAACCGTTTTTAAAAATTCGTTTAGTGTTGAATAGTCCATTTACCGAGGAGTGTCATGGGCTATATAGTATCACGCTATGACTAATAGGAATAGAGCAGTAATGAAATATGTTTAAAAAAGTGACGCGTTTTTTTCGCCGCCCTACGAAGTGGGCACGGGTCAGCTAGTCAAACGATAAAACAAAAAGGAAAAGACGTTTAGATATAAAAATAATTAGCAGCCAGACATCCACAGTGTGACTGACGACTCGTTATTGTCTACGTGACGAGAATAAGACGCCATTCGCATTACGAACGAAAATACAATAAAAGGAACTTGGCTGAATACGTGTACGTACCTTTGCCTCATGATATTTGGCAGAAAGATAGTAAGTAAATCGAATTTGGCGGGAAGAAAAATGGCGGTCCGTTTCTTGTTGTGTTTCTTATAAGTTCTTAACCTATGAAATTGGTCTTCTTTTGTGCAGTATTTGGCCTCTATTTTTTTTATACATAAATACAGGGTGATTAGTAAAGAATCATCATAACAGCCCATTAATGTCCCACTGCAGGGACGGGCCTCCTCCAATGACGGATGGATACTTGGCCTACTAATACCACGCTGGCCAAACGGATTGGTATAGGGTTTAATTTCAAGTTTTCCTTCTTTTTATTACGTAAAGATAATATTCACGGATAGTCCCTTAGTCGGTTTTTACGACACCCATGGAATGAGATGGGGTGGTGACACACTGTATTCTTACTCCGTCACCACACGGAGCCGTCACCACACGGAGTAGTATAGTAAAGAATGGATAGTCCTGAAACACCTCATATAAGACGTACTAAAGACTAAAAAAATAAATCACCCTGGTACCTATGTCTTAAAATATTTCATTTAAAACAAAACTTAATTTTTTTTTGGTTAACTTTGCTTTTCTGTTAACTTATAATATGATTTTTTATAGGTTTGCATCAATAGATTTTTATAGGGTTTATATGTATAATAATGCATACAATCATACATAACATTGGACCCGGTCGCTAGTATTTCATAATATAAAATACAAACAAAATACTTAAGTACATATGTTCGAAAGCGTTTGATCTGACTTTAAATAAGGGTCCTGTATGTAAGTGCCTACTTACTTTTAATGGTACTTACTACACTCACCGGCACGGAAACTTGGCCAAGCATAATATTCGTTATAACTTGAGTTTTTTTTATTTGACGTTGTAAATTTTGGTCAATTGTGACTCTAATGTATCCAGCTAACGTTTTAGCTCAATTTTTACCACAAATAAAGACATTTTGAAGTTCACAATGAAGTTTTATTAAAAAAACACATTTACACTAAATTAAACACTTACAGTTTGAGCCACTAGAAATTAAAAACTGTAATTTTTTTGTTATGGATGTGTATTTTTTAATATCGGTTGTTCCCTCCCCGAGCCCTAATGACCGCTTGCATTTGGTTCAGGATGCTTTGGATGACGTTTTTGATGTCGACTTGCGATAAATCGCGCCAGGCAGAGAGTGAAGCATCCCGAAGCTGTTGAAGAGTCTGTGGTGGGTTCGGTGCTCTTCGAATCATTCTTTTTAACTTATCCCAAATGTGCTCTATTGGGTTTAAGTCCGGACTGCGTGCTGGCCATTGTAATTTTTGAATACCAACCACTTGAAGGTATTGATTTACAATATGAGCGACGTGTGGACTTGCATTATCGTGCATTAAAATGAACTGGTGAACTCTCCAAAGGGCACAACATGTTCTTGAAGGATCTGCTCGACGTACCGGGTTGCAGTTATAGAGTTGTTGATCGTGACCAACTCCGTACGAGCATCAGAACTAATGCCACCCCATAACATTATAGACCCTCCACCAAAACTTACTGTAGGAGTGGTTGTGACCGGCATGTATCGTTTCCCTTTCCTTCTCCACACACGTTGTTGACCGTCAGGTGCATTTAATGCTATTCTGCATTCGTTTGTAAACAAAGGTCGGGCCCATTCTTCACCAACCAGTAAGCATGTTCGAGAGCAAGTCAAAGTAGAGCTGTTCTGTGTTGTAGGAGAAGCTGTGGGCCACGACCTGGTCTTTTGACTTTTAAATTAACTTCTCCTATGCGTCTTCTTACCGTACGCTCACTTACATTTACTCCCCGTTAGATTTTAAGCCTCTGTGGGATCTCAACAACAGTGAAGAAGCAATTTTTCTAAATTTCTAAGACGATAAAATGATTGTCATGAGCTGATGTGCAACATACACCACCACTACCTGGTCTGTGGGTGTAGTGGCCCGTCTCCTGATACCTTTTTAGCGCATATTGCATCGAAGAACGAGGTACGTTCAGGGCAGTAGCTACTTTACGGTGGGTCAACCCTTGTTCGATTAATGCTACTGCTTGCGCTACCTGACTTGGTGTTAAAGGCATTATTATGGAATTAAAGTTGCCTTTAGATGTTTAGTTATCACAATAAAATCAAAAAAACTTCGTAAACTTAACACTTTTAAGTTCCAGAACAAAATTTAAAACATCGACTTATTGGGATAAATGACACGGTTCAACTAAACTTCAAAACATAAACCAAAATACACTTCAACATTCTTAATTACCCTCTTAGGATTAACGTAAACATTATTTCTGCGTATCCATAAAATAAAAACAAAGTTTTAAACACTTAGGACATTGTTATCGCATATTATGAACTTGGCCAAGATTCCGTGCCGGTGAGTGTATATAAAACATGCGCCTTACTGTCTGTACGTTTGTTGTAGCATAACTATATAATAATAATACTTTTTAGACGCCTGCGTTATAGAAGGATAATGTTTTTTGGGTGTTATGCATGTACGCCTATGTTTTTGGCATGTCCTATAACCCAGTATCATTGAATTAATCAGAATTATAGTAATTATGGATGAGGAAGACACAAGACCTTGCAGAGTGGAAACTTTTGGAGGAGGCCTATGTCCAGCGACAGACAGTGGACGTCCGTAGGCTGATATGGAAAAAAATAGTAGTGACAGGCTCATAGGCGGAAGAATCCTTGTTTCCCGCGGCACCTGACCTTCGAGGTAGACGAAACACCGGGAGTGTTTTAGTCTAAAGGAAAGGCTCCTCCGTTCTTCCCGAACCATTAATTTTCATATTTATAAAAGTCTCTTCGACAGCCTATTGCGAGATGTATGCTTTTAAACAAAAAGAAATTATCACTTTATACCCAACTATCTGACCCGTACCCGTGCGTTGGGCGGCAAAAAAACGCGTTCCTTTTTTGTAAACATATTTTATTCCTCCCCCTGTCTTAGTCATAGTGTGATACTATGTATATAGCCTATGACCCTCCCCGATAAATGGACTATTTAACACCGAAAGATTTTTTAAATCGGTTCATTAGATCCAGAGATTAACCCCTACAACGTCACAAACACACAAACTTTACCTCTTTATAATATTAGTATAGACATTATATCAATCATTACTTCAAAGAAGTATACCGAATAATTCTGTTACAATCTCATTACATTGCGTGTTCATATTGCAACAAACATTAGCTACTAAGAACAAAAGGTTGTTATGTATCGTGTTCAATACATAGTAACATTATACTGTAGGTACATAAGTACATAGTATTACCTGAAAACCGTTATCTTCTTCATCATATTATGGACCACCAATACTTTGAGTACCTATATCAAATCAAATTTTTGTCACTTACTTTAAAAACAGCGGCAAAAAACTTTTTAAAAGATCTTAACTGTTTTAAATAAAACTTCAAAAATCATTACTTACTATATATTAAATATCAGTACGATATCACCATCACTGGTGAAAATATTTAAAAACAAAACTTCTCTAGTAAAATTTAGTTTTCAACCGACTTCAAAAAACGGAGGAGGTTCTCAATTCGGTTGTATTTTTGTCGGTTACGATAAGTCGGTGGTAATGGCTCGATATTAGCTCAAACTTTAACATAAAAGGGACTTATTTCAAAAACATTTCAATGTTTAACACAAATTAATCCTGCTATGCAAGAACCCCTTCAATCAGAAACCCCAGACTTCAGTATGGTAATAAATTATTGATAATTCAATTACCAACTATTCAGTGCCAACTAAATAAATGAAATGGGAGAGTGCCAATTGTAGAAATCAAACTTTTAGGTAATAAATGAAATTGTTTGCATACATTTTCATTTTCGTTAAACCAATTTGAGAGATTCAATTTGTTGTCAGCTTTTATGTAGTCCAAATTACTCGCCTAATAGTAAATACACCTCACACTATCACACAACGCCATCTAGTCCCAAACTAAGCAAAGCTTGTACTATGGGTACTAGACAACGGATAAACATAAGTACTTAAATACTTTTTTTTGTAAATACACATACATAGGTATATACATATTATACATAGAAAACACCCAGACCAATGCAAAAAATCATGTTCATTGCACACAAAGATTTGCATTGAGCGGGAATCGAATCCGAGACCTCAGCGTAGCAGTCATATTTATAGCCACTACGCCACAGAGGTCGTCATAGTAGGATATTAAACTTCCTCATGGCTCTTGGTGGCGAAGCGGTCGTTTTATGCGACTGCTGAGCACATGGTTATCCACAAATTGGTTATGATCCACAAATTATCGTCTTGAGTCTGGATGTTCTTTGAATCCGTTAATTTCGGAGGTACATTAAGTTCTTATAGCCCTGTTATGTTACTAGTTACTGTACTCTTCTATCATAGCAAAGTAACATACGGCTTTCTTTATATAAAAAACTAGCGACCCACCCCGGCTCCGCCCGCGCACCTACTACATAATGTCCATAAACGACGTTTAAGTACAGCTTGATTAGACGATTACATTAGAAATCTCTAAATTTAAATGGGTTTCTCTACTATATTATGCATGTGTATATGTCGCAGGGAAATGAGGAAACCAGGGATTTCACGAAATCACTAGGGATATGACGAAATCCGAAATGTACTAGAAAAGAAATGCTTATATTTTTGTTTGTAGATTAAAAACCACAATGATTCCAACTTCTATAGGTTAGGTTAGGTTAGAACTGTGACCATAAGGCGAGCGAGCGAAGCGAGCGTGCCGCGGTAGCGGCCGCCGAAGTGCAAGGCATTTTCGACATTTACCAGGATTTCGTGATATCCCTAGTGATTTCGTGAAATCCCTGGTTTCCTCATTTCCCTGCGACATATACATATAAACCTTCCTCTCGAATCACTCTATTTATTAAAAAAAAACCGTATCAAAATCCGTTGCATAGTTTTAAAGATTTAAGCTTACAAAGGGACATAGAGACATAGAATGCGACTTTATTTTATACTATGTATAGAAAACAGGGCACTATGACCATATTGAATATGTTGGAAAGCGCGAATCAAATGATAAATAAAATAACATATTCCTCACATAACGCCATCTAGTGCCAAACTAAGCAGAGCTTGTACTGGCTTGAAAACGGATAAATACAACCAAAATACAACAGAATTACACTATTCCTCCTCTTTTAGTAGTCGAACGAACAACCGGAGTAATACAATTTAATTTTACGTACAAACCTCTGTGCTCACCAAACAATATAAAGGCTCGCGGACACAGCTGTACCGTATTATGTCAGAAGTAGGGAATGCAAATCCGTTCTGTTTTAAAATCCGGATTTTTAAGAACGGATTTTTGGTCCGATCCGGATTATCCGGATTTTACGGATTTTATATAAAATTAAACAAATCCACTTAAATCAGTCTATAAATGTGATGTTTCTTATACTTGTGTAAATGGATTATAATGAAAACACTGGAAAATCAAACCATATTAATTATAATCGATTTTTATTTTGTTTTTGTTATTTGTAATTATTCAATTTCTAATCAAAATAATAAGTACAAATGAAAATAAAATTTTGGAGATAAAAAATAAGACTATTAAAACTTCTCCTCAAATTAATAAAGATTACACACGGAAATAATCCGCATTATTAAAATAATCTGTGTATAACTCGTGAACTGCCAGCTGAGGAACGTTACTAAAACAATTAAAAGTTAAAATAAATGGAAATTCGGGTAGGTAAACATAAATAATTGACTTCTTGAAAAATTAATAACATAACAAAAGTAACAAAATAATTTACCTCTTTTTATTTAACTTAATTTTAAAAAGACTGTTATTTTATAAGACATAAAATCGATGGCGGCCAAGTTAATGCGGACAACTACATTTCTGCAAATTTCTTTGTTTTACGAAAATGAGCCTTATAAAACCTTACCTAAAGTTCTGCATTAAATTTATTTTAGTTAAAGTTATATTTTATTTAAATAAAAAAAAAGTATTTACTTTGGAGTAGCCACAGATAATTGTAACCTAAATAAAGACAACAGTCACTTGTCTTGCTTTTGCGCGTACCGTTTTGTTGTCTTAATGAATTTATTTTGTTTAAAGTTCTTACTTACCTAAGTAGCTACTTTACATAAATATAAATGTTATATGCAATGTAAATGAAGACATCTACAATATTTTTGTTGACTAATTTGATATTGTTTTGTTTTAGAACATCAATGGAATGTTTATGTAGCTTTTATAACATTAAATATTCATTAAAGAAAGTCTCAGAACTTATTACTCAGTTTATATTATAATATTTTATAATGAAATAACCTCTTTTGTGGCAACTAATGACGTATGTTCGTACATACGTCATTAGTTGCCACAAAAGAGGTTATTTCGATGGTACTTTCGATAATCGTTTATTAGGGTAGATGTCTTCTTCCACGTAAGATATCTAGCAGTACATTATACTCGCTCACAAGCATATTCGCAAAACATCATATTCTCATCACATGATAATCGTAAAATATCATTATTGTAAAAGACCATATTCGCAAAACACTACTAGTTAAAAACATCATATTTGAAAAAGTACACTGGGATCCATAAATAATGCCAGTACAAATGGTAGTCCTATTTTGTAGGTAAGTTAGGTAGGTGATTTTTACCTCCTTTGTTGACTGGCCAGCTACATTATTCTTCTTATTTATATGAATGACATAATAATAATGGTGATAGTGACATTTATCCTTTTCAATTATAAAGTACATTTGTCTTGTGAATAGAGGAGAATTGAAAATGAATAAGGAGGAAAAAAATAGTAGAAAAGAATAAGAAAATATCAGGCATAGTCAATGATTATGTGAGGAACATTTTTTTAGTTCAGGAGTGCCTTAAGCGATTAAATGCAGTGAGATACGATTAAATTTTTCATATTATTTTTTTTTTATTTACTTAGAGAATAATAATTTCATTTATGTATAGCGTAATTGTGTTTTGTTTGCTATGTAGGTAATTAATTAAATAAGTTCTTCTGTTATTAATTAAATATGATTTTCATTTCAAGAAAAAAATGTGTCGTTGACTGTACATTGAATTATTTACGAATAGCATGTTCTGTGATTATCATATTTTTCGACTATCATACTGTAGGAATATCATGACGCGATAATATCATAACAAGAGAATATGATGTTTTGCGAATATGCTTGTGAGCGAGTATAATGTACTGCTCCGGAGGGTTTCTATGTATAAAAAGTCATATATTATATCCCATTCTATTAGAATGCAGTGACAGCCCTGCCGTCTAACCAATAATATCAAATCTTTTAAAATTCAATTAATTTGAATTTTAAAAGATTTGATTGGTTAGACGGCGGGGCTAGGTCGGTAGACAATGACAACTCATAACATCATAACATTAATGTCCCACTGCAGGGACGGGCTTCCTCCCATGACGGAGGGATACTTGGCCTACTAATACCACGCTGGCCAGACGGATTGGTATAGGGTTTAACTTCAAGTTTTCCTTCTTTTTATTTCGTAAAGATAATATTTACGGACAACTCACTGCATTCTAAATGCGAATAGAATAAAGGTACATTATTTCAGTAAAATGACAACATAGGGATAAAACTCTTTATACAATAGGTATATAAAAAAGGTTATTTTAATTCATTCTGCCAACTTTAATTTTAATTGGTTCATAATTCTCAAAATGGTAACGTTTTTTACTAAAAGTGCTCTCCTGTAAAGTTGCTATTTTGTAGATGTCTGTATTAACTTTGCTGCCATCAAAATGTGACCTCAAAAATAATAAATGATCTAAAGTTTTGTAACCTGCTGCGAATTCGGTTACACATAATTCCTGCTGTAAAAAAAGCACGCTCTGTTTCAACGCTTGTAGGGGAAATGCATTGAAGATGCTTGTAAGCGGCCTCCTAATAACGTCCTGGTGAACGACTATCCTCGAATAACGCCATATCCACTCTAACATTACAATTTCTTATTGTTCAGAAAATCCGCGGATTTAATTTTCGAATCCGGATTTACAATCCGTGTAAAAATGGGCGGATATCCGGATTTTTCGGATTACGGATAGTCCGGATTGCATTCGCTAGTCAGAAGTCACGATACTAATATGAATCACAATGTTTGTAACAATTTCATATATGGCGGTGTTAATAACGCAATGAAAAGCTATATTGTTGTGCGATTTTATTATTTATGGCTAACAGAGTCGACAGTTAGCTGTTAATAAAATGGTGCGAGGTGAAACCTGCAAAAAAGGAAAAAGATTAATAAACAGCCTATTAATGTCCCATTGCAGGGACGGGCCTCCTCTCATGACGGAGGAATAATTGGCCTACTAATACCATGCTTGCCAGACGGATTGGTATATCTCCATCTCATCCCATGGGTGTCGTAGAAACCGACTAAGATAATATTCACGGATGGTCCATCCGTGAATATTATCTTTACGAAGTAAAAAGAAGGAAAACTTGATATTTAACCCTATACACGGAACAAAAACAACACGAAACAAGTGTTCCAAAATCTCCCTAGCCTTGAGAAAATGTCAGTTGATGTATCTATGTCTTTACAATATACTCATATAATAACTGACAGAGAAAGTCCACTCAAGCATTTGTTTCATCAAATAAGAAACTGAACTATTCTATCCTAAGCCTATAAGTATAGTCAAGTCTTTAAAATCCCCTTAACCCTCTCTATTTTCATTTGACACCCAATTACGAGCTCATAACAAAAACACCTTTATTATTTAAAACGAACATAATAACCGCTTAAAGTATTTTCCATAGCACGTGTTTGTATCATAAGGGTGCATTTTGCATTCACATCACGTGCGACCCAAATACACCGCGCAGACGCTCAGCATCTTTAGAGATGATTCTGTTATCTAACTATTGTACAGGAAGCTGAACCGAAGATGTGTCCATTGCCACAACAGGAAAAAAGAAGTATAAACGTCATATATGTCAAAGTTTTGTTTTTAAATGGCGCGTGTTCGAATTTTGAAATGAGTTACAGCTGTTTTGTTTTGTTTGTTGTATATTGACAAAAGCTATTGAAATATTTTTTGTACATACATACCTTTTACACAGAATACACTAACCCCCTTACTCATAAACGCCTCTTAAATTTAATCACTGTTTAGCGAGATTTTTATTAGCAAAACCAACCTTATACCAAACAAATCGTAAGAATTTAAGCTAATCAATTGACTAATATTTAAGAGGCGTTTATGAGTAAGGGGGTAAGCAACTAACAAACATGTTTATGCACAAAGAGATTTTCATTGAGCTGGAATTGAACCTGAGACCTCTGTGTAGCACCCATATAAAATAAAGACTACGCCACAGAGGGGCCAGAGGATCCAAATACACAGCGCAGACGCTTACTATCCTATGAAACGATTCTGTTATCTAACTATTGTACAGGAAGCTGAACCGAAGATGTGTCCATTGCCACAAGAGGAAAAAAGAAGTATAAACGTCATTATGTCAAAGTTTTGTTTTTAAATGGCGCGTGTTCGAATTTTGAAATGAGTTACGGCTGTTTTGTTTTGTTTGTTGTATATTGACAAAAGCTATGGAAATATTTTCAACCGACTTCAAAAAGGAGGAGGTTCTCAATTCGGTTGTATTTTTTTTTGTACATACATACATTCTACATAGAAAACACTAAGCAGCTAACAAACACGTTTATGCACACAAAGATTTTCATTGAGCTGGAATTGAACCCGAGACCTCTGCGTAGCACCCATGTAATATAACGACTAGGCCGCAGAGGGGCCAGATCCAAATACAGCGCCCAGACACTTACCTACCATCCTATGAGATGATTCTGTTATCTAACTATTGTACAGGAAGCTGAATCGCAAGATGTGTCCATTGCCACAAGAGGAAAAAAAAGTATAAACGTGAAACCAACCGAAACCGAGCAACGCCTTAAATGTGATACAAGTTTTAATAATATGACCTCGATGACATTACTCAACTTCGATCAGTGCCACCAACTGGTATTTCCCCACGATATAGAAATCATCCGTGTGGTGACGGAGTAAGTATACAATGTGTCACCACCCCATCTCATCCCATGGGTGTCGTAGAAACCGACTAAGGGACTATCTATAAATATTTCTTTTACATAAAAAGAAACTTGAAATGAAACCCTATACCAATCCGTCTGGCCAGCGTGGTATTAGTAGGCCAATTATCCCTCCGTCACAGGAGGAGGCCCGTCCCTGCAGTGGGACATTGATGGGCTGTTATGTTTTATATCATAAGCAACACACAAATATAAAAAATAACTGCTTCCCATCCTCCATTATATTTCTGTGCACACATTATGTAAATTTCTCTTGGGAACGGCATAATAGGGTTTTGATCATCATTCCTGTTTCGTCGCCTGCCGTTTGGACCCGCATCGTAATCATATACTGTTTGTTTCCATTAACTTTGTTATATCACTATGTGATAAGGGAGGCTTCATTCTTAATCAGATGAAAAGGGAAGCAAAATAACTATTAAGATTCATCTAGCTCGGACTACAAGTCACTGAGGCCTGTTACTGATATGAGCAATTTTTTTTATATAATGGGAGGCAAACAAGCCAGCAGGTCACCTGATGGTAAGTGATCACCGCCGCCCATGGACATCCGCAACACCAGAAGAATCACACATGCGTTGCCGACCTTTAAAATGGAAGTATGCTCGTTTCTTGAAGCTCCCCAAGTCGTAACGGTCCAGAAATATCGCCGCAGCGAGCTTGTTCCACAAAACAGTTGTTCGCGGTAGGAAGATTAGCGAAAATCGCATAGTGGATGACCGCCAACCATCAAGGTGATGACGATGGTAGGACAGTCGATTGCGAGTGGTTCTGAGGAGAAACTCAGCTGCGGGCAATGTCCAAAACAACTCCTCAGAGTACTCCCCGTGATAAATGCGGTAGAGAATGCAAAGAAACCATGTCGAACTGTCTTGGTTCATCAGGTGTTATGAGTACGTATTTGACAATTACCCTAGAGTTCTCTGACGATTCAACCCCTTTGCTATCGAGGCAGTTTAATATGATCGCTTCAAAGCCATCTGATAAGTCACGATGTTTGATGTCCGTAAAACATAATAACTGTTCAACTACTAGAATTCCGAATTTTTGAAATCGGTTCAATAGATTCAGAGATTACCCCCTACAACGTCACAAACACAAAAACTTTACCTCTTTATAATATTAGTATAGATACATTGCCTACTAAGCTTGAGAATGCAAGACGAAGTAAAAGTATATTACTCGCCAGAAAACATTTGGTTCTTGTTGGGTTGTCCAGCATGTCTATTTTCTATCAAATCTGAACACACCATGGTTCTACTCCAACCAAAGCAAAATTTAAAAAAGATTTATCAAAAAACTATGAAAGAGGACTAGGCAGAAAACAAACATGCCTAACGAAATACGAGGGAACAATTCGAGTTAGACAAATAAAATAAAAAATCTAATCCCGCTAACGATTCGACATCGAAATAGAAAAAAACGGTCGCATGGCAAGCTTATCAATTATTTCGACGGCGGAATTTTTGGCAACACAATGCTCCATCAATCCTTTTCGGAGACAAAAACTAGCAACACTAACATAACCTGAAACAAAGAGAGCGCGAAGCTCCACCATTTTGGTTCTTTTTTTGAAAAAGTAACGGTTTAGGAAATTCGTCAAAACTAGAAAAAACTTTGGAAGGCTGAATGGATGGTAGATTTATTTTATTTGGGGTTATATCTTTGGATATGTACAGACCAGTGGAGGTATAACAAATATTTGAAGATGGAGTTAGAACTCGTACCCGCTTTTCGAGTAAACGTTCAGTTAGCACCAGTCAATAAACTCTTTTCAAAATTGAGTTGTCACAATGTGTAAAAAGAACTTTATGAGTTGTCATGTTGATGATCCTCGCTTCCAGTAGTAGTTGGTATCATAACTCTTACTTAGTCGGTTTTTACGACACCCATGGGATGAAATGAGAAGTTGGTATGATAATGTTCTATACTAAAAGTAGTTAATCAATAACTGTCAACCAACAGTCATTATGATTTGCATTAAGCGGGAATCACAGAAATCTAAATAAAAGGAGAAGTGGTATGACGGGGTTTTCTTGTCAACGCAATATGATTAGACCGATTATATAGCTAAAAATGGCTGTCACCTAGGTTTAGCTGTGTTTTGACAACGACCGAGATAACATATAAAATGCCGAGTTGTTCAGTGGTTGCCTGTAAAATTAAGAGCAATAAAAAAATCTTTATTAATAATGGAATCACTTACCGTATGCTAGTACATGTATTTTATTGTATTTACCTCTAAAATCATGAAAAAATAATCTTCAATGTCCTCAATATGTTATTTTCATGTTCGGACAATTAAGTACTTTAATATTTTTGTAACATATACATTGCTTCTCTAATGCTGTCTAAACTAGTCATTCAATGATATATGAAGCAATGAACTATTCGCTCAACGATATTACGTATGACAAGTGGTTGCTAACCGTGATCGCTCTAACAACCAAACGATAGTGACGATCCGTTCATGACTACGACTATCTATCGTTTTCGATAAAAAGTCGTGTATTGTAGGAATTTTAAATTGTAACCGTCTTATTACAAAAAACTAAATAAAACTCAGTTTAAACCAGGTTCAGCTAGCACAGGCTTAATTTTTAAACTGCAGTCTATTGCAACTGCAATCTATGTCACCTTATTACAAAACATAAATAAACCGTGGCTTTCATAGAACAGCAATTAGACCCTAGCTTAAATAAACAGTCACAGATTATCCAAAATATTGCTTGATCATTCATTACATCATTCGATTATAACGTTCCGTACTACTCGAGGGAAAGCTTATTGCTAAAAAATTGATAAATTTAATTACATATCAGCAATAAAATGATAATAATTTATATATTTAGTATAAATATATAACATTGGTTATTAATGATAACCATTTATTATTCTAGGGCCCTGAAATAATAAGCATTTTCATAACTCGCAATGTTAAATATAAGACGTAGAACGGAACAAAATAAAGAAGGTATTATCATCATTAGAGGTACCTATTCGGGCATCATTTGAAATACGAGTAAGATGTCAACAATATGAAAATAGTTTGTATGTGATATGGTAATCGTTGTAGGTAAAACAAAAATACGTTTTAAGTAGTTTAAAGTTTGCTCTTTTCTCAACCGACTAAGTAGGTTTTTAGTTGTTTTGTGTAGGT
The DNA here is from genome assembly GCA_905475405.1 of Schrankia costaestrigalis. NCBI lineage: Eukaryota > Metazoa > Arthropoda > Insecta > Lepidoptera > Erebidae > Schrankia > Schrankia costaestrigalis. The sequence continues at coordinate 2,960,471 of FR997852.1, forward strand.
GTTGTTGTGGCCCAGCTTTGTAATGCGCAAACCTTGAATTTCAGGGGACAAAGTACATCCCCGAGGGTCGCGTGATCTACCAATAACTCCAAAATATTTTTAGTACTTAATACGTTTTCTAAATCTATATTTTTTTCTAAAATCTTTGGATAATTCTATAAAAGGATCAACACGAACAAGCTGACTACAAAGGTCGACGTCTTTCATACATTAAATGTACCATGTCGATATCCATTTTGAAACAAGTCAACAATATTATAATATTAACACATTTAGCCTAGTCAATGAATACTTTGTGGATGGAACGGTCGAAAGCAGAAACTTTGACTTAGGAACTTTGTTTGGACTAGTTAGGAGATAAACATACTAAAAGTCCTGACCCCTCCGAGGTGAGCCAGAGGAGGGAGGGGCCAAAGAAGGTCCCTTTTTTTGGTTTTTTGCTTACTTCTCGAAAACGGTGCTTCGCACGAATTTTTGTTGTACTACGTAATAAAAGCTAATTAAATTCTCTACAACTTTGTCTTTTGCACTTTGTATCCATCTCCAATCATTGCCTAGACATGAGCTTCTAAAACTGTACAATTTTCAAAAATGTGTTCTACACTTACATTTTCTGGCATATATTTGTTCTCAGCTTTTCAAAAGTGTATTTTTTTTCTCTGCAGCACATTGTAACAGTACAAATTTACCAATCATTTCTTATTTGTGTTTTCAAATCCCACTTCATCGCATGCGGACATAACAGAAAATGGACACTTATGCTTTTTAAGGTGGTATGGAGCGAAACAGAAGGAGACCTCCCTTAATAACTATCGCTACCAGCGTTTGTTCCGTAGTCAAAATTTCTGCTTTCGACCGTTCCATCCACACCCCTCTTTTGAGCACTCATTGACTGGACTAAATACCAATAGCAACGCTAACCTCAAAACAACAACTTTGACAGAACTGTATGTATTTAGACCATGGTCTATAGTTTAAACTAGGGGTCGAGTAGGTTTATCTTTAAACCTGACATTACGCCATGGTTTAGTGTTAAAACTGATTTTGTAATAACAAATTTCAAAAACAGTGGTTTTGTGACGTAATAAACCGTGTTTTATAGTTAGACCGTATTTTGTAATAAGGCCGTAAAAGTTTTATTAAGTTAAATGAGATATTTTTTTTTAAATGTTGTGTTACGCTGTTTAAATTATGTAATTTCAATATAAGTATTACAATGTTGAAATAATATCCTAAATCAAAGGTGGAGTAAGTACTCTAGAACATAAAGGTTTAAAATGTTGATTAGAGTGGTTTTAAAAGTTTTTTTTAAACGCTCATCCATTTATTAGCACACACGTGCTTTTAACTGGTTTTATCAGATTTGCTTAAAATCAGTCTAAATGCTCATCTATAAATTCCTATATTCATGCTATTGTTTTAATTTTATCTAGGCGCAATATTGCTCGCGCATTTTGGCATGCGCATGCACATGCTTGAATAAATGAACTGTATGTACACGCTGTTACCTGCTTCAAAAAATAATCTGTATACTTAGTCTTATATTATACAACTATCCAAAAATTGACATCTATAAGTTGTAATTGACTACAAAACAGTTTTGGCCCAAAGCTCAAAATATGGGCCACACAAGCTCACTCAAAGAAATTTAATGAACCATGATGTAATTAAACAAAGCGCTTTTTGAAGAGATTGATAATTGGCGATGAAAAGTAGATCATGCATGACAAGCACGTGCGGAAAAAGTCGTGTTTTAAAGTCGGCTAGGTTTTACCGACTGTGGCTAAATTATCGCTAGCTCTCCCTCACAGGTGCGTTACTTTTGTATGACAACAGTCAAAATGTTACAAGCTGCTGCGACAATAAGGACGCAAAAGAAGTATGACGCTTGAGTTCCTTCAACCTGCGATATTACGACATCAGTTCACGGATTAATTTGTTTCACGACATGTACGATCTTACACAAACTGTCGTGAATAATTTTTTACAAAAGTATTGTACAATTATATATTGTTATATAATACATATTTATATAAAAGTAATTATTATTTAAGTATATGATAAGTATTTAATTTTTAATAATATATAAGTCTTGTCTATCGATAAATTTTATTAATTATTTATCGATAAGGTCAACGCCTAGCATAAATGTAATTTTTTTGAATGTAGTAGTTTTAAATTGTAGTAGTTCTTATATCTAAATTTTTTGAAGTTTGTTTTAGTTGTATATATATAGTAGCGCTGATTGGTTCGCTGTGACACCGTGTAAGGGAGATATTTTAAGGAAAAACGAGACAGAGTATTGCGTTCATTGATAATCTAGATGTAACTGAGAACAGTAGTCTATTCGTATATTCTATTGCTGTGTGTGTTAATAAAACTGGCGACATTAGGTTTCCATACAAAATGACAATCAGGGCACATCTCCTTTTTTCAGATATCTGTGGCGGGAATCGAAACCTAGCAGTACTTACCCACTACACCCCTTAAGTCGCAATTATTACTTCTTTAAACAACTCCTTCTAGTCCTTAACTAAGCTGAGCTTGTGCTATGATTACTAGACAACGGATAAACAAAAATACTTTTTTTTGTAAATACATGTCAAACATCCAGATCAATGCAAATACATTTCATGCACACAAAGATTTTAATTGAGAGGAAATCGAACCCGAAACCTCTGCAATATAATTTATTACATAGTTTTGCCACTTATATAAAAACATATACAGCATGTTGCAATTTATACACGGCTATATACAGTATGTAGCCGTATTTCAGTTTCAATGGCGTCTAGTGAAGGAGTCATCAAGTGGCGGTGTCTATTTCGAACGCAAGGATGCGAAACATACGAATTTATAAATATATCGATACATTGATGTTTTATCGATGTTTGTCTCTTTATATTTTGTACTATTATATTTTATAGATAGTATTTTATCAATAAGTATATATTATTAAATTCTCTCATTTAAAGCAAAAACTATATTTATTTATTAATAAAAATGTTTAAAACATTTGATATTTTGACCATATTTTGATGTTTGGTATGGTGAATTTTATGATTCTTTTAATTCTTAGCAAGTTGCGCAGTTGTAGTGGTCAAATTAATGAAAAACTTCATTAATAACTCATGATAGCTTAAATGAAAATGTTCAAAACTATTTTAAATTTAGACTATAATTAAATTAAATTAAATTATACAGTTTGGTTGTAACTTGTTTTATATCTTCTAAATTCAATTCGTAATGCTATGGTAGAAAGACTTATGGCTATTTTTCATTGTTTAAATAAACTGTAATAACGCAAACACAATCATTAAATTCTAACCAATAACCTACCCGTGATTTTTACATTTTTATTATAATCATCATAGCATTACCTATTCCATAATTTGTTATCATAAAAAAACTTTAAGTATAAATGTAGTTATGCGCAAGAAATAATTATTATCTATACTAATATTATAGAGAGGTAAAGTTTGTGTGTTTGTGACGTTGTAGGGGGTAATCTCTGGATCTAATGAACCGATCAGGGAGTGAGATAGGCTATATAGTATCACGCTATGACTAATAGGAGTGGAGCAGTAATGAAATATGTTTAAAAAACGGACGCGTATTTTTCGCCGTCCATCGAAGTGGGCATGGGTCAGCTAGTTGACTAGTAAACAGCTACAGAAAAATCTTTCTACGAACTGGTTACTAAAAATAGTTACGACAGTTGACTAAAAAAAAATTACCGAAATTTTCTCTAGATGGTACATCACTAAATCATCGTCATCGACTAGTGTAGAGCACGGTTCGTCGCCTACCCATGAATGTCGTAGCGCTCTTTTGTCTATACCCCACCCTTCGTGCTTGACAATAGACAACGAGTGTCCCAGTATCTTAATCATTAAGATGTTTTGATTGGGACTCCCGTCATACCGGCCATTTTTACTCGGGTTTCTTTTTAAGTATCTGTTTATAAGGTGTCAAAAGCATTTATTTTCTATGACAAACAAATGTTTTTGAGTTTTACAAAGGAATTGTGGTATATGATTACAAGGGCTGTTTTGTTTTTAATTTAAGATATTAACTAATGGTTACTTTACTCTCAATGAAAAGCCAATTTTAGAAGTCAATTTTATCAAATTTGGTTACGTAATATATTATATTTTTGCATAACCTATTAAGTCCCACTGCCGGACAAAGATCTCCCTAACTCCATTTCAAACGTCCCTGTTTTTCGCGATTTCTATTCGCCTAGAGATATAATTAAGTGTTTATCTAAAAAAAATGGAATTGTCTGTCTGAATATTAGCCATGTCAATAAAGCTCAATTAAAAAAGAGTTATTCAACTAAAGTTTTCCATGTTTTTTAATTAAAAAATTGTTTTCGTATACTAGCTGACTCGTGCCCACTTCGTTAGGCCGCGAAATAAACGCGTCACTTTTTTAAACATATTTTATTACTGCTCCACCCCTATTAGCCATAGCGCTCAGAACTGCCCGGTTAAAGTGGTGGTGGGCAGGGGACATAGCACGGAGAACCGACAGCCGTTGGGGTCGAAAGGTTCTGGAATGGCGACCGCCTATCAGAAAGTGCAGGGTGGAGAGATCCCCCACCACGACCTAGTTAGGACGGCGGGAAACCGATGGATGAGGGTCCCACCCTTGCCATGTTTGGAGGAGGCCTATGTCCTCCTCATCAGGCAATATTTGTCTATATAGCCTATGACACTCCACAGAAAGAGATTACCCCCTACAACGTCACAAACACATAAACTTTACCTCTTTATAATATTAGTAGAGAAGTAGAGATTATTAAAACTAAATAAAGCAACATTAAAATAACTTAACATAAGTTATTTTTTTGTTATTTTTTTCCCACATCATTACTGAAAAGGACATGAAGTAACATTTGAATATATTCATGAACTTTTCCACCTTTGATACGCAATGTAGTTAGGAAGGGTTTTGCACCTAACATACTTGTATGTTTTTGTACACACAGCAACACATCAAGTTAAACATTTTCATTTGAAATTGTGTCTTATTTCAAGGTGTTAAGGTACATGAGTGTCTAGCTTGATTAGTTGCAGTGTGTACATGCATTTTACTTTATTTCATGAAATAGTTAATATTGTAGGCCTTATATTTTTAGACTTGAACAGACTAAAGACTACTGTCTCCGTGTGGTAACGGAGTAAGAATACAGTGTGTCACCACCCCATCTCATCCCATGAGTGTCGTAAAAACCGACTAAGGGACTATCCATCCGTGAATATTAACTTTACGTAATTAAAAGAAGGAAAACTTGAAACAAAACCCTGTACCAATCCGTTTGGCCAGCGTGGTATTAGTAGGCCAAGTATCCCTTCGTCACGGGAGGAGGCCCGTCCATAATAATCGTGTTTACCCAGAAGCAATTTTAATAAGTATGGGTTATTGGGATTCCTTTATAAGCGATTCACGGTGCCATGTCTTCATTTGGTATATCACGATCTACGAGTATTGTGGGACTGAAGTTAGCCACGCCTATTTTGCTTGTGTATTAATATGTTTATTTACGCCCATTACTTGAAAGACTCAAGTAGAATATATTAAAAGATAACTTCCGTGCTAGAGATCGGGTTCTGAGGAGCCTAACAGAACAGACTCTTATGTCCCAGCAATCGACGTAAAATTGGCTGATATGATAATGATGATTATTGGATAAAAGGATAAATGTCAAAAGAATCTTAAAGAAGATCTCACGAATCCAGATCCTCAATATAAAGAAATAAACTCTTTACACTTTCGACTTCAACATATTATTTCTAAATATAATATAAATGAATATTAATCATTTACACACCCCTCGTCCCGCTGTCCCCGCGGTACCCATCAATATCACATTTCCGATTGCTGTTTTGAAAATCGAAGGAGCGACCTCGTGCACCACAGTCGTATATAATTGCTGCTAAAGCCATCGATGGCTTTAGTCAAATATAAAATGATACAAAGATAAACTGACCATCCACCAACAATTATTCGATAATCATAAAACAATAAAAAAAATAAAGATAGCCATAAACATATTGGAATATTTATAACGCGTCCTATTCAATGGCTGAATAAAAAACAAAACGACAAAGGCTGGCTTTCGCACAGGCCAAACAATGATTTCCGTTTCCGCTCACAATATGGCGGATCTTTTCACCGGTATCCGTTGTTTCCAATTGTTGAAAAGTTTTCATTGCAGGTGCATATTGTTATATAATAGTTTGCTATCTATTTGCTTTTTAATTTAATAGGCTTATACCCCTCAATTAGTGAAAAGACTTTCACTTTTCAATAATAACAATAAACATTAATTACACGTAAAATAACCTATACAGCTTAGGTATAAGTAGGAAATTTTATAAAGAAGAATGAGTGGCAAGTATGGAAATCCCATTATATTCAATACAGGATTCTAACCTCACACAATCGACTCATCATAACAGCCCATTCATGTCCCACTGCAGGGACGGGCTTCCTCCCGTGACGGAGGGATACTTGGCCTACTAAATACCACGCTGGCCAGACGGATTGCTCTAGGGTTTAATTTCAAGTTTTCCTTATTTTTATTTCGTAAAGATAATATTTAAGGTTAGTCCCTTAGTCAGTTTTTACGACTTCCATGGAATGAGATGGGGTGGTGACATATTGTATTCTTACTCCGTCACCACACGGACACGATAGACTGTCTCTAGTAAAAGTTGTGGGCAACCTTAAGGGGGGCACAGGGCAGAGTAAGGCGTAGTGGAATTGTAGAAGCCAGCAGTGGACATATTTTGCCTAATTAAGGTTCTGGGCCACCGATGGATCAGGGAGGCGCTGGAAAGAGAAAGATGAAGTCATTTGAGGGAGGTCTACGACCAGCAGTGGACAATTTTGGCAAATAATATAATTAATTCCCCTTCCGTTATCCCATTTTTTTTTATTGAGGTGGGCGCAGCATGACTTACTCTTCCATATGCTGTTAAAAGTTTTGGCTATGTTGTACGGCCGGCCTGACGCCAACCCTCCTTGGGAATGCTGTTGTTGGTGGTTTACTCAGGAGGTTGACCCGAGGTGCTAGGTGGTATGCACCGGGTCGTGGTATCCCTTAGTCGCCTCTTACGACACCCGCGGGAGGATATTGGGCAGTCCAATTCTAACCGGGTACCGCACGGCAGATGATTTTGCCAAATAATATAAAAGTATATACTTTTCCGTGTGGTGACGGAGTAAGAATACAATATGTCACCACCCCATCTCATCCCATGGGTGTCGTACAAACCGACTAAGGGACTATCTGTGAATATTAACTATACGAAATAAAGAGAGGGAAAACTTGAAATTAAACCCTATACCAATCCGTCTGGCCAGCGTGGTATTAGTAGGCCAAGTATCCCTCCGTCACGGGAGGAGGCCCGTCCCTTCAGTGGGACATTCATGGGCTGTTATGATGATGATATACTTATAATGTGTCAGTTATAAAATGTATCGTTAAGTAATAAATTAGTGGCTCATTGAACTAAATATTACACCAAGTAGGTACTTAGAGGGCGACAGACAAAGGTCGCCGCCGGTCGTAGGACGGGACGTACCCATTGTAAGGTTACATTGTCTTTAAATGTCATACTGTAACATATATTTAGGTAAGTATACTATATCTTTACCTTTTTTCGTTAAATGGCAGATTCTAAAAACGGCAGATTCTGTAAATGGCAGATTATTTAAAAGACAGATTCTGGAAACTGCAGAAGTACAGTACCAAACAACGTCGTAATTCTATACATAATTATTAAGGGTAATATTTACAATTAAAATTAACTTAAAATCTAATTAAAAAATCGTTAAACTTAAAAAACTTCTTCGACTGCAACTTCTTATTATAGCACCGAAGGAAAAATAGATATCTACAAAATCACAAGTTTTGTGTTTTAAATGCGAAATTTTAATAACTTTTACGAGAGGAATGAACAAAGACAAAGAAGTTGAAAAAATACACGATCTTGCTTGACCATACATACAAGCTACATGGCCACTTTGTCACCGAGGCAGTCTATGCACCTTCTGTTCTGTTTTTTTAATACAATGGCCCCATCGTTTCCCGATGATTCTGCCAACGTCAAGAATAAAACTATGAAAAAAGAAAAACGCCCGGTCCCTACTAAAAACGGAAAATACAAAAGTTAGTCTGTTTTCTATTACTAAAACAAAAAATAATTCAAATAAAAAAGAAGCTTGTTATGTCATTAGCAGAACTATGCACCTTACCTATTCACAATCAAATCAATCAATCAACTAGCTTATTGCAGTCCACTGCTGTACCTCTCTCAGGCCAGGCTCAGGCTCCAGGCCTCTCTCAATACGCGCCACAGAACTACCTATTCACATTTATTGAAAAATATGAAAGAAGTATCTTACCTTCAGTTGCAAATGATAGTCCAAAACCTGAAACATGAAAAGTAATATTCAGTATGTTTAAAAAAAGTCATAATTATTGACAATTTTGTTTTACTGGCTGGATGCGTTCTATGTGCAGAACGCAATAATTTCTTAGACTTGACTAAAACATAAAAATATTAATTCTTAGACTAAAACATAAAAATATTAATTCAATCAATTTTGAATAATTCCGATTTTATGAAACTTTCCCAGATGTATTCCGGAATTATTCCGATACAAAATCCAACTAACATCCAAATACAAAGTGTAGGTTTAGTAAATAATTAAAATTTATTTAAATTTTTATTTTCACCATCCTAAAAGAATCAACTTTTTAGGTGTGCTATATAAAAATTGCAAAAAATAAAACTCATCACTAAGATCGTCAATCCGATGCTTACAGCAATTGATCGTTAGGGCACTTGACTTTAAGGGATTTTGATACATAAACGTGGCAAGCTATAGAGCTCACGATTCGTAGGTCTCATGAATAATAGAGTATACGTGTTCGAGCAATTAATATTTTATCAAACGTCTTTATATCTCAAGTAGGAAACCCGTTAAGACAGCCGTGCGAAACTCATGTCAATCTTCATCTCTAAAATAAAAACTTACTGAAACTTGGAAAGTAGTTTCGAAGCCTGCGTGAAAAGCCTCCAGCTATTTGGATACAATAGCTGTTCTGTTTCACCCCTAACGCGACGAAAATACAGCAAGAACAGCGTTTGTTTCCGTCTATCGTTACGCTAAACAAATTTTCCGGTCTATTCCCAGTTTCCCCCGATTTATGAATTCGGGGGAAGATGCGACAAAATTCCCCCGATCGGGGGAAAGTATTCGGGGGAAACTGGGAATAGACGAATATTCCTTTAAATATGAAACCATTTTTTTGTTATCTTTCAAGCCGGGTTAGAGAGCGGGAGAAAATCCGAATAATTCAAGTTGATTAAATCGGAATAATACCGAAATATACCGGAACTTTGGGATTTTTTCAACTGATCGCACTGTCACGTGATTTATTTATTTTATTATATTTATTATATTATTTATGTGCTATAAAATTTATCTTATTATGTTTTTATTTATTATGTGTATAATTATAATTTATAGGTACTTAAGTATAAATAATTATTGTAAATAAACTATTTATGCATTTTGTCTGGTACCGATAGTTTTATATTATTATTTTAGATTAGTTTAATATTCGGGCGATATATTTGACGGAAAATTCGATCGAATCTTTCACTCACTCGCGGGGGGAAAGCTCCTCCGCAAAGCATGTCCTCTCTCTCTTACCGCACTAGGCACCGCTGCCGAACAACTCGAGAGTCATGTCACAACGTGAACCACTCATGTCGTGACATGAGTCGTGCAGACGGGCTCGCGCCCGTGAGGCTGCGGCCGGCGCACAAAGTTATAGCGGCGCCGGCGCGGCGTGGCGGTGATCGACGATCGATGCAAAATACTATTTTTCAGCAAATAAAACATAAAAATATTTATTAAATAAATTTTGAATAAATCCGATTTTATGAAATTTTCCCTCATTTTTTCCGGTATTATTCCGTATTAATCAGAAGTTTTGCAACTATAGTGTCTACCCAAGACCAGATAGGGTTGCTGTGGTCGCGGTAGTCAATTTTGTATTGCCTTCGCAAACGGTTAACTAATAACCAACTACCCTCAAAACGATGTAAAAAAATCAAGTAAAAGTAAAAAACTGGTCAATATTATAGGCGCTAGTTACATTAAAAATAAGTGGGTAGCTACTAGCTAGCACGGACTTCGCGTTTTAATTGCGCTCAGGTAAGTCAAGTGTTACCAGCTTTGTAAAAAAATGTGGTACTGCCTACTGTACTGTAATTTACATGTAGTAAATTAAATTAAGTTTAAAATTGTAAATTATTATTTATTTTGTAAGTAGATGTTTTTTTAATACTTATTATGTTTGCAGGACAAATTCTGGTAGTTATTAAAATACACCATTTTGATTTTCCCGAACTAAGCTTAGCTTGTACTATAAGTACTAGATACCTACATTGCTTTTTTTTCGTATTTTCTTAATTTTTTTACTTGAAAACACCCAGACCAGACCAATTCATGACACATATGCCCGAATACTCAAACGCTAGTTAAATATTTATCGGTTTCTTAGCTACAAAGTAGCTCTTATCCTATACACAAACCACAATTTTAAGCAACGATTTATCTTAAATTTATTTGTACTTAAACGCCGACTTAGTAATAAATTCGTATACTCAAACGTTACTTAACTTATTTAGCTGTCAAATGACCTGCCAAATTGATTAAAGTAGCTTAAAAACTTGAGAGTGGTCGCAAGGTCTCTTAAATCTCCAAAAAGTTAATAAACAAGTGATTATGATGATTCAATCAGTGGTTCAATGTCTGGAAATCAGTAAAGTAAGCGTCAGTTGCCGCACTAGCGGTAGAGTAAAAGTATACAGGCTGTTAAAGTCATTAAAAAATCTCAGGAAAACCTCAGTTTTAAACACATTTATAAATAAAATAATCGTCAGCAATATGCAGTTATAGCGGCTTCAACGTCAATCGGATTCGATTGAGAAAAATATTTTGCTTACGCCTAAAAATAGGTCATGATGTTTACAATCTAATATTGCTATAAAAAAATCATCAGGCGTTATATAAATGTTTTCACTCTAATTTAATGGATTTAACAACCCCTCTCGTCCCTACAGCTGACGATTATCGCTTTAATAATCAAAGAAGTGTATTCATTCACCGAATTGTACATTAAATGACAGCCAAAACTTTGCATTACAAATGTTATTGCAAGATGGCTAGGTTCCGAACATGATAGCACAATATTAAATGACTTTCCTCTATGTGCACAGTTAGAGCGTGGAAATTTTCAAGCCATAAGACTTTACTTGGTTATCTGTGTCGACCGTACCTGCTAACCCCATTATAAAATCCACGGACACCAACAGAATAAGCTTACAATAAATAGAGCCCAAATAAGCACCAGAAATCCTATAGAGGCTTTTTGGTGTACTAAAAAGGAGATTTCCCTGTCTTCAACATAGAATGGGTTTAAAAATTAATATTATTCCACTAGTTATTGTGGGATGCGCTTTGTTACACAACATAGCGCTGCGTAGGCGAAATGGGATCTTAGAAGAGGATTCACTTTCTACCGTAGAAGAAAAACCTGTAGGTACCACAGCCTAGAAGCCTTTATACTAATCAACATTTTATAACAAGGACTACATTAATAAATACACACTTTTTTAATTATAAGTAGTTTTATTTATATACAACATAATTACTTATACAAGATTATTATTTTCAATTTTTCCATTTCCATTTCTATTCTGTACTTATTGATTTCCATTCTGTTTTTATTATTTTTTGACTTCTGTTTGTGTTTCTCGTAAAAGTGTCGCAGTTGTTGCCATGATCTGAAGCCACTCACAGCAACGGCATTACAGTGCTGACACACAAATTCCCAGGTCTCGCTTCTTATCATGTAGCCGTTTATTTCCTTATTTTCTACAATATTTTGATATCTGGAAAGTCATTGTTGATTGAATTAAATCACAAACTTGCAATTTAAAAAGAAGTATTTTGAAATGTGTTCACATTAAATTGTCTCATTTTCGTATTACGTTCACATTTCACTCACTTTTTAATTATTTCTAAATGATTTCATCTCTTTTCGAAAGTAAAAGATTCTTCTTAAAAATTTTCAAGCTGATGAAAACTCACGCTTTGTCGTGTTGTGTCAGTGTCACTGAGTAAACGTTTCGTTCTTTAGTGCAATGATCGTGTCATTCATAGATAAAGATAATAACCAATTATAGGGATATTTAAAAATAAAGAATGGTGTAATTCAGTTTGTTTATTGAAATTGTAATACTTATGTCTGAAAATTTCCAAGTGAATATTCAATTACAATCGTAGTATGCAGCACACAACTGATTATTCTTTTCCAGATTCTTGCTCCTCAAATGAATATGAATCTAATTGTTCACCTTCACCTTGGTGTCCAATGGGAGCGAGATGACGATTTGAAACAGTTGTTTCGCGCTCATCTTGTAACTTGACAAATGAGTACTCAGGATTAGCTTGTATGAGCTCCACCTCTTCAACCAGGGGTTGATATTTATTCTTCCGATCGAAACGCTTCATTAATACCTGGCCTGAATCGGTCAACCACGTCGGTATGGTATTACCATTGGGTGACCGTCGTGTATGTTTGAACATACGCTCATGAGGTGTAAAATTCGTAGCTGTGCAAAGGAGTGATCTGATAGAATGTAAAGCTACGGGCAAGTATTTTTCCCAAGATTCTATAGGCACGTTATGTGTCCCGACTGCCAACTGTATTGTTTTCCAGAGAGTAGAGTTCAATTTCTCCACTTGTCCATTCCCTTGTGGGTTGTATGCCGTGGTTCTGCTTGTAGCGATTCCCCTAGAATGCAAAAACTCTCGGACTTCGTTTGATAGAAACTGTGTGCCTCTATCAGAATGAATGTAAGCAGGCATTCCGAAAAGCATGAACAAATTACTCAGATGCTTGATAACAGTCTTTAAACTCATATCGCTACACGGAAAAGCAAATGGAAATCTCGAATATTCGTCGATAACGGTAAGAATATAACGGTTTGCGGTGCTTGACGGAACCGGCCCTTTGAAATCAATGCTTAACCTTTCAAAAGGCGATGTTGCTTTCACTAGTTTTGGCAACGGTTGTTTATCTTTAAAGAATCTTGGTTTGATTCTTGCACAAAGTTGACAATTACTTGTCATGTTTCTAACGTCTTCGAGGGAATACGGTAAGTTTTTAGTTTTCAACCAGTGGTGCATTCTTGTGATCCCGGGGTGGCATAGAGCTTCATGAAGCGATTGGAGCTTAGATATGTTTGTCGTGACACAATTACATATTCGTGACAGAGCGTCTGCAGCGTAATTGTCTTTACCGGGTCGGTAAATAATGTCGAATTTAAATGGAGCTAATTCTAATCTCCACCTCTGTATTTTTTCATTTTTTATCTTACTGGCATGTTTATTGTTGAACATAAAAGAGACTGACTTCTGGTCGGTGATGACAGTGAAGGGTTTTCCAATCAGATAGTGTCGCCACTTTCGGAGGGACTCAAAAATAGCGTATGCCTCTTTTTCGACAGAAGAGTGGTTACGTTCACTTGCATTTAATGCTCGTGAAAAGAAGGCTACTGGCCTAGAGTCTTGAGTTAGCGTAGCCGCAATTGAGTGCTCAGATGCATCGGTCTCGACTGTGAATGGCATTTGTTCGTCGATTGCATGTACAGAAGACTTCGCTATGACAGATTTAAGACTCTCAAAACATGATTTTGCTTCAGCACTCAATGGAAATTCCGTTGTATGAGCTAGCATATGAATTCTCTGGGAAAATTTTGGTATCCATTTCGAATAATGTGCAAACATTCCCAGGGCGCGACGAAGAGAGGACAGATCAGTTGGTGGTGTCATGTTTAGCAATGGTTGAAGTCTTTCGTTGTCTGGTTTTATGATGTGATCCGGACCAATGGTATAACCAAGTAAATTTATGACTTTGAGATTGAATTTACTCTTCGTCATATTGAGCGTCAGATTGTACTTATCTGCAGCTTTCATAAAATTTTCTAAATTTGCGTCATGTTCCGCCTGATTTTTACCACATATGGTGATGTCATCGAGATAGGCGTATGTGCCTTCGAGATGCTCTTGTCTGATCAGCCAATCAATAGATCTTTGAAAACAAGCTACTCCATTTGTAACTCCGAATGGAATTCTTTGAAATTGATAAAGATTACCTGCGGCTTCAAATGCTGTTAATAGTCTTTCGTGCAGTAAAATCGGCACTTGATGGTAAGCACTTTGCAAGACGATTGTGCTGAATACGGTGTATTGAGAAACCTTACATACTGTTTCTTCAATGTTAGGTAGCGGATAAGCATCAAGCTGAGTGTACCTGTTGACGGTCTGAGAGTAATCAATAACTAAACGTTTTCTATGAGTTTCGTTTTTAGTAATTAAGACTTGGGCCCGCCATGGCGACCGACTCTCCTCGATGATACCTTGATCTAATAATTTTCTGATTTCATTTTTAATGAATACCTGATCCTCAGAACTATGCCGTCTCGACTTAATAGCGATTGGTCTACAGTCTGGAGACACGCTTGAAAACAAAGGAATTGCTGGGACTGAAGCTTGGGCCACACTGCAGACTTTGAAAACTTCCTTGGGCCCATCGAACACAAATTCCAGTCTTGAGTGGGTCATCATCACGTCATGACCAATTATTAGATCGGCGCAAAGGTGTTTTACTATCAAGAGGTTTATATTTTCATAGGAGTTGTTACCTATCTTAATATTTTGGCATGTGACACCGTTAACTACTGACGTATGAGATGTTGAGGCCATCGATATAATTTGAGAGCAGGGCTTTCTCTTAAGATTACATAGATTTGCAAAGTCTTCGTTCACAAAGCTTACAGAGCTCCCGGTATCAATAAGTGCTTCCCCTCGGATACCTTTGATATAGGCAGGGACTATTGCTTTACGTAGTGAATCAGGAGTTGCTGCTACGATGGAGGCTGAACAGTGATTGCATTCGTTAGTTTGATTCATCGATGCACTAGTTGATTTTGAGCTACGACATACTTTGGCAAAATGTCCTTTCTTACCACAATTTTTGCAAATCGATTCTATGGCTGGACAGTTTCTTCGTGGATGAATAGGTCCACCACAGAAAAAGCATTTGCGTTGCGAAGTGCCAGTGGTAACTTTCGCAGTAAAAGCAGCGGTAGGTTCTTCAGCATTTGACGAGTTGCCGGGCGTTGGTTCTTTTAAGGCACTAACTATAGGGTTGATAAATTTTTGACAATTAATATCAGACATTTCCATGGCACGCGCCGTATCATAGGTCTGCTCTAAAGTCAAAGTCAAACTTTCGAGAAGTCTAGATCGTATTGTAGATGAGGCTAATCCAGCTATAAAGGCTCCTCTAATTGTGTCATTTCTGTTTGTTTCTGCATCTACGTCCTTAAATTCACAGTCTTTGGCCAGTTGCTTTAAAGATTGCATATACGTATCCACCTTTTCTCCTAGTAGCTGTCTTCTGGTGGATAAAACATGACGAGCGTAAATAACATTATTTGGCTTGATATAAATCTTATCCAGGGTTGTTAGCCCGTCATCGTAGTTGGTGCATTCGCTTATGTATGAATAAACTTTCGGTGAAATATGGTTAATTAATAATTGTAATTTGATTTCTGGACTTAGCTGTGCATTATTAGTAGTATTAGCGGCTAAGAAGTTCGTAAACGTTTTCTTCCAGTGTTTCCATTCATCTGCAGTTGACTGTTCCGCAGGGTCACCATCGAATCTTTCGGGTTTCAGAAACTTTTCCATTATGTTAATTAAATTGAAATAATACTTCAAACCTAGGGAATTTAGGTTTTAATTAACATAAAATTGTGCATATTATTGAGACATAGTTCGATTTTATATAATGACTTTTGACGTTACGTTACACAATATTAAGAATAATAAATATCAAAGCAAAGAGTTTATATATCAAATAACAAAGAGTTTTTGATTCACATCACATACTTTATGAGGTGAATGTTACCAGTACGCAAACATTTATCGGCTGTTTAGCTAATCAAAGATATGAATGACTTAAGTGGCGTTTGTGTATACCGAAAAAAATTTAAGGATCCAAACGTTTAGGATGCCGTTTATTGTTAGACGATTTAAGTGACGTTTGAGTATTCGGGCGATATACATATAAATATTTGACTTGCGCAGGGAACGAAACCGCGAGCTCTACTGTGGCACTAACGTACTATAAACACTATTCTATACATATACTTATTTAAAACAATTTAACTTGCGCGGGTATAAAAACCGGGTTTCGTACTTATCATCGAAAGTAATTTTTGCGAAAGAGCGATTTCTACTACGCCAAATCATCGAAGAGCCATTTTATAGAAAAGCCATTTAACCGATGGGTCATTTCATTGAAATGGCTTTAATGGTCAATGTTCTAACCTAAATAATTAGAGCGCCAGGTACATTTAGCTTTTCGGTGAAATGACCTATCGGCTAAATAGCTTGTCAATGAAATGGCCCATCTGTAAAATGATTTTCGATAAAATGTCTTTAAATGGTAAGAAACCCATAAAAACCGAGACCTACGAAACTTGATTGTAGCAATCACAGTATGTGACCATTATGCTTATAAATCATCTAAAAGAAATCAAGAATAACATAATCTGCCGATAGATGTCGCTGTTACACTTTTAGATATGCATGCTCAAGTCAAACACAGCTCATCTCCGCTTCATTAGAAACACTTAATTGGATTTAGACCGACCACACACAATGCGGAACGGATATTTTACGACATCCTAATTCTATTATAGCGTGTTTCATCTATTCCTTTCTTAGAAAGTAAATAAGTGTGTGATTTCTACACTACCTACCATTTTTATTAGACAATTTTAAGTACCTAAGAATATGTGAAAACATAAACAAATTGAAAATGAAAACAAATACAATACAATACACGGTTAAATAATTTCAACTTCTTTTTAAAAAATTCACGTCACAACTCTAAAATATTTTGATATATAATATTTTATTTTCATTAATACACACTGTTTTTAACATTTCCGCACTAGTAAACGTCAAATAAAATTAAAAAAAAAAGTATTCCGAACGAACGGAGTAAAAAAATGTACGCACACCGTTCCAGACTGAAAACTTACGACCTATCAGAAACAAACACAAATCATAATCAACTTTAACACCGTCAACATAGAGCTGATTTTAGAATATTAAATTGAATTTTGCTTTGGTTTTATTTTGTAGTATAAATGATAAGCGAATTGACAATATTTTGCACTGCATTTCTGTTTGAATTTCGAATATTGAGATGCATTCATTACAATGTTGACACCATGCAAAAATATTTCTCAATATTCTTTTTGAATAAAGTGAAGAATAGGAATCTCATTTTTTTATATTATTTATGAATTACATTTGCAACATCGTTGTAGTATTATGTGTTACCAGTTTGAATTGGTATTTATTACCTGATTGAATTATTTCTTACTTAATTCGAACAATAACTGTCCCATCCGTTGGTTGCATCAACAGGGAGTTTTTCACTAAGTACGTCCTTACACCAAAACACAGTAACATTTGCACGCTACTATTATTAAGCACACATTGGTGATACCAATCTAAGGGAGTTAAAAGGTTTCTTTTTAAAAAGAGCTGTAGAAAATGCTCCCACCAGTCTCTTACTGCTGCCAAATTTTTGGGCGCTGATTTTCAAATGCTTTGAAGAATCTTGTAGCATAGTGTAATTTTTGCAAAAAAAATGTATAAATATATGTTAATACGTTTTTTTTCTCTAGTGCCTATAGTACAAGTTCTGCTTAGTATTAAAATATATTATTTTCTAAAATTACCTTGAGTGAGGGCACTTGAAAGTCAAATAAACAGACGAAAAATATTTCTAGAAACTAAAATGATTTTAAATAGAGGAAAACCAAGTTAAGTACATCAATTGCGATGCTTCTAAACACGACGTCGTAGATTCGAAGCTGCCAAAACATAGCAACAAATTTTAAAAAGCTACACCTTTCCAATCGCTCAGTTCTCCTAACTTAGACCACAAACAAACTGTAGTGGGGGGGAGACAGAACTCGTAAATATGTCGACTTTTATAGTAGCAGAGGGGTCCAGGGCTCAGGTTGTACAGGGGTGGGATTCAACCCCGTATTTTTACTTGTTTTCTACACCAGGGTTTGTTAACTATGATTTCTTGATTGCTTATCCGCATAATAGGGATATCTTAAATGTGATAATTCTGTTTTGTAAGTTTCTAATGTTTTATTTTTCGCTGTAATGGCGAATTCAGCCTGTGTGTTTAGATTTTTGGTTGTTGTAGTACTCGATTAAGAAGAGGTTTACAATTCATACCTCGATGGCGCTCCGGTCACGGAAGGCCGTGTACGAGATCGCGAAATTGGACAAATCACGCAGGACAATTAGTTGTGTAAGGTTCTTTTATTTAAGAATTATAATTAAATTAATAAACGTTAAATAATCGATAAATAAAATAATTTGAATCGATTCGATTTATATCGAGTGACATTTATTGCTTGGCAACACCGACAGAGTAGGAATGGTGACGAGCGCCGGCGGGTCGACTCAGGGCAGTCTCGGTTGGACGTTCATAGCTGATGGTCGTGTTATAATAATACAAGTATAATTATTTAAAGTAAAGTACCTCCTTGTCGATTCGAATAAAATATAGCATCAACTACAAGCCGAAGTTTTATTTAAGAGTTCCTGTTTTACACTTCAGAAGTGGGTAAGTACCGTTAATTTTGAAATGATTAACTGATTGATTTATGCTTGTTATATCGCTTTAAAAAAAAAAGCGTTTAGATAGATAACGGGACTCTAATTTCTATAAATCGGCCTTATGATAATATTAATATTATTTTTTTGTGGGTAGTTAAATAGTTTTCAATTCATTTGCAATGATACATGGGAAATAAATGCTTCTACTATTAAAACAGCTAGGCCAATTGTCAAGTAATCTCATAACGTACAAGACATTGTCCTACAAGTTCACTTTGCCAGTATTGTAATGGACTAAATATTATTTTAAAAGAATGACCCGACTTTGTGGGTACAATTTTCTTATGAACTGTTTGTCTCCTATAAGTTTCCTTATAACCGGTCAATTGTCGTAACATACAATTTAATTTAACTGAAAGTTAACTTTTTAAATTTAATTTTTAACCAAAAGTGGTATTCTGGTCCTTAAACATTTTGTTAAAAATAAAGTTAAATGATAAAATAAAGGTAAAGTAGGATATTTCCTAATGGAGAAGATTACATGAACTGTCACTTTAAAAATTACAAGAATGTATTACTTAAAAAAAATAAATAATAGACCTATTGTGTGACAATTTGACAGCTAAGAGTTAATGTAACCGAATTCTTAACGATTGTAAGGTACGACAATTGAAATTCTGATGAAATAGGAAGCCATTTGATATTTGACTTTGAATATGGTCAAGGCCAAATTAAAGTCGGATTTCTTAATACTTGTTAACGACTGTGGGGTTCCTAAGGGGGCTAAATTTTGGGTCCATTTTGAGCTAGGACGCGCCGTTTTCGAGATAATTAACATTTTATTTTTTTTATGTATAAATTAAAACATAGTCATTGCTACGATAGCTCAAACTGGTTTATTATGTTTCCGGGATTATGGAGCGTAAAGAGAGTCTTCCGAGTCACCATGCAGACTCTGGAACGTAACCTGGCCGGTAGAAATGGTGATGGAGGCACGCGGAGTCAAAGCCGAGCTGAAGACGTCGCTACTAGGCGAAGTCGGCCACGTAGTCACTTACCTCGCTGGGATACACGGCGCAGTACCAACATATACTGGCGTGAAGAAGACTTAAGGCGTGAAAGGGAGAGACTTGATTTGGAGGAGCGTGAGTTGGAGGCACGTTCCAGGCGTAGCGAGCATCACCAGCGCCGGGAGATCATCGATAAGCGACGCGAGTGCGGCGACCAGCGAGGCAGCCAGCGTCGAGAGGATCGCCGAAACCGCGATGCCAGTTCTAGGCAACGCTCAAGGTCATGTAGCCCATTATATACATCTAATACAGAAATAATTGTACGTCGCAACCGTGTCAGAACAGAGTATACATTCCGTGAATAAACTTAGTAAAAAAAAAAAAAAATTGCCTGAGTTTGACCGTTCTAATAGAATATGTTGGATTAGAAAAGTAAACGAGTATGCCTCTGTCTACGGTTGGGACGACAAAATAATAAATTTCTCTATACAATGCATACGGCTGCGCGGTACGTAAACATGCGATAGTGCTGCTTACCTCCAGCTTTTTAATTACATTTACCTACTTTGTGTTTCCGTTTAGTTTTGTAATTGTGAATTTATACTTTTTATTTTTTCTATTTTATATTTAAATCAATAGGAAGTGCTCTAAAACAAAAACGTTTTATAATTGATAAGTTTAATTTAAAGAAACATGTTTGTTTGTTTTTATATCCACCATGTTTGTGATATAAATAAATTTATTATAATATTAAGTAGGTACCTTAGTCAGTCGGTATGGTAGGTCTTGATATAGGCCATGTTCGTATGAAATTGACAAATTAATTATAGTTTTAGTTCCAAATTATAACACACCGTCCCCTCTCGTTACTGTGGCACAGTCGCGCGACTGTTCCCTCCGCGAAGCCACCGCGATCTTTGCGTTTAGTCAGTTTCTATGAAGTCGATGTACTGTATAATAATATATTTGTACTATGATTGTGGTCAGTCCTTGGAGGACATGTTGAAACGTTAAAAATATAATGAGCCGATCGAAAATTATTATTATGAGAAACTAGCTTTTATTAATGTGTAATCACGGACAGGCGCGCTGTAGTTTGTATTATACATGGTTTCAGTGACAGAACTGTTAAATCAAGTACAGCATTGCGTTGTATACTAGACAACTTTGCATTGCGTTGTATACTCGACAACTTTTTAGCTTTACCACCCTTAGAGTAAATGGTAGTTGCATATTACAAATCAATTTGGTTCGATATCGTACAACAAGAAAGTAGCAAAAGTATGACGTTGCTTTGACATATCAGTTTTATTATATTAGCAAATAGTCGTTAAATAGTATAAAATAAAATAGTAAGGTCAACTTTATTAACTGTTACTAGAGCATATTTTCGGTAACACGTTTTATTCTAATGGATTTCTCTCTTTCTTCCTTCTATGTCTATCCCTATCATTTCTTGCGTGACGTCATTGACATACATTTCCTTTTAAAATTGTAGTAATCTTATTATAACACAACAATAATTGGGTGGCTTACCAGCCAATATTTGAGTTCATTAACATTTTCAGTTTTTCTAAAATGACAAGATAGTTATGTCACAAGTAATAAGCTGACTTTAGTTTTTAATTATTTTATGGTTTTTCACTTAAAAACTCGTACAGTTTTAATATAGTGACAATTGTGTTTTGTTAATAGATATTATTATTTATTATGTTTATTTGAAAGGTGAAAATAGATTGCATTTTTAATCTAAGCATAGTTTTACTGGGGTCAACCAATGACGTCAATCTCACGCATTAACTTTAAGTAACGAACCTTTGAATTATGATGGAATTTTTGTCATAACTGATAGCCGTAACGTTGTCGACTATACAGAGCCCGATCGGTTGCTGCAGTTTTTGCTTAGTAATAAAGAGCATTCGTATCAGTTCTATATTAGGAATAAGAATACTAATTAAAATTAACATAATAATGAAGGTGGTCGTAAATGTAACATACCTAGCACTGGATTATTTTGCTTTAAAAAGGGGTTCAGTCTTTAGGGTCGAGGACAATAACTTTGTCAAATGACGGTGTTGTTGCTACAGTTGGTTGCAAGGTGGTTGACGATGGGTTGCTTGACAGTTAGTTAGGCAGTCATATTCTTAACAACCTCATATTATTATATTGGCTGTTAAAGACTACGAAGTTGCGGTTCATTAATGTTGGTACAGAGACTCGTTGTATTGCTTTGAAGATGATAAGCGTCCAATTAGGGTAAGGCTGGTAGGGTTTTTCTCTGATGTACGGATCAGCTAGTGTGAAATCCATAACGGAATTTCAGTTTAGTGGAAACTTCCTCTTGGAAAGAAAAATTGTAGGTAAACTTAATGAACAGTTTGTAGTACTTGGCGGTAATTTATGTAGTTAAAAAAAAAAAAGGTTTTTGTGCGTTACTGTAATTCCGTGTTCTATACCATGTTTGCTACAAGAGAATTTCGTATTTCCGCGCGCTGAAAAGATAAACGCAGTTATGAGGGTTACTGATATCATACCGGAGGCAAAACAATGTGAGGTAAGAACTATTAGTGAATTGATGAACAGCAAGTAAAGTTAGGAGTGTAAGGGTAGTCCTTACACTTAGATTGTGGAGTGATTCGTAGTAGTTGTCACTAACACAATAAGGTTGGAAACGGGATGTGAAGTAAAACGTGTCCGTTACCAAAGATGTTTATTGTATTCACATTTAATATATCAATTAAGCGTTTTTATGAAGTACACAAATACCTAAGAGGTGTAGTATTTCGCAAGAGTACTTAGTTTTCAATGTAGGTTAGTAAACATTACAAATAGTGTCGATTAAGCTCGTACATGCTCCTGACTTCAAATCAAGGAAACTAAAAGTAAATAAAATAATCGTAAAAAGTAAAGGTTTAGTTAAGAACACATTAATAAAGTAAAATACATGTAAACTTCGTAAGTAGAAACTTTAAAATTAAAATATAAACTTAAAATATTATAATGTTTGTTGTTAAGAACAAGCTTTTTCAATTATTGCTACGTTACCAGCAATATTATAAATATTATATTAACGGGATATTAACGCGCATTTTATTTGCCTTTATTTTAATAATAATGTTATAATAATAATGAAACGCGATAGTTAAAAGTTATAGTTACCAGCACTGTTCTGTTTCTGACTTGACTGAACTAGGGTGTACCGATGTCACGGAAATGCAAACGAGTTAAGCAGCACACGCCTCTTGGTATATCGTCCCTATAAGCTTTTGCACCAGGAACGTGATAAGGTTCGCGATATGGTAGATAATATATTAGAAGCTGGGGTAATACGAGAGTTTGTACCAATTTATGCTAGCCCAATCATTTAAGTCCGTAAAATGGACTTAAAACATTGATCAGTTTTCGGCTATTTTAGTATCATCTCAGAAGCTTTGTATAGACAGTGTGGTACCCATACCTGGTTTTGAGGGTACGAGAAATAAGCGCAAAAAACTACAGTAGCTTCTGATCGGATGGAGCCATGGATACATATTGCTTCTTTAGAATTAGATAGTGATGATGCAGATATTTATAGCGAAGTGATATAGTGATTCATCTGACGTGGATGAATAAGAAATAATAATTATGGATAAATTATTGTCATGTTAAATTGAGAATTGATGTGCAAATTGAGACACAGATTATATTTTCAATTATAAGTTTATATTCTGCAAATGATTATGTTGTTTCAGGTCAATCACGAGACTTCGTGAGCGAGCGGGTTCGTGACTTGAGAGAGCGAAGGCAGTTAGACTACACCATGATTGCCCTAGCTAAGACTTGAGAGATATGAGAGATATGGCTGCGAGACTCCGTGAGCGTGCGGGCTCGTGACCCTTAGTTATTTGCTTACTGTAACTGATTTTATAAATGTAATAGAGGTTAAGGCAATTAGACTACACATGATTGTCTTAGCCGAAAAGGGAGATATGGGCATGAGACTTCGTGAGCGTGCGGGCTCGTGACCCTTAGTTATTTGCTTACTGTAATTGATTTTATAAATGTAATAGAGGTTAAGGCAATTAGACTACACATGATTGTCTTAGCCGAAACGGGAGATATGGGCATGAGACTTCGTGAGCGTGCGGGCTTGTGACCCTTAGTTATTTGCTTACTGTAATTGATTTTATAAATGTAATAGAGGTTAAGGCAATTAGACTACACATGATTGTCTTAGCCGAAACGGGAGATATGGGCATGAGACTTCGTGAGCGTGCGGGCTCGTGACCCTTAGTTATTTGCTTACTGTAATTGATTTTATAAATGTAATAGAGGTTAAGGCAATTAGACTACACATGATTGTCTTAGCCGAAACGGGAGATATGGGCATGAGACTTCGTGAGCGTGCGGGCTCGTGACCCTTAGTTATTTGCTTACTGTAATTGATTTTATAAATGTAATAGAGGTTAAGGCAATTAGACTACACATGATTGTCTTAGCCGAAACGGGAGATATGGGCATGAGACTTCGTGAGCGTGCGGGCTCGTGACCCTCAATTAACCTTTTTGCTGATATATCTAATTTATAAAAAAAAAAAATAAGAATGTATAATTGTAGATTCAACTAGATTATTTTTAAGATTATAATAATATCACGTTACATTGAATTGTATGATAATTTAAAGTAATCAGACTGAAATTAAGTATTACTCTCTAAATTTTATAAGTGTATAAAGTAACGACTAATTTATTATGTGTTTATAAATGCAAAGTAATTTTTCTGATGTTATCAAAACTAATTATTGCCGATATTATTGTTATTACTACTGATTGTTATTGAGATCACTTAAAACCCGTGAAAAAGAAAAAAAACCCACCGAGGTTTCTTGCTTGTTCTTTTACTCGAGTTGGGCCGTATAGGGTTGGAACAAGTGTAAACTTAGTTATAAGAGAAACAGTTGCAATGTGATCTATTGCTGCCATGAGTCGATTAGCCAAGTGTAAGGTTCTCACTTGAGGCGTGTATGAGGTCATACACGTTATCAGGATGGTCGAGTGTAAGGTTCTTTTATTTAAGAATTATAATTAAATTAATAAACGTTAAATAATCGATAAATAAAATAATTTGAATCGATTCGATTTATATCGAGTGACATTTATTGCTTGGCAACACCGACAGAGTAGGAATGGTGACGAGCGCCGGCGGGTCGACTCAGGGCAGTCTCGGTTGGACGTTCATAGCTGATGGTCGTGTTATAATAATACAAGTATAATTATTTAAAGTAAAGTACCTCCTTGTCGATTCGAATAAAATATAGCATCAACTACAAGCCGAAGTTTTATTTAAGAGTTCCTGTTTTACAGTTGCGTGATCCACAAATGATTGTACCGAGTCTGGTTGTTCATTGTGTCCATAAAACAAATAAATAAAAAAACTGATGTTTGTAAAGTCCCCACAACATAGGAATGTGCTAAATAAATAAATAATAAGTAATTAATAGTCCTCACACATTCACACAGCGCCACCTAGTCCCAAAGCTTGTACTATGAGTACTGTTGGGGCACATCTGGTTAACAGTTATCTTCTAATGTGTTTTAAGTTCCCATCTGATTTACAGTTAGCTTTTATTGTTTGAGATCCTTTTTTGGTTTACAGTTATCTTTTATGTGTTTTAAGTTCCCACCTGATTTACAGTTATCTTTTATTGTTTTAGATCCTTTGTAGTTTACAGTTAGGTTTGCGCACGCATCGCTATTGTTTGTTCACATCCTTTAATTACCGTTAGCCATTAGTGAATAGATGCTTTGTTAAACATCTAGTGAACATTTGTGTTTTGAATGTTTTTTGTTCAATTTAGTTTTACTATATAAGTTAAGGACGCGCAGTGTGGAGAGGGCAGATCAGTTCAGTTCAGTCAGAGTCCAGTCGCACAGTCGAGCTCGTAAAATCAAGTTCACGCACTTGTTTTATAGTTACTTGAAACTGTATAGTACTGTGTAATCCATAGAGTAAAATAAATAGTGTTTTAAATCAGTGAAGTGTTTTACTTGAATTCCCTAGCAGTACTTGCCTTGTATTTAACACAATCCGACACCTAGCCAGTACAACTCCAACAGTGGTGACCCCGACGTGATCAGTTTGGCTAGTTAAGTATTCGTGGAATTCAAGTATCAAGTTTCCGATGGAGCGTTAAAAAAGTTGTGGATGTCACGGTTATCTTCATCAGTAAGAGCCGTACTCGTAGTAAGCCAAGACACCAACTTAGAAAATTTAGCGATGATGGCGGATAAAATTATAGAAAATATAAGGACAGGAGAAGTCGCCACTGTCATGTCAATGCCTAAAAATGGGCCTGACCTTGCTCAACAGTTAGCAGAAATGACGCTAGAACTCAAACAACTGCGAGGAGAAATAAATGGCATCCGGAGTAGAAGCTATCAAAGAAAAAATGATAATAACTGGAGGACATCAAGATCGCGTTCTAGGTCACGAACAAAGCCACGTAGGACGCCTGAAAGCGCTGATTGGGTGTGTAGACACCATTTTAGGTTCAAGGAAAGAGCTTACCGGTGTGAAGCACCGTGTAACTGGAAAAAACAGGAAGAGAACCAGGGAAACTGAAGAAAATACAATTCGAAGCGGAGGCAAATTGTATTGAGTTCGATAAAAACCACCGCTTAAGTATTACAGATAGGGAAAATAATATAACATTTTTAATAGACACAGGTGCGAACGTTTCAGTAATCCCAGTGAATAAAGTGAGTGCTAAAAATCGTCGCGAGTGCGAATACAAGTTGTACGCAGCAAACAATACAGAAATAAAGACTTACGGTACGGTAGTGTTAGAGTTAAATTTAGGTTTACGAAGAGTGTACAAGTGGACTTTTGTTATAAGTGACGTAAAGCAAGCCATATTAGGAGCAGACTTTTTAAAGACTTTTAAGTTAGTTGTAGATTTACATAATAAGAGGTTGGTAGACACAGTAACCACTTTACGTACATATGGGTCCATCATTAAGCATGATGATCCGTCTATTTCCAGTTTTCAGTGTGATAATCCTTACAAAGATTTGTTAGAAAAATATCCTGATATTACTTTGCCAATGTCTTACAAAGACGGCCCGTCGCATTCAATATTTCATCACATTGAAACAACGGGACCGCCTGTTTACGCTAGGGTTAGACAGTTACACCCCGATAGGTACAAGAAAGTTAAGGAAGAGTTTAAGTACATGCAAGAGCTAGGAATATGCAGACCTTCCATGAGTCCATGGGCCAGTCCGCTACATGTCGTGGACAAAAAGGATGGTGGAATACGGCCTTGCGGGGATTATAGGCAGTTAAACGCGATCACTAAACCAGATAGGTATCCTGTACCGCGTTTGCAAGATTTTACATACGGATTATCAGGTAAGAAGTATTTTAGTAAATTAGATATTAATAGGGCTTATCATTTAATACCTATTTTTCCAGACGATGTACCTAAAACAGCTATAATTTGCCCTTTTGGCCTTTATGAATTTACTAAAATGAGTTTTGGGTTACGAAACGCAGCCCAAACATTTCAAAGATTTATGAGTTGTCATGTACTTAAAGATTTAGAATACATAAGAGAAGATAGTCAAGAGTCGTTTTTATCGTGTTATATCGATGACGTGATAATTGCATCCGACTCAGAAAAATTAGGTAAGATCCATTTAGACAAAATTTTTAAGCGTTTTCATGAGTATGGCATAACAATAAATTTAAGTAAATGTAAATTTGGTCAGTTAAAAATAGATTTTGTAGGTTATAGTGTCACATCAGAAGGCATACGGCCTTTAGAGGACAAAGTAAGAGCTATCAGCGAGTACCCTAAACCGGAAACCGTTGAGCAGCTAAGAAGATTTTTAGGCATGCTAAATTTTTATAGATCTCATATACAAAAGGCAGCCAGTTACCAAGCTGAACTTAATAAGTATTTGCATAAAGCTAAGAAACGGGATAAGACTAAGATTGTTTGGACCGTAGACGCTGAAAATGCTTTCGAACAATGCAAACAGAGTCTTAAGAGTGCGGTTGAGTTATCGCATCCTGTCTCTGATGCACCGTTATCGCTTATGACAGACGCAAGTGACTCTTGTATAGGAGGAGTACTACAACAAAAAGTAGCTAATCAGTGGAGACCATTAGGCTATTATTCTAAAAAACTATCGGAAGCTCAAATGAAATATAGTACGTATGATAAAGAATTGTTAGGAATTTATATGGCGTTAGTTCATTTTAGAAATATGGTTGAAGGACGTCCGTTAACTATTTACACGGACCATAAACCTTTAACATACGCATTTACCAAAATAGGATCGGACAAAGAAACTCCGAGAAGAACTAGGCAATTGTTGTACATTAGCGAGTTTACTAGCGACATACAACACGTCAAAGGTTGCGAAAATATTATTGCTGACGCATTATCACGTGTAGAAGTCATACAGTGCCCAACTTATATTGATTTTGAAAAAGTAGCGATAGCACAGGAAACAGATACACAACTTATATTATTGCAAAAGGACAAAAGTTGTAAGTTACAGTTTAAAAAGATATTGTTACCAAATAGTAAATTTTCCATTTGTTGCGAAAGTACGTCAAATAACTTAAGACCATACATTCCAAAAGAGTTTCGAAAATTAGCTTTTGATTCCGTACACTTACTTAGTCACCCTGGGAAACGTGCTTCCAGGAATATGGTTTCACAAAGATTTTTCTGGCCCGGAATGAATAAAGACGTAAATGATTGGGTAAAAACATGCCTACAATGTCAAAAAGTTAAAGTAAATAGGCATACAGTGTCGAGCCCACAGTGTTTCCCAGATTCACAAAAGTTTTCGCATGTACACATAGACATTGTTGGTCCTTTACCACCTAGTGAACAAGGATACCGTTATTGTCTCACATTAATAGACCGTTTCACACGTTGGCCGGAGGCTATTCCATTATTAGATATAACAGCTGATACGGTAGCTAAACAGTTTTATGAAAATTGGATATGTAGATATGGATGTCCTATCAATATTACTAGTGATATGGGACGACAGTTTGAATCAGACTTGTTTAATAGTTTAGTTAAAATGTTAGGTATTAATAGGATAAGAACCACCCCGTATCATCCATGTAGCAACGGGTTAGTGGAAAGATGGCATCGCTCATTAAAAACCGCAATTACTTGTAGGTTATCAGAAAATACGTCTTGGGTTGATGATCTTCCAACCGTGTTATTAGGGTTAAGAGCAGCTTGTAGGAGCGATAGTGGTATTAGTACGGCAGAAGTAACATTCGGTCAGTCATTGCGTTTACCTGGAGATTTTTATAGAGAAACAAGTTTGACATCGACAAACGTTTATACTTATGTTGAAAAGTTAAGAAGTATAATAAATAACTTACGACCTAAATCTCGTAACGATAGAGATTCTCGTAAGATATTCGTATACAGAGATTTAAAAGACTGCGATTACGTTTTTGTTAGAAATGATATGTTAAAAAAGTCACTTTGCCCTACGTATAACGGACCCTACCGCGTATTAAAAAGAAACAATAAGGTATATGAAATCCAGTATCCTAACCGTAAAGGTTTTATATCAATAGACAGATTGAAACCTGCTTACATTATACAAGAAAACAATTTAGGAGATAGTAGTAATAAAGAAGTTAGTGTGAATACACCATTAGATGTTAAGAATGTTTCTGTATCATCACACCAACCCGTATCGAACACAAATACAACGCGCTCAGGACGTGTAACTCGACCACCAGTACGATTTTTAGTATAAGGTGTAATTAATGTGAAACAATATAAACAGTCAAAACATGGTTTAGTAAAACTTGTAGAAAATAAGTTAACTTTTATATAAATTAGTACGTAAGTAAATCTTTTGAACGCCACAAAGATGAAGATGTTACTATTATGTGTTAGACAATTTATGATGATATGAGAAGCAAATTTTTAGAATAAAGCCATTGTAAGCGATATTTTAAAAATAAAAGCAATTTAGATTTAAGCTTTAGCTTTAAGAGACAGATGTAAACACGTGTTTCATAGGTCCTAATGATTGCATGTTCTAAGGAAATTGTAAACTTTTGTTATTTTCTATGGATAATGTCATATCGTGCTATATTATTATTTCTTTCTTTAATTTTGTTACAAACTATGTTATTGTAATATTATTCTGTAGAATTTAGTTATAAGGTAACAAACATGTAAGTATCGTTTTGTAATGTATTTCATACATTATTTTTGGAAGGGGATGTATGTTGGGGCACATCTGGTTAACAGTTATCTTCTAATGTGTTTTAAGTTCCCATCTGATTTACAGTTAGCTTTTATTGTTTGAGATCCTTTTTTGGTTTACAGTTATCTTTTATGTGTTTTAAGTTCCCACCTGATTTACAGTTATCTTTTATTGTTTTAGATCCTTTGTAGTTTACAGTTAGGTTTGCGCACGCATCGCTATTGTTTGTTCACATCCTTTAATTACCGTTAGCCATTAGTGAATAGATGCTTTGTTAAACATCTAGTGAACATTTGTGTTTTGAATGTTTTTTGTTCAATTTAGTTTTACTATATAAGTTAAGGACGCGCAGTGTGGAGAGGGCAGATCAGTTCAGTTCAGTCAGAGTCCAGTCGCACAGTCGAGCTCGTAAAATCAAGTTCACGCACTTGTTTTATAGTTACTTGAAACTGTATAGTACTGTGTAATCCATAGAGTAAAATAAATAGTGTTTTAAATCAGTGAAGTGTTTTACTTGAATTCCCTAGCAGTACTTGCCTTGTATTTAACACAATCCGACACCTAGCCAGTACAACTCCAACAGTACAACTCCAACAAGTACTATACAACGGATAAACATACTTAAATACTTTTTTTTTTGTAAATACGAACATATTATAGATAGAAAACACTCAGAGCAATGCAAACAATCATGTTCATGCACACAAAGATTTGCATTGACCGGGAATCGAACCCGAGACCTCTGCGTAGTAGCCCATGTAATATACCGACTGCGCCACAGAGGTCGTCATACTATACATAAAGCATCGGAGAGTTGAAAAAAAGACCCTGTAAAGTATTTGTAGGTGGATTAAACCAGCACAATGGTGGCACCGAACTAGACGGCATGTTGGTAAAGACACCTGATAATCATATCTATACTTTATACTAATATTTTGTTAAGTGCATGTCGGTTATGGATCAAAGAGATATCAGAGTATTGGAATGATAATAACCAAATCTTATCAGTAATTGTGACTTATATCACGAAATCACAGTCAATAAAATTATATGATAAGTGTATACAGCCTACTTTTATTATGCGACTTGGTTCACGCAAGTAGTGTAACTTCAAAAAAGCACTTAAACATGACATTCTGGTTAAATTTGGGGAAAGCCGAAACAGTCCTGGAACCCGATCCCACTTCATTATAAGAAATAAGTTTTGAACGACATTAAAAATAGGTTAAGTACGAAGTAGCCCCCTGTCTCGCGTCTCCCGCACCCCGCCAACTTAACTCGCCAAAAAATAGGATGGAGATCTATTTAAATCAACTAAATCAACATCTTACTACTTAACTCGCTACTGTACTTGTCGATGTGTAAATCGGGCTTTAGAGATATTTTAAGAGTTAACATTTCTTGGATCTACATAATCAGCATATGCAATAGACGAATTTGGGTACCAAGACAAGGGGAAGGGTAACCTGGAACATAAAATTCATTCAAGTCGATTGCACTAATTGTTGTGCAACGTGAGATTCAAACTCGCGATCTAATTAATACAATTAGGCTTTTCACAGGAGGCATTAGCCATTAGCGTACAGCTTTAGAATATTACTCCCCTCCCCTTCTAAGCTCATGGCGGTAGTAAGAGGGAACTGAGGATCTAGAGACCATCTTTTGTATATGGAGCTTGATGTTAGGTTAACTAAAGGCCGCTTGAGAAGCAGACAGCCGAGTGTAAAGTTCAGAATAGTCTATGTACACACAGCAACACATCAAGTTAAACATTTTCATTTGAAATTGTGTCTTATTTCAAGGTATTAAGGTACACGAGTGTCTAGCTTGATTAGTTGCTGTGTGTACATCCAGCGCACCGAAAGGTTAGACCGAAATTTTGGGCACGGAGTGAAGCCTACAATTGGCTTTGTTCCTGGACTGTAGTTGCGCTTTTTATCAGCCTCATAAATACTCAGTTCATCGATCACCTGCCATTTTTATCAAGTAGTCTTTACAGGACTTCCCACGCTGACTCAGCGTTTTCCATCCCACATACTGTCAAATCTTTTTGTCCTATCGGCTTACTGATCCGCGTGCTATATACCCTCATCCATTGCCAATCGTAATTCATTTATAAGTATAGATAAAAAAAAGTAAGCGTTAAGTTATTATAGATTCAATGTATTCAGACAATGTCGTGTCTTCAATAAAAAAAATCTTTGCTTGTTCAAATGATTTGGGTTCAAAATAGATGGGCGGGGTTTGGGATCTTTTTAATAAATCAAAATATGTATCTTGCATTATTTTTTTCTAATTAGTTTTTGTATCCCGTTGCGATTATTATGTCGAGTAGGAACTGGCGCCATAGGGTAAGAATTTTAATTACCTGACCTGCATGACTGTTTTGAATGAATTCCTCGAGAAATAGTAGGGAGTAGTAAAAGTTATTGTTTTAATTTCTAGTATTCGTCTTTAGTTGTAGTTTATCACTATAACTGAATTTAATGAAAATCGGTTCAGTAGTTTAGGTATGAAGAAGTAGCATACCTACTAATTTGCTAAGTTACTTTCGTGTTTATAGAATACAAGGCTCCGTGTGGTGATGGTGACGGGCTCCGTGGTGATGGAGTAAGAATAGAATATGTCACCACCCCATCTCATCCCATGGGTGACGTACAAACCGACTAAGAGACTATCCGTTAATATTGTCTTTACGAAATAAAACGAAAGAAAATTTTAAATTAAACCCTACATGTACCAATTTGTCTGGCCAGCGTGGTATTAGTAGGCTAAATATCCCTCCGTCACGGAAGGAGGCCTGTCCCTGCAGTGGGACATTGATGGGCTGTTATGATGAATATGTAACTAACATACTATCGACAAGTAATATTATGCCCACAAAAATCAGCAGTAAAATTTCCCATCAAATCAGATCAGCTGTTTCAACTATTAAAACACCAGACAGACAACAGTTTTTTTTTGTGTATATAGACACTTTATTTATATTTATAGATTGGGAGTATTGATACTTGATTTTTAAACAGTATGGTTTGCCACAGTGGCATTTAGGTTGTGGTATGCGCTTTAAAATTGTACTGTATCCATAAAAATTAATTTCTGTGTGGTGACGGAGTAAGAATACAATATGGCACCACCCTATCTCATCCCATGGGTGTCGTAAAAACCAACTAAGGTACTATCCGTAACTATTATCTATACAAAATAAAAAGAAGGAAAACTTGAAATTTAACCTTA
This sequence comes from Schrankia costaestrigalis, assembly GCA_905475405.1. NCBI lineage: Eukaryota > Metazoa > Arthropoda > Insecta > Lepidoptera > Erebidae > Schrankia > Schrankia costaestrigalis. The sequence continues at coordinate 2,993,781 of FR997852.1, forward strand.
TACCAATCCATCTGGCTAGCGTGGTATTAGTAGGCCTAGTATCCCTCCATCATGGGAGGAGGCCCGTCCCTGCAGTGGGGCTTTAATAGGCTATTATGATGATTAAAATTAAAGTTTGTATAAAGCCCTAAGAAGTCAGAAGTCTTTTTATAAAAAGAACAGATAAAGCAAAGTTTATATATTCCAATTTTATCTAAAGTCAGACAGTTAAGTACACATACCAATTGAAAACTAATTGAGTATAGAAGTTATGCTTAACTTTCCTATTTAACAGATACTATATTAAAGAAAATATAGTGTTGTGTGTGATTGTTGTACGGATAAAGATAAAGATTTATTCATTGCAAAACTGTGTACATCAGGTGTTAGTGTATAAATACAGTAATTAGTCTCAACAGTCTATCCACATCGGATATGCAATATATGGGGTTATATATTAATAATATGGGGTTGTGAACAGTATATAATAATCAATGATGGTAATTATTTTAGTGTATTTTGATCTTAATATAATTGGCGACAAGTCAGCTATTTATTTAAATAAGTACGCAGAAAAATAGCATATTAAATTATAGTAAGAAAGAAAAATGAGCAAGGGCCTGTTTAGTTGCGGAAATAGTTTCTAATTTTAAATACACTGAAAAATAATGCAATACTTAATTATAAAAAAAAACAAAATGAGCAAAGAATTGTTAAATTCAGAAATGAGATTTCTACCAGAGACTTTATGGTACATTCCAAAAAAAGAATATGAATATTTTATGCCAGCTTTAAAGCCATAAAACTGTGCATTTATTGCTTAGTAGTTCTTCACTAATGCCCGATTTACACATCGACAAGTACAGTAGCGAGTTAAGTAGTATTTTAAGATTAAGTTGATTTAAATAGAGTTCCATCCTATAATCTTAAAATACTACTTAACTCGCTACTGTACTTGTCGATGTGTAAATCGGGCATAAGCGCATAATACTCAGTATTTCTGAATGACTTCAGACAAACAGGTAAGTATGTGTTATGAGAATTTTAACGTTCCATCATAACATGTATTGGGTTACTCATAACACAAGTATTAGACATTGTTATGTGTGTGATTGTTTACAGCTAAATGGGAATATTATCGCGAAATGAAATTAGTTAAGTGTAAAATTTATTTAAAAAACAAAACACTGGCAAAGTTATTATTTAAGATTTCTAAAATACGAAAACGGTATGTAAATGAACGTCTTAGCTTAAACCTTTAATTACGAGTCATTAAAAAAGAGAAAAACTTAATTTGCATTCCTAATTTATATAGTGTCATAAACATACGGCTCCGTTCAATAACATGAAAATGAAACAGGCTCTAAGCATTCTCGGAACGTCCGGAGACAGTCAACATCAAAGCATGTCGGCTTCCACAGAAACGTGCAACAAATTATGTACCTATTCTAACAAATTCCCATTAATATCTGCACGGAATGACCGTGAGGTCCTATAAATAGCACACCGAAGGGCTCAAAGGATGCGACTTACCGGATAAAAGGAATATAGCCAGTAGAAACGAACGCATCACGCACATTTTTCGGCACTTTATCACATAAAATTATCACTTAAAGTATTGTAAATTGTTTAATAAGCAGTACATGTCCATTATTTGTATAAATTCAGTTAAGAAAAGGCATGTTTGTTTGTAAAAACGGACGTAAACAATATGCCGATAACACGACCGAACGCGCGGCTACGTCGGATAAGATGAAACAAGACGGGCAATGGGCATGCAAACGAACTCGAAGTCGGAGCGCAACCGAGCTTCAAAGCTGTTTTCACAGACGCACACATTGACAAGAAAGCTGTTCATGTACGCACACTAATCAATTGAAAAAATCCAGACAGCAGCTAACTTCGTTACATATTTGACAGTTCATTCACACCGTGTCGTTTAGAAACATCGAACTTTGTTTAGTAACATGTTTATTAATTAAAAATCTTTTCAAAATAATTTATTACAAAAACTAAAGTTAAATGTTAAAAAATAACATACTTTTAAATTTTTATCCAAACTACGCGTATCGATCAAGTAGAAAATACAAAAAAATTCGCTTTAACTTCTACTGCTGTGGTAAATACAGTGAGTTGTTCGTTTCATTGTGATTTACTAGATGGCGGTAAACAGAAATAATTGAAAAGTTAACTTTTTATTACTAACATACAATGCGCAATAGATGTTAGAAATTTTAAATTTAAAAAGGAATATTATAATATACGAAATGACTATATTTAATATCTACTCTAAAGTAAATAAAACAAATTTTTAAACATTCTTTTTATTACTAAAATAATATTTAGCAAAAGTCTGGCCCACAATTAACGGGAACACCAATGTGGCATCAGAATATAATTTTACAGGTGTTGCATTTGGTCTAATCTTTCCCCAAGATACTGCCTCATCAGGTCTTGCCCCAGCATCACTGCCATCATATTCACAAGCGGTGTTTATGTACACGGCATAATCTGCCCCGTTTCTCATAAGGTTTGCATTACAAATGTGATGTTTTATAACTCCTCCTCCCAAAATAATCATTCCTGTATTGTTAGCTTTCACAGCCATAGTATTCAGCCTTCTTAGATCACTCAATATATCAATAATAAGGCCAGGATTTTTAAAAGAATGGAAGTACATCATGTCTCCTAAAGAACCGTCAGTTAATGCAGGGCTAAACACAGGGATATTGTTCCTCCATGCCCAGTAACATACTGAGCTTTCATCATTTATTTTCTCACCTAACCTAGCTATAATCTTTGATGGCGTCCATACAGTGCCGTCTCGGGTCTGTTCTAAAAGCATTTCATCCAGTAAAGGAGTGACCCACTCTTCAAAGCGACAGTAATTGTCATTAGGGACTAATAAATTTCCAATTCTGTTTATACCACGGGTTCTTAATAACTTTCCGCTTAAATTAAAATCTCCAACATAGGTAGGAGCAAGACATTTGATAAAATCTTCTTCAACACCACCGGCAGTGGTCACTACACAGTCTACCAGTTTATTTTTGACGAGAAACCGCAAAGTATCGCGTAATCCAGACGATATCATGTTTGAAGTATATCCCAGGAATATAGTACAGTTAGTTTTCTTCTTTATAAACGTATCGTCCTCATAGGGATCGCTATTTTCTTCAGTCAAGGGAACAGATCTACATTTCAACATTTTGTTAATTTCGTCCACAGCATTCCCGAAGCTAGTCGCTTGGAAACCTGAATGAGCAAAGCTTTCGAGTATCTTGTTATAATCGGTGCCATTTTCCCAGTCGTAGCCCGACACGATTGGAGTTTCTGCGGGCAGCTCTTGACTTGGTAGTAAAACAGCGTTTACAGCTACATTCGGAGCGATGTTAGTCACCTTATTGATGATATTAATATTTTCCATTATAACCTAAATTTTATTTATTTACGAAAGCATAATATTTCACTACAATTGGTTATAAATAAAGATTTTCTAAGTTTTTCTCTACAACTTTCCGATTTCATACGTCAGTGTCTAAAGTGTCACATAGCTGTCAAATAAAACCTTAGCGTTTTGTTTTCTCTGTATGCGTGTGAAATTACGTATCGTATACCTACTTAATAATATTCACGTTTTGATATGATATGAAATTATTTACTTGTTTTGGTATTCAGAAAACGGAATTAATCTCAATGAAATCTGTACATGAACACGAAATCCTTTTTTAGGCTGGTGGTAAGTAAAACAAGACTGGTTTTAAGGCTGTAACTACAACTACACAAGTGATAACAGAGGGCGTTATTGTGTTGACACACAAATAGTCGTAGTTCTTAACGTTTTGTGTTGTGTAGGTCTCTGTAATGTGTAAGTATAATGCAGAACTTCAAATGTAGTAGTAGTTTATAATTACGAGCTTTGTTGAACACGGTAAAACATAGGAAATGGATTGCCCCTATAGATAGTGAACTAATGAATACGTTATGAAACTCAACATAAACCAAAATAAATTGCCTGTAAAGTGGAAGTAGGAAGAAACTATTAAGCGTCATGTACTACGAACGAACGATCCGTACAAACCTTATTTGCCTCGTTTACATCTAAGCATATATTAATACACCCCCGTCGATTCAAAGCACATGAAAAGAAGTAGTAAAATGAAATAAAAACTATGCTTATTAAGCACCCCCTCTTCTCTTTAGAGTGAGATAATAAATTCCTAGTTTGCTTAAAGAAGGATAAGCTACAAAGATAGTAAATAAATAAATATTTGTTTTTCTCACAGATTAACACACAGCGCCATCTAGTCCTCATCTCATCTAGACATCGGATAAACATCCATAATTTTTTTTTTTAAGTACGTAGCTACATATTACATATCCATAGAAAACACCCTGAACAATGCAAACAATTATGTTCAAATCTTCATACACACAAAGATTTGCATTGAGCGGGAATCGAAGTATTTTGCGTAGCCGTGTAAATAACGACAGCTGGTGAATCCGCGGAAATTCACATTTAGCAAACATCCACTAATAAAAAAATGAATGTCATTTGCTGCGACTTTTTTTTCATTACATGACTTTTCTAGCATGTATTTACGTAAGGTGCCAGTATTTAAAATATTATCTATCCATTTGTTTTTATTTTATTTGAATTACCACGCACCAAACGTCATTACCATTCGCAGTTTAAAATCGGTTCGTGTACTTTGTTATTTATTTGGTCAAAAATGTACATGTATTTTCCGTGTTTCTTTACATTATTCGAAAATACATATTATAAAGAATAACCTACGGAATTATAAAGCCGTTTGATAATACGTAGCATATATTAAAAAAAATTAAAATCTTTGTCACGGAAATTCGTCAACACCATCCCAGTACCGTCAAAACTTAAATTCTCGAATGTTTGAAGTAGCTACTGCTATTTCGTGGCCTCCCTACCTTTCCTTAGACGCCCTTCAACATCGGAGTGGAAGGCACCTTCAAATATTCCACGCGGGTATATGAAATTTTTTGATTATAGTGACCTTGCGGGGGGCTTTGTCACGAATTCACGTCATTACCAATTACCCAGTTAATCAGGTAAGCATTGTTAATTGATATTTTTAAATTATCCCAGCTTTTTAGTTATATGTACAGTGTCTTAAAAATGCCCATTGTTTTTATTTGTAGAGTTTTATATAGTTAATAATTACACAAAAAGACGTAAACGTCATAACCATCATCGTCATTACCATTAAATATGTGTGAATGGTAATGATCATATGTAAACGGTAACGACTATTGTGTTTTTATGCCTTGTTATTCTGGTTAGAATGTTGTGTATAAATATCAATTCACTTTACTTTTGTGTGTTTCAGTAAGTCTTACGATACCGATGCAACTATAGAGGAAAAATAACGAAGGTAGTGTTAATGTAACTATGATTGATGTACCCAAAGGAAAGAGTGTATTAAGAGAGATGGAGACAAAAATCCCAAAGAACTTGCAGCCGTTCCGAGGTAGTCTGAGGTTCATCAAGTGTTATGGAAGGAAGGAACATCAAATTTAACATTTTGTAGCGCAAGCTACATACGGCATCATATGCGCTCATCAGAAACACCTTGGTTTCATGCCAATATCACAGACTTTGAGTTTGTCTCCCGCTCCCGATAGTCGACAATGAAGTATTGGCGAATATTACGAATACTATTGCGATATCTACCACCAATGTAGAAAATATTTGTGTTGCTGTACCATCTAATATTAAGATCTTGGTAAATAAAAAAATGTTTAAAAAAAATGTAAACCATAGGGTAACTGTAGTTCTAAGCTAAGTATTAAATTTGATCACTATTATAAAAATCATCCTGGGTGATTTTTATTTATAATTTATGCACACAATTAAATTGTTGTACAATAGTAAGCTTAATGCCTTAAGGCATTCTTTTCCAGTTAAGCTTTGGGCGATGCAGAGAAAAGTAAGTTGCTAGGTGCAATAACGACAATTAGTTATAACAATTTAAATAATAAAAATACACACTATACATAAAAGAAGAGATATTATATAAGACCAAATATATAAATAGTAAAGAGAGAAGGAAATTATTCGGCTAATAATCAGTACACAGTTGACGAACTTTAACTTTGAATGTAGAACGACTCGTAGTCATCCTGATCTCAAGAGAGAGGGCATTCCATAGAAGAATGGATCGTATCATGAAAGAAGAGTGAACAACAATTTAAGCCTGAACGGTAGGAGGAGACATGGTCATACTTACGAAGATTGTAAACGAATCGAATGCAGTTATGTATTTAGAAGTCGATTCAGTTTATTAAGCAGATCTTTATTCAGGTCAAGGTAGAACATATCACCATAGTCGATGAGAGGGAAAATTAAGGTCTGCGCAAGCATTGCTTTGGTTTTGTGTGGTAGAAATTTCCTAAGGCGATTCAAGGAACGTAGGGTGCCGGTAACCTTCTGACTTACAACCTTAACTTGAGATTGCCAACTTAGCGTACTATCTATATATATCCCTAAGTCTTTTACCACATTGCTATAAGATGTATAAATAGCCTTGCATTTATCAGTGTTAACAGACAGCCCAAATTTTAAAGACCAATCTTGGAGTACCATAAAGTCTTTGTTAAGCGCGTCAATAGCCATATCTAGATGATCCACACTTGCTTAGGTGTAAAGCTGCAAGTCGTCGGCGTACAAATGATAGTCGCAAGAGAGTTCTTTAGTTAGGAGAATAATAAATAATGAAAACAATAAAAGAGATAAAATACCGCCTTGAGGTACGCCAGCATTTAAAGTGCACCAAGAAGAGATACTTTCATCAATGCGAATAGACTGCTGACGACCTCGAAGATAGGAAGAAAACCAATCTAATGGCACAGGTGAAGCCTTATGACGGGAAAGAATAGAGATGAGAATGTCACATTGCCCGCCCGTCACCTTGAGCAGGGCTGAGGTTGTACTAAGACCAGGTCTTAACCCGGACTGGAGCGGAGACAATAAATTGTTTTTATTTACGAATCCGGATAATTGTATGTATACCTCAGCTTCAAGTACTTTGGACAAGAAAGGAAGAATGTTAATAGGACGAAAATAAGAGATAGGTGTAGGATTTGAAATCTTAGGGAGAGGTCGAGCGTAGGCATTACGGCACGAAGATGGGAACTGGCCCAGACGAAGAGAATAATTAAAGATGTGAAGAATAGCGGGAAGTATTTGATCCAAGATAAGATTTTTATTTGATCTCATTCAACTAGTTCTAAGAATAACTAATAATTTCAATAAATCAATCATGTTCCAATGAAGGTTTTACTAAAGAATTATGTACCTATGTTAAGTTTTTTTCAAATAGGTAGTTTATAACTGATGTTGCAATTGTTGATTTGTTATATTTTTTCTATGATTATAATAGTTTAGAACAAAAATAATAGTTTTTATTCTTTTTCGTCATTACCATTAACATACCGTCATTACCAATTTCAAAAAGTCATTACCATGGTATAGACGTCATCGCCATTTGCATGTAATAACTTTGAAAATCGATATCTTGTGATTCGCTTGTTGGATTTAAGTGCCTTTTGTAGATTTTAAATGTTTACTTTATTAAAGTACATTTAAATTAAACACTTTTGCACGCAATTCCGAGCAGTTTAAAAAAAATGTGTAAAATAAATCGAAAGAATCAAAACGGCGGATTCACCCCAGCACCACAGAGATCGAACAGAACCTATTTCTAAATCATTCCTACATTATTATGTCTATGTCTTCATCATGGTATTCATGTGGAACAAGTTATGGTGCATTAAACAGCAAAGACATTAATGATATCGCAAGTATTGCTCTATTGCATTTGGAATGTCATAAGAATGGGTCTCTTACTTCAATAAAAGTAGCTGTGTGTTTTAGTTCAAATAAAATAAAAAATATATCTTCCAATTATTTAAAATTTAAAAAACATTATTCCTTTTTAGACAAACTAATCCAATGCTTATTCACTGCAAGTCAATATGAAAGATTTTTTTTTATTGCTTATGTTTATAACAAAACTAGCTACTAACTATTATAAATTAGGCTTACTTTAGTATATTATTATAGTAGCTATACGCATGCTTAGTCTCAGTTTGGAATTGGAACACAAACTTTTATCCCCTATTTTATCCCTTTAGGGGTAGAATTTATCAAAATCCTTTCTTAGCGGATGCCTACGTCATAACATCTACCTGCATGCCGCACATCGCACTTCATAGATCACTATGCCAGTGACCTTTGAGTTTTATAAATATAGATTAATTAACAGAACAAACCCCGTACTATGGATTACCTATGCGCTGTGTCGCGGCGACTTTTACAAACTAATTTATTAGGCCTAAAGAACATTTAGATTTAGGACAACAAAACCCCCGAGGCAGTTTACTACATTCTTCATGACCTTTATTAAGAGTCGGTTCAATCTTAACAGCCTATTAATGTCCCACTGCAGGGACGGGCCTCCTCTCGTGACGGAGGGATACTTGGCCTACTAATACCACGCTGGCCAGACGAATAGGTATAGGGTTTAATTTCAAGTTTCCTTCTTTTTATTTCGTTAAAGATAACATTCACGGATAGTCCCTTAGTCGGTTTTTACGACACCCATGGGATGAGATGAGTTGGTGACATATTGTATTCTTACTCCGTCACCACACGGAGAATCGATTAATAAATCGATAAACTAACTAACAGTGTTGTGTGAATTTGGAACTACGTTGTTGCAACGTTAACCGGCGTTCTGCAGTGACATAAGACATAGTATCATTGTAGTTATGTGTTTATAAATCACACAATTGTTTTGTCAAGTTTATTGTCTAGCAGGAAGTTAACTTAAAATTCTGGTTAAACACACACTAGGAATTTTTATACACGCCACACGCATTACTCTGTTTATAATAGGGCTGCCGCTTCGTCAAGAAAAAATGTTCGTTATTTAACAAAATAAATATATTTCTATGAGATATTGAAGTTATTTATGACTATTATTATATTTTATTTTTATTAAGTACCTATTTATTTTATTTATTCTTTCTTTAAATAAGCTGTTATTGTTCTCTTTCTCTCTCTCTCTCTGTCTCTCATGGTTGTCGTAAAATGGATACAATTCTATTGACATTATTCTTAACATACTACTTACGAAAATGAAGGTTTTAAGTTATTTTAGATTTTCTTCGGCTCGCAGCTTAGAGTAAGTAAGGTCCTTTTGCGATGTCATGCCCTTGATTCTAGATCACAAGACTCACAGTTTTAGATGGGATTAAAGACATAAGGATGTTCTTTTTTAGTATTTTGTCATTATAAGGTATCTTTTTATTTTATTTTATATTACTTGTTTAGTTTTTTTTTCTATGACAATTTGTTTCATCAACCCTTTATTTATCGGAAATCTTCAAAACGGTTTGCCACCAATGGATTGCTGATTTAATGGCGAGTTACATCGTCAGCTTCAGATTTTGGACAACTTCAGCGAACAAACTGCTAATAAACCATACATGTTGACGGCCACTGTGGGGTAGTGGTTATACAACATGAATGCTACGCAGAGGTCTCGGGTTTGAGTCCGCTCAATGCATTGGCCTACCAGAATGACTCTAAGGTGCCTGATGTTAAGCATCCATTAGATTCCAAGAATTGCGAGCACCATGCCAGCTACAATAATTGTAGAGGCATGAATGTTTCCACTATGGCGGCTTCAGAAGATGCTTGTTCACGCCTCGCTTGAAGGAACCTGGATCGTAGTTTAAAGGAAACACGTCGGCTGGCAAAGAGTTCCACTGTTTGGTGGTTTTGCACATGTACGAAGTGCTGAACCGCTTTGTTCGGATGTGTATGGTTTCTACAGTGTAGCGGTGGCACTTAAGTCACGTGTTGTTCTATGTATAATATTTTGTATGTATTTACAAAAAAAAAGTATATAAGTACTAATATCCGTTGTTCTGATACCCATAACACAAGCAGGTTAAGCCTAGCTTACTTTGGGAACAGGTGGCGCTGTGTAGAGATGTCCGTGAATATTTATTTACTTATTCTGACAACCCTACGTTTACTTTCTACGATAGCACAAGTTACGTAAAATGACTTCATTGATAATCGTAGATTAAATGCCGGCTAATTATTATATGCGTAGACCATTCGTAATTAGATGCGGCCGTTTTAAATACAAAATATTAGTGACATAACTCTGTATTAAATAACATTTAAGATGTAATAACTATATCACGACTTTTTTTAAATTCAGTTTTGTTAATTATCTAATTGGTAGAGAGATTCGTAATGTGTGAATGTAAACCCCAGCAAAATGTTGTCGAAATTTGTCATTTTGGTTTATCAGTTAATGAGTTCGCTAGCTGCTGTAAATGTCTGTGTAGTTTTTGTAATTAGTTCGGTCCTTATTTTAAAGATATTTGATAATAACAGTTTCTTCTGTCACAAAAATGTCAAATTCCAACAACATTTTACAGGGGTAACGCACACATTCGTAATAACCCGCTAAGTAATGGTCCAACTCAGGGACGGGCCACGTTCAGTGACGAAGGAAAGCTTCGCGCTTTTTATACCATTCACATGAAAGTTTACGATTACATTGACACCAATAACACTTTTTACAAAATTACAACCTAACTCAAAACAATAGTTCATTCAAATACTTTACATCTAGCACGGCAGCAGCCGCAAAAATGATCGCTTTGCCAAGGAGGTTTCGAATCTCGCCATAGAGGTGGAAGGTGAGTATTCGGACAATTTCTCGCTGGAGACCATTTTCAGATTCAAGCTATGGTTTCTAGTCTAGGGGGAACGTGGTTTTAGTTGGTTCAATCCGATATTCCCATGAAATTCCACAGCACTGGGTGTCCAGTCAGGCTTTCCACACAGGATTCACAATAGAATTTTTCTGATAACGAGATACTTGTACTTTTATCAATCTGACGTTTCCTAAAATCAAGGAAATTTAATTTTCATCTCTCTCCATAACCTATTATCGCAGGTGCATTGTGAATGTCCATTACATAACACCTTTTATTTTATGTCACTATACATAAATATAAACCTACTTTATATCACACTCTATTTCACTTTACTTATAATAAATTATATTATAATCTGTACTCATTTTAAGACAATATAACAAATTGTACCACTTACTTTCGCCCGCGGCATAGCTTACGTAATGGCATTCTTCAATGAAGCTACTTATTACACCTGTATAAAGTAATTTGGATTTTGTTCGCCTTAGGCTTGTCTTACGTTTAAAAAAAAACAAAATAACAAAGATGGCTGCTGACTACGTAACGCGCCATTTATCATTTACGTAGAACAAATAGTTTTGGTATGTAGGATATTAATTGGTTCCGTTCTTTTTGTGGTAACGACGGTAGATACACCTGATCTTATCGTCGGGGTGTCGTAAAAGCTAAAACATAAAGTACGCATATTTGATTTCTGCGAATAAGTAAGTACCTATGACGTCACGAATCAGCTGTTAAAAATTATTTTTCCGCCAAAATTCGATGACGTCACAACTTATCTGCCAAAAAAAATTCCCGCCTTTATTATAAAATCACGAATCATCTGTCAAAAATAATATGACGTCACGAATAATCTGTCAAAATTCTATGACGTTACGCCTCACCTGTCAAAATTGACAGCTGTCAAAAATAATTTTGCCGCCAAAATTCTATGACGAAATAATCAAATACAGGAACGGCCTCGGTAGCAAAGCGGTAGTGTAAACGTCTACAGTTCACGATGTCGCGGGTTTGAGTCCCACGGAAGATAAATATAATTTGTATGATGCATAAATTATTATTCTGGGCCTGAGTTTTCTTTGTTTTCATTTATTTCATGTCTTTTAAAGTTCCCGCGTCACCGGGATCGATATCTATTACGGGCGCCATGTTTAAAAAAATTTTTTGTAGGTCAGTGAGTCAGTGAAGGCCGTCATCCCAATAAGCCTTACAACACATACAAAAGCCCTTTAAACGGCTATCAATCGTTACTTACACAAGAGGCCTATCAATCAACATACTAAAAAAATACTACATCAATAACTGAAGGTCATATGAAGAAAATGCAAGAGTGAAAGGATGATAACACTTATCCGTATGATGACACAAGTCTTCATATAGGTATTTGTTAACTTGTTGTAATAAGGCCCTGCGCAGACGGCACACTTTTTGTGCGATCAAGTCTGCGGAGCTCAAAAAGTCTGCCTTATAGCATGTGTTTGAGTCTTTTGTGCGCCGGACTTTTTGCGCGTCCTGTGTGTTACTGCTTATAATTGCATAGGTTCTATTTTCACAGACTAAAAAGTGCGTCACGGAGTCTGTCGTCTGCGCAGGGCCTAATTGTTACTGCTGTCTTAATGCAAAGCGATAGTTGTTTACCTAGTTCATCCCGAGATTGTCGTAATAGGCGTCAATAGGTACTTACGGAAAATAACTAGACAACCTCTATGCCGTAGTGGTTATATAACATGACTGCTACGCAGAGGTCTCGGGTTACAAACACTCAGACCAATGCAAACAATCATGTTCATGCACACAAAGATTTGCATTGAGCGGGAATCGAACCCGAGACCTCTGCGTAGCAGTCATGTTATATAACCACTACGCCACAGAGGTCGTCAAAATCGCCACCAATGGATGAGGGAGGCACAGGACAGAGAAAGGTTGACATGTTTGTAGGGAATATGTCCAGCAGTGACCATTTTTGAGATAATGCTATAACTAACTAAAACTAACTAAGGTATCATCATAACAGCCCATTAATGTCCTACTGCAGGGATGGGCCTCCTCCCGCGACGGAGGGATACTTGGCCTACTAATACCACGCTGGCGAGACGGATTGGTATAGGGTTTAATTTCAAGTTTTTGTAATACTCACGGATGTCCCCTTAGTTGGTTTTTACAACACCCGTAGGATGAGATGGGGTGGCGACATATTGTATTCTTACCTCCGTCACCACACGGAGTTATGGAAGGTATTTTATCGTATATCTTTTGAAAAGTAAAATTATTACATAATATTAGGTTTTCAATAACCTCCTACATTGTTTTTTAGCCCGTTTGATTGCTAACAAAATATTTTTTCAATTATTTTACCTTAAAATCACACATTTCTCTAAAACATTCTCACTTTGTACTTTTAACAAAATGCCATCAGCATACAATAAGCCGAAAGACATTGTTTATCAAATTCACATAATATATAATAATAAATAAAAACTAAATACAGGGTGTACAAAAGTAGTTTTATAACACAAGATTATAGCTCTTTAGGCAAGATAAAATAAAAAAAATACCGAAAAATACCATTTCAATTTTCAATAGCATATAAGTAGTTGTCTAAGTAGAATGTCGTCGAACCTACATCGGAGAAACGCTGTGTCGAAGTACAGTACTTTCGAAGTTAAGTTGTTTCGTACTAAAATAATATCGAAATTAAGATGTTTCGAAGTTTCATTTTTTTTCCTCAAGAAAATGCAGCAGTAGAGAGTTTGTTGCGCCGCTTCTTCTCTACTAGCACTTTGGAGGCGGTGGTAAAGTTTTCTAAACTTTGAAATGTTTTTAAATTTAGATTACGTAGTGTTAGATGACGTCAAATAGATCCAATATTATTGTACTACTTTGAATAAATGAATGAAACTGAAAAACTGAAACATTATGTCGAAGTAAAATGTTGTCGTAGAAAAGTTTGTCGCAGTTCAGTTTGGGAGTCATTGTTTTAACCCTTTTTCGTCATCAAACTTATTGGAACGAGTGGATTAACTATTATAAGAATGACGTACTTACTTATGTATTTTTTATTTAATTTACAATGTTTATCCGTTACTAAAATAAAGCTAAATAACCATTTCCAAAAACAGCTAATTATCTAAACTGGTTTTCACCGTTTTGTTCCATAATGAAGTTATCTAGTGTCAAAATTAATGCACCTCACATAACTACACCATGTATAATAATAATTTAAAATAACATTACATAACAACTCATACATATATTAAAACAACAAAAACCGTGTGAAATAGTTTAGTTACATAATACATTTAATTACTATTAATTTTTATTAACTAACCACGCGTTTTAACCGGTTGTTCAATGAAAATGAAAGTTATGTGTTACTATAACGAAGAACGCGGGTAACTGTTAGTTTTGAGGCGCGAGAAATGTGTTAAGGCATTTTGGCTTTTACTGTACGCGCATTCTAAGTTGGCTTGAAGTTGTTGCAAATTGCTGTTAAGGTGTAGGTAATTTTTTGTGGAACTAAATTGCGAGGAGCCCGTGTTATTCTAGCTACTGTACAGTGTACATGCGCCAAATTCTTTAAAAGCACGGCTCGCACCAAAAGGTTCGGGAAATCCTTCCTATGCCGAACCATTAAGTTGTGGAACCACCTCACGTATTTCCTCTATCGTATGATATTGGGTCCTTCAAACGGAGTGCGAAGAAGCATTTGGCCAAACCGGCAAGATTATGACGACGGATTGAAGTTATTTTTAGACTACTATCCGTTGGCTTCATTTGTGGACTGTACTCGCGCTTTTCATCAGGTTCGATATAGTCATATTGCCGTGTTTTGTATAAAAAAAAGCTAACTTTAGGAAGGCCATCAACCTACTGTATTTAACTGCCTTCGTGGTACGGCGGTCGTGGAAGTGGCTGCTATCCACAATGTTGAGGTTTCGAATCTATTTTAAGACCTATTTTTTTACTTTTTTAAATCTCCATGCATGTTTCTTCTTCATCAAACGACCTCGTACTACCCTTATTAGGTAGATCGTCCGTCATAAGGACACTGCCTACTCTGGCTCTACCTTACTATGGTCAACATTTCATAACCTTGCTGCCCCCTTAGATTTTTAATCTATACTTTATACTTACTTTATAATATTATAAAGAGGTAAAGTTTGTGTGTTTGTGACGTTGTAGGGGATAATCTCTGGATCTACTAAACCGATTTTAAAAATTCTGTCTGTGTTGAATACTCCATTTATCGGGGAGTGTCATAGGCTATATATTATCACGCTATGACTAATAGGAGTGGATCAGTAATGAAATATGTTTAAAAAAGGGACGCGTTTTTATCGCCGTCTAACGAAGTGGGCACGGGTCAGCTAGTAATACTTAAACTCGCAGTGAACATTATTCATTGCTCACATTTTTGTGTAGGTAACTAACAATACAAACCGTGCAAATTCCTTTATTCTTGGAATGATCTAGCTTAGGAAATCCTAAGCGTAATTTAATACCGAGCTAGATATAGGAAAGCCGTTGGAGCCATCATGTGAAAGTTAATAGTGGTGCAAGTAATCGAGCACCAGTTTCCCTATGATACCGTGTTATGTGTACAAAGGGCGTTATCTTGACATGCTTGCACCTTTTTGCAGAGAAATCATCTAAACTCAGGAATTTATTTGTGGTTTTTTACATTTACAGTGACTCCTAACACAGGCAATTATTTTACCTAACTGGAGTCACCAAAACCGGCATTGTAACCTAGATGTAAGTTAATGTAAAATAAAGATTTTTGTACTTGCATTTTGTATTATTTGTAGATTGAAAAAAAGAATGAAAGAAAGAAAAGTAATTTATTGGCCAACCAAAAATTTTTACACACCTGCAGTAAATAAAAAAATTAAAAAAAAAACAGAAACAATAAGCAAAAAAAACACAAAAACCGTAAAACACATATAAATATTAGCCAAAACGATCTTACCTCAGCATTTTGCTACTACGACATATTATTTAACCGTAGCCGTAGTACTTAGCGCTGGTATTCTGGCAGGACCCCCATGATTGCTTATTATGCTTTGAATACCGAAATTTTTAAGTCTTGAACGGCAGCTGAATACCGTAAGGTAAGCGCCATAAAGGCAAGTTTATTTCTTGCTTCTGCTCTTGTAATGTTAAACAATTTGCAAATACATTTTGATGACCTACAGAGAATATCTAAGTCCAGATTCATTCACTTATTTGTGGATTGCATAAATAGATTCCATGTGGTGACGGAGTAAGAATACAATATGTCACCACCCCATCTCATCGCATGGGTTTCGTAAAAACCGGACTATTCGTGAATATTATCTTTACGTAATGAAAAGAAGGAAAACTTGAAATAAAACTCTTCACCTATCCGTCTGGTCAGCGTGGTATAAGTAGGCCAAGTATCCCTCCGTCACGAGAGGAGGCCCGTCCCTGTTGTGTGATATTGCTGAACAGGATTGATTGCCCTGAATTGCTAGAAAGGATACGCTTTAGAGTCCCAGCTCACATTCCACGAAAACCCATTACCCCTTTAGTCCCTCCATTGCGCAGAACGGTACTCGGTTCAAGCTCACCTCTTTGTCGAATGATGAAAACATATAATCAATGCAGTGACAAGGCGGACATACACTACAATTCATTGACATCGTTTCGCGGTATTGTTAGTAGTTTAAAATTAAATTAAGTAGAACATAAGTAATAGATTTTAAGTAGGTATATATAGCTCATAATTATTGAAAGTTGTGTTACCTATAAGTAACTTAACATTTAGATTTAAGTTATGATATTATGTACTCAAGTTCAATGTAATGTTAAAGTGTTGGCGAACCAAATAAATAAAAAAAAAAAAAAAAAATAAAAAAAAAAAAATATGGGCTGTTATGAAGACCTGCATTATAAGATTTATTATTTGCAGAATCTTTTTGATGACCAACGGAGTATGTCAAAGTTCAGGATATTTGTTTGTGCATTGTCTAAACATACTTTGTATTTGTAAGTTTGTGAACGGCAGCTGCGTTTTGGGATCGCAACTATAACGCCACAGACAAATCTATTATCTCTTTTTTTTATTATTGACTTCTGCACAACTGACCTCAAAATGAGGGTTTTCTAACGTGACACCCAAACGGCATACCACTGAGTGGTAAACCCATCTATGGAACGACCTGGCTGACATTACTTAACCAGTGTTATCATTTAGTGATTGCAACTGTGTTAGTTAGTTCAGTGCTCATGTTTTCGAAGTAACTTACAATACAGATCCTTTCACTGAGAACGATTTGAAAACAAGAAACAAGTGTGCTCCAATTTTGTATCAAAGTATTTACTAAGACTAAGACTACCTACTGTTACCCTGCGACTTTGTCGTGAGAAAAATTTATCGAAATATTCATAGGTTTTATTTTTTTCTGGTGAATTCATATTACTTACCTATTTATTACGTTATAGAATTGCCTAATTTAAGAGGGCGTATTGATAGAATGCACTATCTTTCACCAACTACTACAGGAATATGAGAAGACCAATTAATTTGGAACCTTTAACTAAGTTTTTGCGATAGCTTGATTTTGGCTCGATCATATTTATACAACTGCCCTCCTCGTGTTAAAATTAATGCCCTGTTATAAAATATTGTACAATATGTTAATTCAAAGAATTATGGCATCACTTTTAGTTGTAATGTGGCAACATTATTTTTGCTAATGACATTGACTTAAGACAGTTTACTGCATCGAATTAAAAATCGAACTATAAATACTATAACTGCCATTAAACTTCGGCCGTTCAGAGAATGCGTTCCTGACACGTCGCGATTGAACTGACGCAGTAACTTTGTAATGGCGTTGCAGTTACGATAAAAATATTTTTGCTGGTTGTTTATCGTTTTAACTATTGATGAGCATTAAAACAACATTATTATATCAATAATTAATGAATGTTATAATGTTGTGTCAAACTGAGTGTCAAATAACTTGGTAAACAATATTTTTCTAAATCTACACTGCGCTATTACAAGGTTATGTCAGCGCTTTATATTTGTAGTGCTGTGCCAACAATAACAGTGAATAATAGTATCGTAATCTGTTCTTATCGATACAGTTATACTTTATAAAATAATACGTTTTGTTTTTCTTTTCAAGAATTTGAAAATAATGGACTTTAGAATAACTTTTATTAAATATAAAAATAAAAGTACATTAAATACAAAGTAGCATTTTTATATTTAGGTTGAAAATGGTAACCCCAAATGGCGTTATGGGCCGCCATTTTGTGACGCTGAAACAGTCGTCTGTTGTCGTTTCGTGCGCATAGACCACGTTCTTCAAGTGTTTGCGATCTGTTGTTATTTGACTTTGATTGTGTCTTATATTGCGTTCTTTTTACTTTTGGTGCATAATAATGCCTAAACGTGGACAAACATTGAAAACTGGAGCCCGTGAGTTAATTATCAAGCTGCAAGATTACTTTGAGCGGGAGCGGCAAAATGGCGGACCCCTGGTTCCTGTCGAAAAAGTACAAGAACGCGTCTCTCAGGCGCTTGGAGTTAGCAAACGAACGATTACAAATATTAATAAAGAAAAGTTCGGCTCTACTGGCATGGAAGATAATATTTTACGTACTCCGAAGAAGAAACGTAGAACTAAACCCGTGACAGATATTGATACCTTTGACGCCGATGCAATCAGAAATCATATATATGGTTACTATTCCAGAAATGAATATCTCAACAGGATGAAGCTTTTGGCGTCGTTAAGAGAAGCTGGACTGTTTAGCGGGGGTAAAACTGCTTTAACGAAAATCTTAAAAGATATTGGTTTTTCGTATAAAAAAACAGACAAAAGAAAAATTTTATTAGAACGATACGACATCATTTTGAAACGGATAAGTTTCTTGAGAGAAGCAAAAAAAATTGATAACTGGGATAATGTCGTGTTCATTGAC